>CM031243.1:381710339-382310339 GCA_018340775.1 Taxus wallichiana var. yunnanensis
CAAAGACATACTTTTAGGCTAAAGGTGGATGCAATACTTAATGAGATGGTCAAAGATGGTTTTGAGGAAAGTGAGATGCTCAACCCGACATTTAGATTTAGCCAAGAGATCATCCACGTAATCTTCCAATATGCAATGCATGATATCATGGAAGATGTAGGTCATAACATGTGCGATATGTGGCACCAGCATTTTTAAGGCCAAAAGGTATGACCCGATACTTGATAGCGAGAAGGTCCCCAAGAGGTAATGAATGCAGCCTTGTTTTGATCTTCTCGGGGCAAGAAAAATTTGGTTATAACCCGAGAAGCCATCCATGAGTGATAACATCTCATGAGTAAAAGTGAGGTCAGCTAGTTGATCAATCACCGGATAAGTGGGAAATTCATCTTTAGGGTAGACAAGGTTGAGATCATGGAAATCGGTGCAAATATTAAAGTCCCCTTGTCACCTTAGTGACAGGGATGATGTTAGAAATCCATTGGGGTAATCGATGGGTAAGATGAAGGAAACCGAGAGAAGATGTTGAAGTTATTCTTTGACAAGAAGAGCAATGCGAGGGTGCATTTTCCTTAGCTTTTGTTTTATGGGTTTGACATCGGGAATGGTTACAATATTGTGGACCATGATAGTGGGGTCAATGCTAGGCATGTCTGCATAAGACCAAGCGAAAGCATGGCTATGACTTTTAAGAAAAGAAGTGAGGGCTTCCTGTCAAAGAAATATCCGAGATTGGCCAATCTTGAGAATGTGGGGTCGTCCTGGGAGTGTGGATGTTGACTTCCGATAGTTGGATTCATTCAACATTGCTCAGATCTCAAAAGGTAACGACCGATGAATATAAGAGTCTTCAAAGCACCAAGGTAGGTGAGTATGGACTCATCATCCTCGATATCAATGACATTAATAGAAGGAGTATTGTCCTCATCATGTCGTGGATACAAGAAAGGAAGAGAGGAAGGAGCCTCACCATCACGGTGATAGCTTAGAGGCCCTAAGGAAATGGTATTTATGGAAAAAAATGGTAGGAGGGATAGATTCAGATCCATCAAACTCCGCTGGTGAAGTGGTGAAGGTGGGGTAGGTGAAGAAGGTAGAGAGGGGTTAATGTCTTCAATGAGTTCAATATGGGGATTTTTGGCAGTAGTTTGGTAAAATTGATTCCACTATGATCATTGTGTTTATGTGCAAGACATGAAATAACGGTGTGACGATCTTGTTCGAAGGTCAAGCCAAAACCCTTCTAGTGCACAACGGTGTAGGAAAGTGTGAGCGAATCTGTTATGGTTGTAAATGACCGAGGTCACCAAAAGGTTGGGTTTGTGGACGGTGGTTCGGGTGTATAAGTGGAAATATCAAGTCCCCCATAATATGGGTACATGAGATAGGGAGGACCATAAAGGAGACACTCGCCATACGCAAAGGATCATAGTGAGGATTTTGGTGAAGGTTTCCATACTGGAGTAAGGAATGTATCGACATTATATAGGCGATACTCCCCATAGTGAGACATTGAAAAAACCTTCCAAGGGATTAGTGGTTAATATATTGGTGTCTAGAATGGAGGAAGCATTAGAAGCTAGATCCGAGGAGGTGTCGGTTAGTGGGAAGCCGAGGTGTGACCGTGAAGCAGCCGACAAAAGCTATGGGAATAGAAGATTCAAGGGTGAAGGTGAGGTTGCAACCAGACTTTGGTGGATGGGGGTCGTGTGTGAAGAAGATGTAGGCAGGAGGTAGGCACCTTAATAGGTACAAGGACATCATTAAGCCGGTAAAGCATGTTACAAGTTTTGAAAGGTGATGGGTCATTTTAACGGTATAGAACATCCTTCATGTTCGAACGTTACACATCGGTGCAAAGTAGAAGGAACACAACCCATGACACAAATCTAAGGTCTCACTGAAAGCAACAAATTATATGAAACTCCTTCCAATACATAGAATAGATCAGAATAGTATGGGAACCCACACTAACGTGGAGGATGATAGTATCTGAAGTGTAGAGGTGATAGAATCATTGAATGAACGCAACATGACCGGATGTTTATACATGCAGTTTGTCATGGGCAGTACATTTGTTCGAATGCGTGAGATGAGATAATGTTAATGATAAAGACCCCCATCGATAATAACATGTCGAATGCGTATGTTATCGATATGGATGGAGATGAAAAGTGCCGAGATCCGGGGGTCATCGGTTTAGTGGGGAATAATTTCGTCATTCGTGAAACTAAGGATAACATCTTGGTGAACAAGTGGAGGTGATGAGGTAGATGGCACTTGGTGAGTGAGGCGACATGATGAGGTGTGATAATAGATGCTACATGTGTGGGGTCATTAGGTAAAATCTCTCAATAGATTGGAGGACCTCCATGAGGGTCGACGATGTGACTCGAGGTTTTGATGAGGTCGTATAAGGAAATTTTGAGGGAGATTAGTGTAGTTGTTTGAGCATGGTGCGATGTGTGAAGCCATTAGAAATGGGGTACGTGGGCCGCTGGATAGTTATTTTAGGTATGGGTGTAGATGGTATGTGGGGTATAGGATTGGTTGGTGGGTCAATTGCTTTTTCTTTTCACTTTTGTGCATGTGTAGTGAAGTGTACCATGTTAATCTAAGGAGTTCAAATGGAGAAGGTGTAGGGTAAGTGGTATAATGACATGAAGGGCAAACCTACGGGAGGAGAAAAACCCGTGAGGTTAGTTGGGCGCAATGACATTCTGGTGGAGGTGTGGCAAGTTCTTTGATGCAAACCATGTTAATCTCAAATTTTGGTGGTGGCTCTATGAGCTGTGTGGGTGGAGGTTGTGGTATAGGTGTAGGAGGAAGATGTGAAGAAGGTGGTGAGGGTGAAATAGGTTCATCGTCCAGGAGGTCATCGTCATCAAAATTGGGGTTAGAGGGACATAATTGAATGAGGGCAGCCTTTAAACCCTTACAATTCTCAACATCATGTCCTGGCACATGATGGTAAGCGTAAATTTTAGTATCATCAAACCCTTCCGATTTAGGTTTAAGATGGTCGTAAGGTCTAAGAGGAGGGAGGGTGATAGTAGAGCTTTCCAGGAGGTTAGCCAAGATTGTGGCGTATGATCCCACCAAAGGGATCACAAATGTGAAGTGAAAGTAGGTTTGGTGGAAGGTTGGGTAGTTGTGGTGGTAGTTGAGGTAATGTAGTCTTAGATTGGGGTTGGCTTGCTTTGGTGTAGGTGCAACAACAGTAAAGAGGGGTAGGTTTAACCACCTCTTTGGAAATTAACGATTTTTTTGATTTTGGTGCTTTTTCCGAGGTAGAGGTGTAGGGGAGCATGTGATGTAGATGGAAAGGCTGGTTGGTGGGAGAGGACGAGTGACCCAAGGAGGAAACCGAGGTGTGGCGGTAGGTGTTGGTCGAGGTCGAGAGAGAGGTACAAGTGAGGTGGAAGAAAATGTCATAGGTAGTGAAGAAGGTATAGAAGGTAATGGTGGTATAGGAGGCAAAGAAGTTATAAAATGGTGATGAAGGATGCAAAGCTCACCTAGGTAGAGCTACGTGGATGTGGTGAAGGGGTCAAGGGAATTTTAGGTTTACCTCGGAGAGAGAGTATATTTTTTTAAGGTAGAAGGATGAGGTCCCAAGATGGATGGTAGGGGTGAAAGTGATAAAGGTGTAGTTGGTGAGGTCGATGTGTGCGGATTAGAAGGTTGGGTTTTTCGCTTAGGTTGAGGGACTGATTCAATAGGTATATGGGAAGATGTGGTCAAGTGTATCCTTATAGGAGGATGTGCAAGGTTTGATGTGGGTGTGACCCCTAGAAGACCAAAGTGGGTTTTAGATACAAGAGATGATGTTCGGGAAAACATCAGCCTAGCAAATAGAGGGGTGGGTATAGATGAGGATGATGCAAAGATAGAATATGTATCGAGAGTTATGTTCATGTGCGGTTTGGGTTGTTGAAGCATCTTCGGATAAATGGTAGAAGTGTCGGTGGAAGATGATTGCATTTGGTTGATCTAGGGACCGAGTAAGAGATGCCCCAAAGTAAAGACCTATCAACATAATCTAGGCGGTCAGCCAAACATGAGAATGACACTGTGGTAGATGAGGCCAATGTGGAGTGAGTGGGTATTCCCATAAAATGTGTTTGAGAAATAAGCGAACCACTAGCTTCACCTCTCCGAGGTAAGAGAGCCAAAAGTAGGTCCGTATGATCTTGGGTAGTTGTTGGAGAATGGTCACCAAGTGGTAACGGCAAATATATTAGATCTTGAATATGTGGAGAAGGTGATGGGTACTCCTCGTGGGTGGAGGTACAATTGGCAGCGATTCACCGGGTAGGAAAGCTAAAGGGGAAATGATATCGGTGATAACGAGATACTCTCCTCCGTAGGTGTACGGGAGGTGAAGGGATTTCCATGGGTAGAGGAATGGATAAAGTAGGTTCTATGCGCAGTAGAGAATTTTGGGCTAGGATTTCCTTGATAGAGGGATAGGAGATATTTGGGAAATAGGTGGTAAGTCGGTAAAGATAACATGTACCCACGTGTATTACTTTGTTGTGTGAGGCATTACCGGTTTGGTCATTAGATGGGGAATGGTTAGGGAATGGTTTCTTGAAGATATGAAGGTCTTGATTGGCAGTGCATTAGGGTTATCCAGACTAAATCGACGCTCTCGAGTATTCCCCGAACAATGTTTTTAAAGGTGATACAATCCTTACCTGCATCACCGTTTACGGTGATGAGCATTCTGATAGTTACAATAGTCATTTTCCTGTACTCAACCTGGTATGGGGTGAGAGGGGTCAAAACCGTCAGATGTGGTTTGATAGGAGGAAGGGTGATGGCATTAGCTTTAATAAGCTTTTATAAAATAGATGAATATGGTTCCCCAATTGAGGTGTATTTCTTATGTTCATGTTTGAATTGGAAGGCTTGACTGGGGATGATTGGATGAAGGTTTAGCATGATTGGATGGATGGGTAGGTGGCCATCCTTAAGTACCACTATGTTAACATTCTTCCTCGGCTTTTGGAATAACTCATACGAGGTTTCAAGGAAGAGGAAGTATCATGTGATTCAAACGAGGAGTTCTTGTTTTGTAATTATATCTTCTTCTCCTCGATGGTGTGAATTTCGAGCTTGCGTGCCATGGTGAAAGCCTCGTCGAATGTGTGGAAGGTTTGCACATGTAGGGTAGGTGAGATATGTCTAGCGTAAGCTCGCATGAAGAGCTCTATGAGTTCGAGGTTGTGGCAATTGGAAAGTGAGATGGTTGATTAGGCTATGCCAACGAAAGCGAAAAATCTGCGTGATAGATTCATCATCATATTGACGCGTGGAATAAAGATCGGTCATGGTAACCTTCTTGACGATGTTAATTGAAAAATGATCCAAGAAGGCTTGGGCTATTTGGTTGAATGAGAAGATGGAATGTCTAGGTAATCCACTATACCCAATGGACCGGATTAGGGACATGGGAAAGGTTCACAAAAGCAGAGCATCATCATGGGCAATTAAGTAACACCCATGTTTGAAAGATCGCAAATGTTGCTGCGGGTCTTCTTTACTGTTAAAGCGGTTAAACTTAGGCATCTCCTAGTGTACGGGATATGGGCGAATGGGAATGGATGGGTGAATAGGCTCATTACAAATCTCGTCATAGGTGAGAGAATTGTGGGAGCCGAAAATAGATGCTTCTAATGTCTGCATCTTATCCATCATTAACTTGATAAATTCATTGTTAGGTTGTGAAGATTGGGTACCCCGGAGTGAAAGGAGGTTGTTGTGGGACATATGAAGAATACAACATTCTAGAATATGGTGGTGTTGAATAAGGAGGTGGGAATTGAGAGACAGACATAGAGGGTATATACCTGGACTGAATGACCGATGAAACAAGAGGTGGTAGGTGGTAGTAGGTATGTGAGGGTGGGACACTCGTAGTGACCTTGCAGTAGAGATGGGAGGTAGAGATTGGGGAATAGAAAGGACAACATTTTGAAATGGGGTAGAGGTTATCGAAACAAAGGTGGTAGCATTGGGCATGATGGTATATATGAGACAACAAGTGCGGATGATGCTATGTTTTGGGTGGTGGATGAAGGTATGGTGGAGGCTAGCGGGTGCAATAGAGGTGGTAGATGTGGCGGTCAAAGCGGCATGGGACCTAACCTACATGACGCAACCGTGGCCGGGATAAAATTGGTGAGGTCACCATGGTAGGAGGAGCCAAGGCAGTGAAGTGATCATTAGGGATGGAGATAAGGATACGGGCATGCCATAGATCAATTGACCCAAGGCATCTCGAGTGGAGGCATGGGTGAGGTAGTGGCTCAAAGTGCATGGATTTTGATCCAAGAGTCATGCAAACTCCATGTCACTGTAGGAATGGTGATAGGTTGATTGGGATCCATGGATGATGAGATGGAAGGTGGTGAAGGACTAGGTGATGAAGGGCTAGGTGGTGAAGAGCTAGGTGGAAGCGGTAGTCAACTAGTGTGAAATACGAGGGCACTTTCCTGACTACGGGTTAGCACCATGTGGATAGGAACTAATTTGGCGAGACTGTATTATGTCTAAATGGCACAGAACACAACAGAACTAGGAAATAGTCGTAAAGGATCGAATTAGGTCATTGGTGAATCTGTAAAACAACACAGTGGTGATCGACGCTGGTTCGATGTAAACCGATGTTGTTAGGTTTAACGGTGCGATTCATTGTGAAAATTAACATTTGGTAAATGATGGTCCAGACTAATAATTCTCACACAAGATGAGACGTAAGGTAACTATGATTGAAGTAACAACAATATGAAAGGTGATAGGAGCCTTTTATAGCTCAGAAAGTGAAATAGGTGTCTTTTGGATAGGTATCCAAGAAGACTTCAAACCGATGTCGGTTGGGTTAAACCGATGCCGGTTAAAGATAACCATAGCCAGTTACTGTGAAATTGAAACAGAGAATAAGAAAAGTGGTTGTAATTTAAAATTCTGTGTGTCAATCAAACCTAAGCCGAGAATGATGTAGATGAGGTCAGGCACACTCGGATGAAGTCGAATACACCGACTATGATTGGGAGTGTGTGAGAAAGACAAAAATAATGATCGAAATCTCTCACCTCAAAATGCAAATCAAGCAGTTTACTAAGAAAGAACATTCCTAAAGTGCCTATTCTACTACATTTGTTTAGCTTATCTATTTATTTGTATGGGTGACATTATGAATGCAGCAATAGAATTTCTTGGTGAGGAAGGCTTCACCAAAAAAAGAATTCTAAAGGGTGAGGTTTCAGGAATGTTATGGCGGGGTGGGCTTCGGCTCTCAAAGTATGACTCGACAAAGCAACGAGTTAGTTGGGAGTACTTGACAATCCTCAAGATCAGTGCGATCATTGTCAGGCTTTAGGAAAGAAGATGTTTCAGAAATGTGTGTAAATTTGATTCTTTGTGCAGTTTGGATATGACTCAGAAGAAGAGATATGTGCTTTCTACGGTTTGTTTGTCAACCATCAGCTGGGCATGACTTCCAACGTATAGGTTGCCCTCAATTAATGTGAGCTAATGAGCTAAATTAGAATGCAGTGCACTTGTTTTAAACCCAAATCGAAAGTATGATATTCGATGACAAAAATAGATGAACAGGAAGAGGGATGCTCTTTCACTAAAATGCAGAAAACAAGAATAAGAAGGTTCTTTTTAAATACACCAAAAGAAATGTGTCTTTTGGAGCAAATAGAAAGAAGAGAATGTTACCAAGGAGAAAGTATTAATGTGAATGCTATTAGAAGGGAAATAAACACACAATTTTTCACCTAGGCATGAAGAAAGATGCAAGGAACCCGAATGCGTCTCCCACAGGCATGCTAAAATGTTTCACCTGATTTCTTAGTTTTCTTGAGAAGTACTTGACGAAATAGATAAGGTAAAGGTGGTAAGAGGAATACCTGATTTGGGATAGTTGAAGGTTATATTTGCGCGTATCTAAATTCTAAATTGAAGTGATTATGAGACCTTCCTTTTGGCTAGAAGGAACTACCTATATAAGAACCAAAACAAGACCACCAAAGAGAGTTAGACAATATATGCAAAGGAACTCGCCTATCATATTGTAGATCCTGGAAGTGTGATACTTCCTAGATGGTTGTCAGTCCACTGTTTAAAATAATTCAATGCTGAAAATAAAGTAAATATTGTCCTACTGTAGTTTAATATGATTTAGGCATCTCATACAAATGCAATAGGCTAGATCTAATCTAACAAGCTAGGCTAGAAGGAGATCCAGAGGTCAAGTAGGTTGGTTATAGGTGAATATGAGCTAACAAGCTAGGTTAGATACAAATCTGAAGGTCAAATAGGTGTTCAGGTAGGTATATGTCGAAATAGGTCCTTGTTACGGCGCAGAGATCAAAGTTGACACGTAGAGACCAAACCACGGTTTTATAAAACCGATGATGGTTGGAATGTAACCGGCGATGGTTAGGGAGAACCGATGATGGTTAGGTCGGGGGCTGGTGGACTCACACAGTCTGGGTTTTAAAGGTTTTTAGGCAAGAATGGAGTTAGTAGAAGGTGTTGGGTGATCACAGAGGAGGTATAGGTATGTTGCGAAGGTCTGGGGTTGGTGAGGTAGTCAAGTAGGTGGTTGGGAAAGGTATTACAATGGTTGGGTAAGGAGGGTGGCTGAAACTAGATAGGAGGAATGAAGAAACGGTAAAAGGGATAAGATCCTTTGTCAGGAGTAATACCGATGTTAATAAAAAACGAAATAGATGAGAGGGAAACACTTAATTTTTGGTGAGCTACTGATCTGAAGCCCGTGAGAAGAGTGGCTATGTTGGAAGGTGTTGGGAAGAGGCTTCACTGTTGTCCCAGTGAACCTGGTTGTCTTGGCTGATCACAAATTAATCCTTGCTTTGCTTTGCTGCGTCTGAAAAGATCGAATTCGTGATAAGGAAATCCAATGCCGAAGGTTCAACCATGAATAACCAACCTGTATTACAAAGCTGTAGATGGGTCTAAATAGGTGTTTGGTTCATCCCGGTATAACCGGCATTGGTTTAGGTGAACCGGCGTCGGTTTAGGGTAAACCGACGTCGGTTTGGGTGAGATATCTCGGGTTGTTCAAAAGTTTCTAGGAAGTTGTTCCACTATTTGATAAGGGTCTCTTCTTTTCTCGGGGTGAAAACCGACCTTAGGAGGCTTTTAATGTGAGGTGAGGGGATGGGTGTAATGTTAGGTTTTATTTAGGACATTGGTTTAGGGTTTAGGTTAATGGGTCAAATGATGGGGGTGGTTAGGTGAAGTGTATTTAATAAAGGCAATTTTATTAAATAGGTGTGTGAGGGTGGTGAATTAATTTAATGTGAATAATTAAATTAATGTGTGTGTGGGTAAAAGGTTATTAACTTAATTAAAATAATTAAATTAATGTGTATGGAGGTAAATGGTATTAATTTAATTAAAGTAATTAAATTAAAATGTGTGGGGTGCAGGAGGTAGGTGATAAGGTGTTGAGGATGAGGAAGTGATTATAGGGCTGTGGTAGGGGACCAAGGTGATTACGACACGATTTTGGTGTCATAGAAAGTGATAGTCATAAATTTGGAACGATCACTAGGGTAGTAGATAAAAGTTTGAATTTATCAAGATTGTGTCAAAATATTAAATTCATGGGTTTTCCAATTGTAGGATTTCTATGATAAGTGAATGTTTGTTTGAATTTTTATAATTTTTGATTTTTGAATATATGATTTTTTGGTTTTTTCAATGGTTTAGAAAATTTTGAAATACAAATACAAAGAAATGTAAACAAACCTGAATACACATAAAAAGGAAGGAATGTCATGAATTATTTAATAAACCGTGCGAAAACACAACACATGCAAGCAACAAAGATACAAAACAAGCATTGTAAACAAACCCTATATGAATAGGAATGAACTACACAAAATTTACATGTGAAATAAGATGCTAAGAACTTGCATGCAATTGGTCTATATTACAGTAAACAATATGCAACAAAATAAAAACTAATACATGTAAAAACATCATCACAATGTTGACCAACCAAAACAGTACAACACAATTTGCAATAACAACATCTAAAGAAACTCCTAATGTGTTCCACATTGAAGAACTAGATTGAATGCCCCCAAGCGATAAATTATAACGTGAGGGGATTGGATCGAAGCTAAATAATAGAGTGATGCTTAGATACTCCAAAAAACACTCTTGTGGACACCATCAAGTGTGATCTTTATTAGATTAAAGTTAAAATCCAAGTGTGCCCTAAACAAAGTTATATTGTGAAAGGGTAAACAATTGATTACCTCGAGCATAGATATACACCATGAGCAATAAATGTGATTATCGAAAGATGATATGGAACAATCATGAGGAGCATCGTCAAATGGTGAAATTGTTGAACTATGTTATTCAATTACTAAAATGTGGTCAAACATTTTTTGAATGTTTTGTTTTTTTCCAGTTTTATATTGTGTTTTTGGTTTTTTAAATATATTTGAATGTTTTTGCATTTTTGGAAACATATTTAAATGTTTTTAAGTTTTTGACTTCGGTAAAGGGTGCACCTTGTCTAAAATCATGTTCAAATAATTGTAACCATTTCATTCCATTGGAAAAATGTTGATGATTTAATGTTAGGATGTCCCACTCTACTCGTAACTCCATGCAACTAGGAAGATGTGAGGGTTCATCACCGAGATCAAGAAGAACGTGAAAACTAGGTGAATCATGATATGAAAATGAAGATGATGGATTCTAAGAAACAAGGTGTGACCATGATCCATGTGAGAAAAATGTAACTCATCTTGATCAAGATTGTCTAACCGATTCTACTATGATTCCACTTTATGGTTTTGACTCGACTTATATCCATTGATGGCCTATTGATTAAAATGATCCTGGTTGAAGGAATTTTGTCTCTTTTAACGTAACTTCTTGGGATGTTTTTGATTGAGCACTTTTAATCCATATTTTCTAAAAGATATGTTTTTTAATATAGATATTTTTTGAAAAGGATCCTCGATGTTTTCTCCATGACATCAATAAAAGGTAAGGTTTCAACACCGAATACAAAACCTAAGTGAGTAAGGACATCTTCCTCCATTCTATGACACAAAATCACTCACTTTGGGTAATTATCTAGTCTTTATCGCATACTACTATTCATATGGTTCCGAAATACGAAAATTAACAATTATTCCATGTATTTTGTCCACCTTTCTTTGCTTTATGCCTCTTCATTTAGTCTTGCACTCTTACTTGCTCAGTGCTATCTTTCACCTTTTGGCATTTTCATTACGGACACCAACGCTTTATTGAAAAAACATCATGCACTTTGGCTATTATTTAGTCCCGGTCTCATACTATTATTCATATGGTTTTTAAGTGAAGAAAGTACTAATTAACCCATGTCCTTTGGCCATTTTACTTTACTTTATGTCATCATTGCCCACCTCCCACACATACTTGCCCAGTCTGTTTTTGTCACTTTACATTATTCTACCTCTCGAATGGATCACCTAGGCGATTACTAGGGTGCCCTATGAGCCCCGGGTCTCATTCGGGGCACCCTGATCCTTTTCCTACTTTATCTCCATCTTTTGGGCACTTTCTAGCCGTTTGATATTTCTATCTTTTGGTGGTTAGCCTCTTCTGGGGTTGATTACAAAATTAGATTAAGAAAAATATATAAATATAAAGTTATGATACCATAATGAGGTACCAAGCACTAGTCACTACTATAATAACCTAAGGTTTCACCCATCAAAGGCTCATATGTCATCGCATCTCGTAATCTATTTATCTAGTTTATTCTACGACATAGCCCTAGATAACCATTGAATCAACTAAGTTATTTCTATTACTATTTTCCTATTAGGGTTTCACATTTCTATTTTACTTAGTTGCTTGGGCTAATTTCTTTATTTAGTTAGCTTATTTATAGTTGTGCATTATATTAGATTAAACTAAATTAGGCCTCCCAATAAACCATTTTAGTTTAATCATTTTGGTGAACCCATCCTTTGAATCCACCTTTTGTCTAGGGTTCATTCTTCCCTCCCCATGGCTCCATCTCATGATGATTTTAATAATGCACATCTTAAGGCTATTAATGATCATATTGTTGAACATCCCCAAGATCTAGACTTACTTTTACATGTTTCTTGTGAGGAAGCTAGTAACGGTGGAGCTCATCGCTTCATGCAACCATACAAAATTTTGTTATCACTCAATCACTAGCTTCTGTTCTCCCATATATTTATACCATTCCATTTTATGTCAATACTCATGCTAATCACTTCACACCACCTTTAGTTTCTCATACACGATAGGTTTCATCCATTAATACACAATACTTAACTTCTCTTTATCAAGACTTTCAGGCACACATTCCTAAGTTCTGACAGGCTACTTGATGAGGGTCGTCAATCCTCACCATTAATAATGTCAATCCGAGGTTGGTGTCTGAAGGTTGTATGCATTAAGAGAAGAAGATATTGGAAAGAAACTCCTTTAAAAACAAACCAAACTTGCATAAAATAAATCACACTTGCAAAAATTTGAAGGAACACTTGGAGAAATAAAGTTTGCATGAAATAAATCACACTTACATGAAGGAAATCAAACTTACAGGAAATAAAAACACACTTGCATAAATTGAAATTTCTGAATTGGAAATAAGCAAAATTAAATGAAACACCCGTAGGTTTACAACAAACTAAATGTTACAATATAGAGAGAAGAACAACACAACAAGATGATCATTACAGAAAAATAAATAAACACAAATTATTACAAAATAAAAAACAAAATATACAGATCCATCTTCCTTAGAATGAGTGGAAAACTCATTCCTTGGAAGAGGATTTAAACCATGCTTTGAGATATTAACTCAAAACTACATAATATTAGAAAGAAAAGAACAAATTCATTTCTTAGTAGTAAAACATTACATATCTGAGTGTGGAAGGTTAAATTTATAATTTATGCATCACCAACCAACTCATTATTTTGGGAGATCTGATATGATCTTATCTTTATTCTAATCATAACAAGTAAGATCTCCATCTCCACAAAATATGGAGAGAGATATATTATTGGAGTCAAAGTCTAATCTCATTGTTTTAGGAAGATTTGCTCCCAAATCTTCTCCTTACTTTTCGGTAACAAGAATCACAATGATTTTATTCTCCTACATTATTGGAAGGAGGTTTTCTTCAAAAGATTATTTTTACCAAATACCTTTCCCATATTTTCCATTTGACTTTGTTGTTTTTGATTGTGGAACTTTTGACGCTTGTTTGATACGCTTTTCCTCGGACTGCAGTTCACTAAAAGTTAGATTTATCTTCATTGGTAAAACTTGTAGAAAATATGAATGAGGTTTTTGTTAAAAAAATTCTATGAACAAAAACCTCTCTCAGATTTTTGTTTGACTTTTTATTTCTGTTTATGGAACTTTTAGTGCTCGTCTGATACACTTTTCCTCGGACAGTAGCTCACTAAAAGTTAGATTTATATTCATTGGTAAAACTTGTAGAAAATATGAAGCGAGGCTTTTGTTAAAAAAATTTATATAAAAAAACCTCTCTCATATTTTATATTTGAATTTTTGTTTCTATTTATGGAACTTTTAATGCTTGTTTGATACACTTTTCCTCATACTGCAGCTCACTAAAAGTTAGATTTCTCTTCATTGGTAAAACTTGTAGAAAATCAAAATGAGGTTTTTGTTAAAAATATTTCTATGAAAAAAACCTCTCTCATATTTCTCACTTTGAATTCTCCAATTTTTCACAATTTCTCAAAAACTATCATTCGTTGATGCAAGGGTTCAGAGCTAACACTTTGTCATTCCTTTTATGCAAGTTCCAGAACTAAAGTTGTCATTCCTTTTATGCAAGTTCGGAAATAAATCTGCAAGTTCTGGAACTAAATATGCTTTTTCCATGAATTTCAAGTTCTAGAACTAACTGTCATTTTATACCTTGCTAGCTTTGTCCACTGTTTTAATTGTTTGAAAATATAAATATATGAATTGTAAGTTCCGGAACTAAATGTTATTCGATTGATGCAAGTTCGAAACTAAATCTGTAAGTGTCATAACTAAATCTGTGAGTTCCAAAACTAAACCTGTGAGTTCCATAACTAAATGTACGAGTTCCGGAACTAAATCATGAGTTCCAGAACTAAACATGCGAGTTCCGAGAACTAAATCTACGAGTTCCGGAGCTAACTTAAAACAACTATAACTTTTGCATACAATCTCGGATTGAGATGATTCTTTTTTTGAACTTGCATAATTTTTCAAGAGGAATATGAATATGAAATCATATTTGAGTTTAAATGTATTATTCATGATCAGTTCCACTTTTCCCAATACTAGCATTATCTTTCCTTTATGGCATGCATACACAAGACTTTGCATCTTTTCCCAAATAATCAATAGGATTAGTCAACAAAATAGATAACAAAATATTTCTAAAGAATGAACAAGATATATATCCTATATTTTATCTTAAGCAAACTATAAGTTCCTAGATTACATTTAAATCCACTTTCAAAGGTAACTTAGAAGGAAAAAATAATGGTAATTTATGGCCTCATCACTACTTCTCACGTGTCTCCATCTTTAGATTCCACCTTGTTATTACATAATCCATCTGTATCCGCCATCTCCACGTATTCTGCTTCCTCCTAGTTTTGTCACCCCTAAGATTCCCATTTTTAATGGGCAAGGTGACCCGTAGGAGCATTTTAGAGCATTCCATGTAGCTTGCCTTTATTTTTCTGATCATCATATTATTTTGGCTAAAATATTTCCCCGTAGTCTCCATGATTATGTGATGCAGTGGTTTTACGACCTACATGTTCAATCGGTAACTTCATTCACGCATATGGTGATTCTTTTCTTGCTCATTTTTCTATAAATATTGGCTCCAAAATCTCTTATGCTCAACTAGCACAAATGAAATAGGGATCTAATGAACACCTAGCCAATTATGTTTTGTGATACAAAAACAATCTAGATAAGATGTCAAATGTGCTCATGGACTTTGAGCTTTAGGACTTGTTCATCCAAAGTCTTTTACCACCACTTTGAGAGTGTTCTCTTTGAGACCTATCCTTCATTCGACCAACTTTTTCATACTCTTAAGCTTCGTGAAACCAAGCTTATATCCATAAGACATATTAAATATTAGGAGAAAGCTTTGTCTTCCACTCATTTTCCAAACAAAACACCATTCAAGCCATCTACAACTAAACCAACCAACACCAAAATTACTATCAATGCAGTCACTACTTCTAAAGAGGTTCAGTCACCACCGCCTAGGCATGCATTTACTAACTTTCCTATGGCCCCACATCTCATATTACAACAACTTCTTGAGAGAAATCTTATCACGCTTCCTCCACCACTCAAATTAGATCCATCATGACCAAAAGGTAGGAATTACAACATTTTTTTGATGTGACTATCATAGATGTGTGGGACATTCTATGAATCAATGTTTTAAGCTCCACACAATCATTCAAGATCTTATTGATAATAACAAGTTTGATTTTCCGAACCTACAAAATCTGCACTAGACAATGACAAGGGTAAACTCAAATTATTTAATAATAAACAACATGACAAGAAAACATCGACTCTTTCACCAATCATACATATCACGCAAAGGTGCACCTCCTCTTGCATCAGGGGCTCTTGATTTCTTAGTTGCACATACTAATGCTTCACCACCAATCATCTCCTTCTCTAACCATGATTATCATATGAATTTCACATCTAATCACTTACATATTAATGCATCCATCGGTTCAAATTCCATCAATAATACTAATTTCGACCCATCATGGCCTATTAGTGCATGTTTTATCCCACTTATTCATGTCATTGGTTACCCTCTTTCACACATTGTATACTCTATGAATAAACCATATGTTGTTGTCAAACTACATGTTATGGTTGGTCCTCTTACTATGCTTATGCCTTTCCTCATTATAAATGTAGTTAACGGTGCAAAATGCTTCTTGGTATTAGTGGGATTCGTAGGTCCCAATCTATCATCTATAACAATTAGGTTATCTCTATTTATGGTGTACCTCCCTCTGATCCATGGTCGTCATTTCTCGCACATCAATTCATGCATCTTCTACATCATCTAGTAAATCACATTCTATGTTACTAAAAGTGAAATCTACTCCTAGTTCACCTACTCACACATTATCTACATGACTTCATCACTCCGCTATTCCTACACATAGGTATAGGCCCATTCTAGGATAAGTTATTGCATCTCTACATAAGTCACCACCTCACTTTATTCTGCAAGGGATTCCATCACCTTTGCACACGGCATCACACAAATCTCCATCACCGACACATTTTATTATGCCATGGAATTCATCATGTGTTCATCCATCGCATGCACATAAACTTCATTCACCTGTAAAACGTCTATCTACTATACCACCACTACTAGAGCATGGTCATACGATTTCATCACCACATGTAATGTATGGAGGACCTTCATCCTTCACTATTATAAGATAGTTCATTTCTCTTGCACGCTTGGGGCATAACATTCACACAATCCCCTCCCTCTCATATTAACATCAACACATCTCTCATACTCACATATTTATACATCAATATCCTCGCATAAGCATACTCAACACATGTTTTAGTGTCATCATTACCCAATGACACACTCTTGTGGTTCGTTTCACACTTGACTATTGAGGGCATACTACACATGAACCCCACACACTGCACATTAGGTACTACACATCACGCCTCTCCACACATATCACATCATTTGTCTTGCATCTTACATTATACATTATATATTTAGTCTACGTCATTTCAACCATTGCACATCTACACATTACACACACCATACTAGTATTCATCATACATGTATCACACTCTTATCATCTACGATTCTTGCATTACATACTACATAGTGTGCACTTCACATTATTAGGCTATATACACATCTGACCTGCATTACTATACATCAAATATTACACATTTACATATCACATGGTCATATCTCATCACCACGTACACTATATACATTTTCTTCTACATGCTAAACTCACTACCCTATGATGCACTTTAGTTCCTTGGTTCATACTCGAATGCCAAGGGTTTACGAATCAAATGGACCTTATCATACGTAACGTTAATCACTCGACCATCTATCATGTGACATTATAAGATTAGTGGCATACACTATAGGCTACATGTTCACCTACTCCTTCATCTTGTAGTGGTATATGCTTTAGGCCACATCACCAAATCCTTTATTCATATCATTGTGGTAAACGCTTTAGGATGCATCATCACACATTCATCTCTAGGTAATATATCATCCCTACATATACTCACTCATCATAGTGTGTTAGACATAAAAAACACACTTTGACCATTTCTGACGATGACGCACTCTCATTTAGGGTTCATTCTTGATCGCCGAGGAAAACCAAATGAACCTCACTACATAAAATTCCATTCACTAGGGGTACATGGCTCCCATCATCCATTTTCATTCCATTCCATCCATCCACAACATGGGACATATCTTGGTCTCATTTACTCTTTCTTACATTTTCTTATATATTTTCGCTTTACTACACATGCGAGTTAGATCTCTTGTATGTCATTATCTTTACCACCTACACGTGTGTGTTCACATATTTCTCTAATTGTGATCAAAGATATAGGTCTCTTACACACAACATGAATGCTCGCCTTCTACTACCCCTACAATGGTTGTTGGGGGTATCCAAATTTGTCTCTTACAGGTGTTATTGCTTCATTTTGTACTTAACACTGTACATTACTTGGTTATACATGATTTTAACATATAAGTTATCTTTCTAACATGTTAATGGGTACTTCATGTGCAACATTTGTTTTGTAGGATTACTTGCTACCATGGCTATCTGTCTGTTTTCCTACTATTGTTTGTCTCTTTTTCTATTGTATGTGGGCCTTGCCCTTTGTTTAGTGTGCACACTTGTTTGTTTGTATGTGGCCATTACTGACCTTGAGTGTCTTTGCGACATCATGAGTGGTTTCCCATGTTTACAACCCACCTTGGCGATCTATGATTGGATTCTTGCATGTTTAATTTCTTTCTAGTTTCTATGTTGTTTGGAAACTTCAACTTGTTGTGTACATGCATGTTTGTTTGTCCTAACACTTGTTAGTGTGTGCCTTGGTTTCTAACAAACACATTCCCTTCCCCTCAGAGGGTACATTTACTGTGATCATTCCTCTTTTGGGGCCACATCCTCTTAGCCATGAAATTGCAAGCACCCTAAAAAAGGGGGTGCATTATTTGGGGTTTTACACAAGACACAAAGGTGCTCTCTACCGATATAGTTAAATTCATTTTCCGTCATTGACATTTTGGATTATACGACGAGTGGGTTTAGAATATTTACAAACCCGTACATAACATATTTTATAGAACAAGTTGTCCTTAGAATTTTAGGGAGTAGTTATAGGTTGGAGGATATAGTATTTTTCCTCTCTACACTACTTCAGACTGGGCAATCGATCACCCAAAACCCGGGAAGTACAGAGATCTCTTTATACATTATCGTGAAGTAGTTACATGTTAGAGAATAATGCAACTTTATCCTTACACTTCTTCAAGCCACAGTGGTATGAGATCACCCAAAAACTTGCGATTCTACAAGATATCCTCTTCTACACCCTTTTCTCTCATCACGGATCAGGTGCACATGTTCCTTTTACATTTTTCATACTTCTATTTCAGTGTTTTCATTATATACATGTTTTTACACATATACATGCCTATTTGACTACTTGATCCTCTTCTCCTTTACAGTGTCAATGCGTGTGAGAAGTAAGAAGTCAGCGAAAAACAACAAAAACATCAACGATAACAACATTATGCGTGCAACACACACCTCATACTAACATGCAGGCATATCACACATCAAAAACTACACACGCTTTTCCACCATAGGTTCACTCTCATCACTTTTTTATCTTTTTCATCTTTAGTCTCCATGCTCCATATTTTTTTCACTCCACACTTTGTCTATTCCCCGACACGCTTTCTACATCACTCTACATGGACATCAAGTACACATATCTATCTACTTTATATTACCGAGCGTTTCGCTCACCAACATAAAGTGGGGAAAATGTAGACAAAAAATCATGAACTTTGGGTATTATTTAGTCTCGGTCTCATACTACTATTCATATGGTTTTTGAGTGAAGAAAGTATTAATTAACCCATGTCCTTTGGCCATTTTACTTTATTTTTAATGCCGTTCCTGTTGACCTCCCTTACATACTTACCTAGTTTGTTTTGTCACTTTGCATTATTTTACCCTTGGGGGTGCACGCATGGCTAGCAAGAATGGGGTGCCCTAGTCCCATTCGGGGGAACCTTGATGCTTTTCCTATTTTATCTCCATCTTTTGGGAACTTTCTAGCCATTTGATATTTCTATCTTTTTGGTGGTTGGTATCTTCGGGGTTATTTACGAAATTAGATCAAAAGAACTATATCAATATAAAGTTATGAGACCATAATGAGGGACCAAGCACTAATCAATACTATCATCACCTAAGGTTGCATCCATCGAGGCTCCTATTTTATCACATCTCGCATTCTGTTCATTTGGTTTATTCTACAACACCCTCTCGTAAAACCATCAAATCAACTAAGCTATTTCAAACCCTATTTTCTTATTAGAGTTTCAAATTTCTATTTTACTTTGTTGTTTGGGTCACTTTCTTTATTTAGTTAACTTCTATTTATAGCTATGAATTATATTATATTAAAATAAATTAGGCCTCCCACTAAACCATTTTAGTTTAATCAATGCCCATCCAATACAAGAAATGGCGCATGCTCTTGTCCCCTCTTGGTGCCCCTATTCTCTTTACAATTTACTCTCACTTTTTGGGTCCTTCTTGGCCGTTTGAGAATCTTATCTTTTTGGTAGTCATCCTTTTTGGGGTTAATTACAAAATTTAAGCAAGGGAATCATATAAATATAAAGTTATGCAATCATAATAAGGGACCAAGCAAGTAAACATTAGTTATCACCACCTAAGGTTGCATCCATCAAAGTATCTATGGCTCTATTTGCATCCATCTAGCTCCATCACACGCGACAAATGTTGGTTCATCTACATCACACTTCATAGGAGGGTAGTTTATTCTATTTCATGCACACATTATTTACATTCTACATCTAGCTACTTGCTTAGTGCTTCAAGTGTGACACACAAGATTAACCTAGGGCACAATTCTACACACACACATAGAGAACTACAATGGGTCTAAGATGCAGTACAATGATCAGTTGTAAGTCCACCATTATGGTGACTGAGGACATTCTCGACCCCTTAATTTTCATATTTATTTTTTAAGGTTTGATGATTTGTTTGGGGTTTTATAGGAATTCATTCATTACACGTTACAACGACATCGATGATTTTACAAAAAGTTGACATATACATGACAAAAAGGTAAACAAGTGTGAAGCCCTAAAGTGGCCATATCAAAACCAGTTCTAACCATTTCTATAGACCAAGGCACCCAAAACTCGACTGCAGTGACCAGGCACCCCCATTCTTCTCCAAGCACCCCAATCTAGCCAAATCTACTAGATTTGAAGGTATTCCATTCCTACTCACTGGTATCCACTGCGACATAGTTCAACAACCTCTTGAAAAAACTAAGGCTCTTCTAACCCTCTTTGCACTTAGGGTTTTATTACTTCATTTCTTAGTAGCTTGGGTATTATTTAAATTATTCCATTGTTGTTTTTACTAAAAACTTGCATTAGATTATATTTGTTATTTTACATTATAGCATAATCATTTTAGCTAACCATGCATATCACGTAGTCCCTCCTCCTACATCTAGGCTTTGTTGATTAGAGAAAACACCTAGTAGAGCACACACAGAGTCCGTGTGGGAGAACAACACAAGAGCAAAGGTGCGAAGGTATAGGAAGGTGTCGCGCATGGAGGTGTAGAGTCAGACTTTTGGGACTTAGCCAATTTTGGAGATCAGGGCTATTCTTAGAGGTTGGTGTGGAGCACACAAAGCTATGCCGAGACTTGTGTGCCACTCTTTGTGGAGATTTTAAAGAGCACATTCAGTCACACTTGCATGGACATAAGCTAAGAATAGATCCACCACTATAGTTAACTATCAACGATCTATAGATAGCATACTTGCATGTATGGCTATAGTTGTAAAAGGCACGTGGCTATTATTAGCATGCGACCTATTTTGGTAGAGTTAAGCGGTGAAGGGCTAGTCCCCCCACCCTATATATATGTAATGAATTACTTAGTAAAAGAGATATAGGGACACATACTGCTCTGAAGGGTTAGAGATACATGGGTGCATGAGACTAGATAATTGTAACAGATCCATGCGCGCATGTCTAGTATTGTATGAAGCTTTTGTACTATTGGTATGATGAATATATGAAGAATATTGGCCAAACAAATAGTGTCTGATATGTTTGTCATAGTACACTATTGTTATCATGATGATTTATACTTAAAGTGCTTATAGATCTGGTATGGTGTAACAATGTGTAGATGGATTAGTTTTTAAATATATGTTTGTTATACTACTTCATCATGCTACCATTCTACTACAACAACCCTAAAGAGGGACCTGGTACCTTTGTGCGCTTCGGGTGAGTGCTCAGCCTAGGCTGAGTGATGTGCTGCACGACTAGGTGTTATCTGAGAATTCTAGGCTGCATCATTGGTTCCGTTCTTTGGGACCTCTTTTTCAATTGTTTTAGAATGGTTCACGATGAAGACATACTGGCTAACTTTGGTGAGTGTTGAAGAGTGGATTCATGATCTGGAGGAAGAATACACATGGAGGTTTGACACTGGATCCGGATTTAGCACACGCACTTGGGTAGAGAAGAATCTATATGACAGTTTGTACGAGAGCTTCTTTTACTATCTTTCCAGTAGAATTATATGAATGGTTGACTGCATATGCATCTAAGTGGAATTGGAGGTATCACACACTCATTTGGACATAGGAGGAATTTCAAACACTATATGATGCTGACTTGAGTTGGACTCAGTAGATACTGGTTTTGCGGTGTTCTAAATAGCTATATTTTGGAGTATTCAATTTTGACCTATTCGTGCCCGGAGGTAGTGGAGTTCCAGTTCCTACGGTATCCTAGAGGGACGTATTTGCAAGGTGTTCCGCTGGAAATCAAAATACTGATGGTAACATTGAACTTGGAAGATAAACCCATGGAAAGCTAAAAATCTCCACGTGTGAGGGTAGGAATGGGATTGGTGAAAGATGGCAGACTAGCGGCAAGTACATGGCAGAGGAAGAGAGGCAACTGAAGTATGATGAGGTGCGTGTGAGAGGGAATTATGCAAGAAACAAGAAATTGCATAATGGATGGTGTTGTGGAGAGAGATGGCTCGTGAAGGATTTGAGGCTCATGGGGAGGAAGAAGAGCAAGAGCATCAGGAACTCCCCCATCTAGGAAAGCATGACAGAGAACCCTCTTCGACCTCACATGGAAGTGCGCTAGTAGATATGACTGGGCCGCGGGTGCATCTAAACCAACCTGTTGACCTAGCCCTTGCGCTTGGTTTTCTAGTATCTAGTACAAAGTAAACACAATTTTAATTTAGGAAGTGAAAGAGCAGAAATAAGTCAGACAACAAGTACAAAATGGCAGCACAGTATAACTTCATTATTCTTTGGGGGTACATTTTCAGGCTCATCATCTACACATAATATGAGCGCGCCAAGTGTGGGATTCACCTCTGGAACTGGGACTACTTCATGACTCGTAGGGGTCCAAGATATACCACCACCGTCGGACACATGGGAGTGCATCCATGGGCCCTATTCCAAATCCTAGAGGAGGATCGAGTGGTATGGGAAGTTCTAGTTCGGTGGTTTGGGTGGTTTTAGAGGAAGAGGAAACCAAGGAGGTTCTGGGTCGGGTGGTCAAGGCCCGCAGCAACCCCAGAACATTTATATGGAGATGTCCCTTCATCTCCCAGAGTATAAAGGTATCGAGGATGCTGCTGAACATGTTCATATGTGTGAAATATTGTGGCACGTAAAAGGTATCATGGCTTTTGAGCGCAAGGCAAGTCAATTTGCTACTACATTACAGGTGCACGTGCACATACTGGTATAGGAAGTTTGATCCCAATCAAACTTGTATTGACTATGCAGCATTGAAAGATGCTTTCTTGAAAGAGTTCCATATCCTAGAGTTTGAGTAGAAGAGTATAAGTGCACTCAAGGATATAAAGCAAGGCACTACTAAAAGTGTACGTGAGTATGATGCCCATTTTAAAACACTTTTATCCAAACTCTCCTATGACATTCATGCAAGTCAACATGCACAATGGTTTTTGGGGATTGATTACCCCATTTCGAAGAGCACTATCACATAAAACTTATACCAACCCACATGAAGCATTGGAAGTAGCTTTATGCACTGAAGTAGTTGGGAGTATTGACACTGGAGTTAGTCCATTTTGGAAGCTCAGATAATAGCTATGTCAAAACAATTAGAGAAATTATTGGCAAACTCAGCTCATGAAACATGCTTAGGAATCTAGTGTATAGATTGTGAAGTAGAAGGCCACACCAAGGATAGTTGCCCTCACATAACTATACATTTTCTGCTGTTAGACTGTGAGATTTGCCATTTGAATCATGATGCTAGTCACTACCCCCTACTACAACACGTGATCAGGAAGAATGTATCCTCCTTTTGTAAAATTTGTAGGTCCATGACCCATGATACTGAGGACTTGTAGATTAATTAGATAGATCCATGATGCCATTGATATTGGGGTAAGACAGGTGAGTGTGGCTGATAATCCTAAAGGAAAGAATGAGCATCAGGATAGGGATTATAATCAAACGCGCTATGATGAGGAATGACGGAAGGTTTGAAGGGGTTCGTGAAAGGGGACAAGGATATCGAGGTGGATATGGAGGATGAGGCCGAGGTGGAGGAAGGAGTGAATTCCCTCGAGGAACTTGCTATACATGTGGCTCACCTGACCATTATAGGCATGAATGCCCACAGAATATTTCTTGTTCATTTTGTGGAAAGGGGCATAGTTATGAAGAGTGTCTAGACTTGTATGAGCATCTCAAGTAAGAAGAACAAGCAAGAAAACAAAGGCGTAGGATGGTTAGAATCCTAGAGCGTAGAGAGAATTAGTGGATGCCCAAGTTAACACTAGAACCTGAGGCAATAATAGTCAAGATAACCACACGAGCTGAGGTGGCACACGCAAGAGAGGTTTTGCAACAGAAGCCGATAATCACTAAAGGAGGAGGTTTTGCATGCTAGGTATCCAGATCCATCTCATCAGAAAGAAGTCTATCAGGAAATGATGGAGGTCCTTAGAAGCCTTCAAGGTGAAATACAAGGTTTGAAAGAGTAGTCTTGGAAATTGGAGCATAAGGATATAGAACAGGCCCCGTCTGATATTAATGACATAGAGAGGTATGTAGAACGTTGCGCTAGGAGAATATTATTCCTTTATTAGGAAATTGGTTGAAGGGGAATACTCATGCACATGGGAACTAAGACTAGAAGACAAATACTTCATGAATCTTCCCCCGATAGCATTGATTATGACAAAGAGATCACTTTGAATGTTGTTGTGGATGGGTGGCTGTTGAGAAATATTTTGATTGACATAGGTGTGGAAGTGAATGTACTTACATTGGATGCGTGGGAACAAATGGGGAGACCCCCACTACAGCCATCATCTAATGTATTGTTCATGGAAAATAGAACAAAAGCTACTCCCATAGGAGTTTTGAAGGATGCATCTATCACTATACAAGGGGCCAAGTTTACAGGAGACTTCAAAGTGCTAGCACTTGCGGAAGCAGATAGCTTCCCAGCTTTGCTTGGGTGCCCTTGGTGTTATGCAAACAATGCTGATTTGAGGTTTAACAAGGGTATATCAGCTTTGAGAACAAGGAGGAAAGGGTCATAATACCGTTGAAAGATGGGAAATCCATACCATATGTGGAACCTTTGAGTGAAGAGGACTTGAACAAAATCTATATACATGCTATTCAGGACCCAGAGGTCAATGAGCCATCCAAGGAAGGAATCCTTCATTGGGAAGATTCTTAGTCAATCAAGCGATACTACCTAGTATTGCTTGTGATAATTGGGCTCATGGCACTTATGAACTAGTGGGGTGCAAAGTTAAGTATGTGGTTTCTTACAAAAAGGGTTTTCACTCTATTTGGTGTATAGGTCACTCAATACCCGCTATACTGGATCCGAAGATTTGGCTAGATTCTTACAGGCCATGGAAGCAAACTAGGCTAACCAGCTTAAATGATGAGATATGCTGTCATATACTTTGGGTGGGATAAGCGCACTGGTGGGTGGTCCACAGGGATAATCTCTTAGAATGGGGAATGATTGGGACCGCCTTATCAACCTAAGTTTTCAAGAAGTAATGCACCTACAAAAATTTTCCCTTATCGTGGTGATCAACCTGCTCTACATCATATCCAGCAGTGTGAGAGCCTCTGGACAGTAGGACAGAAGCATTACCGCCCTCACTTTGGGTGCATCGGTTTTATTCTACTCTACAAGGTTACGCACGTGCTTGGTATGTATATGCTGAACTACATCATGACACTCGCAATTGGAAAAATTTGACTACTGTGGATGATCCAAACTTTTGACTTCTTTTCATCTACACCACCAGTGAACATAACTTTAAGCTTTATCAAGTGCTTAACCATGGGAGACAGTGGGAAAGTGGAAGAACTTATTCAGGAAATATTTGATGAGACAGAGACAAGGGCACATTTTGCAGATGAAGAAGGTGATATCATATTACTTGAGCGCTTCTCTAGAAAAGATAAGGGGAAGATGGTTTACATAATTGATGATGAGGAAGTTGAGCACTTGGATGTGGATCATTCACATGGAACACGTGAAGTGTTAGCCAATGTGGATGTAGATGTGCATGCATATCATGAACCTATGAAGACAACAAAGGTAAATATAGGCACAAAAGCTAAACCTAAGGAGGTGATAATTGGGGATTATTGGTCAGAATCAGAAGTAACAAAGATCATAGAGTTACTTAGAGACTATGAGGACTTATTCCCAAGAGGATACCATGAACTTAAAGGCGTGCATAAATCACTTGGAGAAATGAAGATAAAGCTCAAGGAAGGTGTGCGCCTGTTAGGAAGTAACCTTATCGAATGAATCCCAATTTGCATGAGAAAGTAAAGGAGGAGATTGACAAGATGTTGAAATCTGGGATCATTCAACCATTGGATGAATCAGAATGGGGTCATCCTATGGTGATAAGCATAAAAAAGGATGGTAGGATTTGAATTTGTGTTGATTATAGAGAGTTGAATGCAACATGTGTTACAGATCCCTTTCCTACGCCATTCACAGAGGAAATATTAGGAGTGGCTGGGCGTGAGATATATTCATTTACAGATGGGTTCTTAGGGTATCATTAGGTTAGGATTACCCCTGGAAGATCAAGAGAAGACCACCTTCACTACTGAATGGGGAAGCTTTTCCTATATTGTGATGCCCTTTGGATTGAAGAATGCACCTATTATTTTCAAGGATAGTGGTACAAGCATTCAAGGATTTTATTCACAACTTCTTACAGGTCTATCTTGATGATTGGACCATTTATGGGCTAATTAAGGATCATTGTGACAATCTGCACTTAATGTTTGAAAGATGTAGACAGTTGAGTATCTCATTAAACATCAAGAAGTGCATCTTTGCTACTCCCTTTGGCATACTTTTAGGACACATTATCTGCAAGGAAGGGTTGTTGGTTGATCCAACTAAAGTTGCAGTCATCGTAGGCTTGAAAGTGCACTACAAGTGAGTGAGGTGTGCATAGATTTTGGGTCATACATGGTATTACAGGAAGTTTATCCAAGGGTATGCAAAATTTTCCACACCCTTGGAAGAATTGCTCAAGGGGAAAGGTACATTCTATTGGGGAGTGCAGCAAGCGTGTTTGAGATATTGAAGAAGAAACTTACTACCGCGCCTATCTTGTGCTTTCCTTCATGGGATAAACCTTTTCATGTTCATGTGGACCTCTGGCACAACCATTGGTGTTGTCTTAGCTCAACCGGGAGAAGGTATCGTTGATCATCCCATTTGCTTTGCTAGTAGGAAGTTAACCCCTGCATAATAGAATTATACCACTACAGAGCACGAGGCCTTGTCCATGATCTATGCCTTGCACAAAATTTCATCAGTATTTGTTGGCCACACCATTTGTGTTTTATACAAATCACATGGCATTGAAGTATTTGGTGAACAAGCCCATTTTACAGGGGCACATATGCCGATGGATACTCTTATTTCAAGAGTTTGACTTTACAGTTGTGGTAAAACTAGGCAAAAGTAATTTTGGACTAGATCACTTGTCTAGAATTCAGTTAGGAGAAGAGGCACAAACCATAGAAGAGACCATGCCTGATGCACAATGTATAGGTTACAACATGCGCCATCAGAATTAGAGGACATTGTTGTCTTTCTAAGGACTGGTATGACACCAGAAGGCATGAAAGCTTTAGAGAAGAAGCAACTTGCTATACGCGTGTGGCACCATTCATGTTAATCAATGGTGATTTGTACAAATTAGGTAGAGATGAGGTGTTACGCCATTGTGTATTGGAGCATGAACGAAAGGATATAATGGAAGAAGCACATGGTGGTATTGCAGGTGGCCACTATGCAGGTGATGCAACAACACAAAATTCTACTACTTGTTGGTTTGTGGTGGGAAACATTATACAAGGATCAGTAAAGTGTATTGAAGACATGTGACCATTGTCAACGTCTCGCCAACCAGACAAAGGGATGAGATGCCTTTATGACCAATTACAAGTGCCAAACCCTTTGAGAAATGAGTGATTGATTTTTTCGGGCCTATTTCACCACCACGCACGGGACGGGATCATGCTATATCATCACCTATACAAGATTATCTTACCCGATGGGTAGAAGCAACACCTACAAAGGACTGTACAATAGCTACAACAGCAAGGTTCTTATGGGAGAATGTTCTTACAAGGTATGGCTGTCCTTTAAGTTTAACAAGTGATAGGGGCACACATTTTTGAATGAGACAATAAGAATTCTGTTAGATGAGTTTATGGTTGCCCACCATAAGACTACACCCTATCACCCTCAGGCAAATGGGACTGTTGAGGCTTTTAACAAAATTTTGAGCCACACATTGACCAAGATTTGTGATGTTGGAAGGAAAGATTGGGATGATAAAGTATCTTCTGTTCTTTGGGCTTATAGAACAACATACAAGAGATTGAACAAAGCCACACCTTTTCAATTGGTGTTTGGCGCGGAAGTTATTCTTCCTCTAGAATTTATGTTACCTTCTTTGTACATTGCACACTGGAGGTCTAGCTGATGAGCAAGCCTTGGAAGAATGGATTGAGAAGATGGTTCACCTAGATGAGCGCCGAGCCATAGCACGCTGGAGTCAGAAATAGGAGAAAGCATGCCAAAAGGCATGGCATGATCGACATATCAGGGATAAGAAACTTACGGTTGGACAAATGGTACTTTTGTATGACTCCAAGTTTTTGCGCCATCCAGGGAAGCTCAAGGTACATTAGTTGGGACCATATATTATAACTCATATACTTGAGTCAGGTGCTTCCAGTTAGAAGCAATTGATGGCACGAGGTTGCCCGATTATTTTAACGAGAGTAGGTTGAAGCCCTACTATAAATAAGTCTTCTTGGTGTTTGTAATAAGGCAGTATTGCCAGATAAATTAGGTTTCCCTTTCTGCATTCCCTTAATGTATTTCTTTCATCGTCGCTATGCTTTGTCAATTTAGTTCTTGTTTGTGTAATAAAGTGCCTTGCACGCATGAAGCTAACTACAATCTGAAGCATGTTGATGCGTAGAGGACTGCACATTCTTTTAGTGTGGGGTGGATTGTTGGTGACTCTCAGGTATATGATGTGAAGATTTAATGTTGTGGGTGTTGAGAAAGAAGATTGCTAAGGGTGATTGACAAAAGATTGCTTCTCAAGATAACCAAGGATGAAGATGAATGAGGGAAAAGTATAACGCGAGGTAAGTGGCAACCATGGTAACTACTAGGAGATTGTGCAGTGACGAGGTACTCAGGTGCTAGAGTGCACGCTGAAGAGAAGTCTGTAACAAAAGGTAAAAAGGCACGCTAGAAGGTTATAGCTTTTGGTGTGAAAATGTACCATGTGGAAATGATAAAAATGGGTAATAAATGAGGAGAATTTGGTAGGTGGAGGAGTAATTAATGTAGTGAAAAGTGGAAATCTATATAAGGATGGGATGTGATTTCATTTTTACCCTTGCGACTACAAGAATTCAACAAAGAGCTACGTGCGAAGAGCCAAGTAAAGCGGTTCAAGGTGTGAAGCAAGTGAACCAGGCGAAAGATAGATCTGTGTATTGGAAGGGCTTGTATCCCCATAGGAGAAGGGTTTGAATGAAGCAAAGAGTGATAGAATGAGCTAGGGTGTGATTTTTTGATTGCAAATTAGGGCACGGTTGAATCAAGTTAGGGTTTGAGGCAAACCAATAAAAACTTGTCACAGAAGGTCTAGAAAACAAAACCCAAAGAGAAGAATGGCTCCAAAGAAGAAAGTAGCACCAGTAAAGGAAAAGAAGAAGGTGGTAGTAGAAGAAGAGGAAGAGATGGCCCCAAAAAGCAATTTTTCAGAAATGTAGTACCTTAGGAGGAGGTAATGGGCCAGGAATGGGATACCCACATATGATAGAGTAAGATAAGTGAGTATAATCACCGGACCAATGATAACTAGAAGAAATTAGATGACTTGCTCACTTCCCGAATGAACAAGATGAAACTGAGGATGGCATGCCAATATATGATGACACCGGGAAAGGCTATTGAAAGGGATTGGTGTCTACCAGCTGTATGAGCTCCCATACTTTGGGAAGTATGCACCATTGTATAGATGGCTAATGAGCCGAGTCCATGAGGAATTTTTCTATTTTGCGGGATGGAGGGTAAGATTGACACCCATTCTTATTGCCACCATAACTAGACTAAGGGCAACAGGTGAGGATATTAAGGTTGACCTAGCTGGAAAAGAGTGCCATTTTGGAGACACATAAAGTGTTGGGCTACTAGAAAGGACCGCGTGGAATGGACATTGATAAACTAAAAAATTGTCCAAGTAGTACAAGAACAGCACACTTGATTACAAAATTGAATGACCAAGAACGTTGGTCACAAGTTAACTCTATGTGGCTGCATGTGGCAAAGCACATGTCAGAAGGAGTCACTTACAATATTGTCGGCTTCATTGCAGAGAAAATAGTAGAGGAAGCACGTGCAAGAAACAAGATAAGCTTTGGTTGTGTTTTGCTAAGCTTGGTATTCATGGAGATTGGGGTACCAGATGGCCCAAAAGAGAATATATGGGAATACCCCATGAATCACAAGTCTCCAGCTGAACGATTCAACAAGTATCTGTGCAAGGGGTCAATGATGGATGAGGTGAAGGAGCGAGCAGAGATGTGGTATGACAGGCTCCATGGTGTTTGAAGAGGAATGGCGTATACCCAAGGAGTTACCTTCGGTTCTAGGGAAGAAGGCACATTTTAGTCTACCAACACTTTTGTATTACATGCTTTCCAATGGTAGATGGGTCGTGGAGCCCCTGGTGCAAACTACCTTACGCATTTTCCTGTGTGATACTTCCAAGCTTCAGTACATCGGTTCACCAACACATGGAGGTTAGTGTTTAATGTAGACAAGGTGGACTGTGAATATCACACCTTGCGAAAAATGTATGGATATCCGGGAAGAATGCATACAACGAGAGTAATATCTTAGAGATTTTGAGCATTAAACCAAGAGACACTTGCCATTATGGATATCATTGGGGTGCTGATATACCTCCAACTTAAGCCAAAAATGGAAAATAACAAGTATGTGGAAAATGAGTTCACACTTCCAAGGCCACCGAAGGGGAAGCATACCATGGAGAACATTCCGCACCTAGGCCCTCTGAACCCAAGCAAGATGATGAGGAAGAGGATGAAGAGCAGGAGGATAGTGGTGGCTTGGTGCAGAGGAGGAAGTAGCCATCTCCGGCCGAAGAGAAGGAGGAGCGTCGATCAACTTCACAGGAGAAGAAGTCACTGGGAAGAGCAGGGTGACCAAAGATTTAAGAAGGTATTCAAGCACACAAGGGTGCAAGGAGAAACCCAACAAGTAAAGGAGCCAGAGGAGAAGAAAAGAAGAAAACTCAGGCTAGGTGAGGAAGCAAAAGAATCTGAGGAGAAGGTGCCCTCATCTCAACAGAGAAGAGGAGCCTCAACACGAGGAGGAGGAGAAAATGGAAGGAGGAGAAGGGGAACAATCAGAGGCCACACAAGACAAGGGTGGGGATACATCTAGTATTCCTAACCTTGATGCAGCCATTCCAAGAGGGCCAAGATCCCATCAAACATAGGTGAGGATGCCAAGGCACATACCATGGGATATGCAAAAGACCCAAAGCTGATTATTCACGCTCGGTTTTAGAGCACCATCGAGCAAAAGGATCTATTCGGATGGGTGCTCATGGACGAGGACAAGGTGACTTTACGTACATGGAAGCAACTTTCATGGTCAATGCACACACATATGGATGAGCTAGACTTTGATGTCGGTGAAGAATCATGTGCATCAAGATGATTGAAGAAGGCACCTGAAATAAGGCACATGACAATCAAGCCAATGGTGATGACAGATGAGCAGGTAAGCAATGCTCTAGTAAAGGTATCGTTGAGGTAGCAAGAAGAAACATTGATAAATCTGCTACCATTAAGGCGCTAACAGAGAAGATGAAAGCCAAGGATGTGGAGATAGTGCACCTAGTGTAGAAAAGGACTTGATTAAGAGAAAATATGACACTTTTGTTAGTATGGCGGAGGAAATTGGAGATGATGTCCTAAAGGTATGCCCGCATTTGGAATCCCAAGTGCCAAAAGAATTTCCTTCTGTGATGCACTATGTAAAGACAATGATAACATTAGTGTTGGAGGATGAAAAGGTGCGTGTATCAAAATAGCCCAAGGACCCTACGGGAAAGAGGCAAAGAAAGCACAGCTATGCAGTAGCAAGGAAGATTGCTACTTATGAAGGCCTACTGCAAGCCATCCGTGATGAGCTGAAGAAAGCCGACCATGCACTAATGATATGCACAGCTCCAGATGCGTTGATCATGGTAAAAACATTGGAGGAGGAAAATGAAGTGCACAAGGCTATGAAGGATGCAACCTTGGGTCATGCTGAATGTTTAATCCTGGTGAAACAGAAGTATGAGACACTAGCTACGGACATAGGCACCACATAAGGAAAGGTTAGATGAGCTTGGAAAGCTCATTGCTCAAAAGATGGATATATTGGAAGGGGTGCAAACCTCTATGTCAAGTGTAATGCTTGTGATACAGAATGAGCAGGGAAAGCTAACCATGGAAGAGCTGCAGTCTATCATTATAGATGTGCTAGAGAAGGTAGGAATGGCGTTGACAGAGTGGGAGAACTTGGAAGTAGATATAAAGGAAGAATATCTAGAGTTGCTGCTTCAGAATGACATGGAGGAGCCTGAGGCCTGAACAATTTTTCTTTAGGATTGTATACCTTATTCAAAATTCTTTATTCAACCATTCTTTATTTATCCATTCTTTGTGTAAGTTTTGGACATCACCATTTTCGGGGTGACAATGAGATTAGTGTGGGGTAATGTTGATAAGAGAAAACACCTAGTAGAGCTCACACACAGAGTCCACATGGGAGAACAACACAGGAGCAAAGGCACGAAGGTATAGGAAGGTGTCGCGCGCGGAGGTGTAGAGTCAGACTTTCAGGACTTAGCTGATTTTGGAGATCAGGGCTATTCTTAGAGGTTGGCATGCAGAGCACACAAAGCTATGCCGAGACTTACGCGCCACTCTTTGTGGAGATTTTAAAGAGCACGTTCAGCCACACTTGCATGGACATAAGCTAAGAATAGATCCACCACTATAGTTAACTATCAACTGATCTATAGATAGCATACTTGCATGTATGGCTATAGTTGTAAAAGGCGTGTGGCTATTATTAGCATGTGACCTATTTTGGTAGAGTTAAGTGGTGAAGGGCCATCCCCCCCACCCTATATATATATATATATATATGTAATGAATTACTTAGTAAAAGAGATATATGGACACATATTGCTCAAGGGTTAGAGATACATGGGTGCATGAGACTAGATAATTATAACAGATCCATGTGCATGTCTGGTATTGTATGAAGATTTTTTACTATTGGTATGATGAATATATGAAGAATATTGGCCAAACAAATAGTGTCTGATATGTTTGTCATTATACACTATTGTTATCATGATGATTTATACTTAAAGTGCTTATAGATCTGGTATGGTGTAACAATATGTAGATGGATTAGTTTCTAAATATATGTTTGTTATACTACTTCATCATGCTACCATTTTACTACAACAACCCTAAATAGGGACTCCGGTACCTTTACGCGCTTTCGGGTGAGTGCTCAACCTAGGCCGAGTGAAGCCATTGACACGTGTGATATGATTCTAGGCCTTAATTGGATTCATATGTCTAAGTCTATCATCTTCACGAATCATTTAAATCTAAACTTCCTTCATAACAATCAAGTCATTTCTATCAATGGTGTTACTCCTTCTACTCCATGGTCACCCCCTCATCTCACAACGAATAATTTTACATCCGATTCATCTAACATGCCACGGTCTACATAATATAAAGCACAATCTACTCCTAGCTCACCTATTCACACACCCCTCATACGACCTCATCGCTCTGTTAGTCCAACACACTAGTATAGGTCCATTCCTAGGACAATTATTGCCTATATATGTAAATTACCACCATGTTTTATTCCACATAGGTGCCCATCACCGCCACATTTTTCTACACATAGATCTCCATCACCTACACATTTTGTTGCGCCAACATGCCCATCATATACTCATTCATCACATGCATATAGAATTAACTCACCTACACAAAGTTTATCTAATATACCACCACTCTTAGAGCATGATCACAAGATTTCATCATCAAAATCATTGAGTAGAGGACATTCATCCTTTAATTTAATCAGATAGTTTGCTCACTATTACACACTTGGGGGCATTGCATTCACACCCCTCCAACATCAACAAATGTATCATACTCACATCATCATATGTCAAACTCCTAAAGCACATGCATCTTCATCTACACTTTAGCATCGACCATTACCCAATGACACACTCTTGTGCTTCAGTTCACTCTTGATTGATGAGGGCATCCTATACACATGAACCTCACACATCAGCACAAAGAAGCGCTACACATTACACATCTTACAATTTTATCATCTTACATCATACATCTTACATCTTGTGCTTCATACATCATACACATTCTACACATACCTCACACCTCTTGCATTACACACCACATCTACTACAAATATTATGCATTTTTATACATCTACTTATACATGTTGCACTCACTACCCTATGATGCACTCTAGTCTCATGATCCATACTAGACTGTTGAGGGTATACATCTCAAATGGACCACATCACATTCACACATTCATCATTCAATATTTTTCTCATGCGACATTCCTATATTAGTGATATATGTTATAGGCTAAATCATCACTTATTCTACTCATCTTTTAGTGATATACGCTTTAGGATAAATCATCACTTATTACCCGAATCTTTTAGTGATATAAGCTTTAGGATAAATCACCACTCCTTGATTATCTTGTTGTGATATAAACTTTAGGCTAAATAATCAAACATTCTCACATCTCATCTCTATGTCGCATATCATCACTACATATCCACCACATTGCGACACATACAAGACATAGTTCGACCATTTCCGATGATGCACTCTCATTTACAGTTCATTCTTGACTACTAAGGGGGCATAAAAAAATGAACCTCACCACATATACTTCCATTCAATCGTGGGGAATGCGGCTCCTATCATCCACTTTGCATTCCATTCCATCCATCCACAACATATTAGCATATCTTGGTTGCATTTATTCTTTCTTGTGTTTACTTGTACATGTTTATCTTATTACACATGATAGATATATATCTTTTATGTCATTATCTTTATCATAAACACATGCAAGTTCACTTTCTTTCTAGTTGTGATAACATATTATATAGATCCATTACATGTAACATGGATGTTTGGCGCATTACCTAGTACCAGTCCCACAACGACTCCTAGGGGACATCCACTTTCGTACACCACATGTGTTATTATTTCATTTTGTTCCATACAACACTACTTTATTAGATTATACATGCTTTGACATAATTTTTTATCTCTATAACATGCTAACATGTGCTTCATGTATAGGATTTGTTTTGTAGGACTCTTTTCCACCATGGTTATCTATTACATTGCTTGTACTTTCTTGTCATTGTATGCCTTTGTTTGTGGGATTTTACCTTTGTCTTTTGTGCACACTTATATGTGTTTGGCTTCATCAGCCTTGATTTTCTTCCGACACCGTGAGTGGTGTCCCATGTTCAGAACCCAATTTTTGTGGTCTAGATTGTCTTTTTGTGTGCTCTAGCTTACACATTATTTTAGCTTACACATTGTCTTATAAATGCATGTTTTTCTTTGGGTGTACTAACACTTATCTCCCAACCACTTGTTTACACGTGCCTTGGTTTTTACCAAGAAAATCTGCCCCTACAAGGAAAATTTTCAACACAACGGTCGATCCTCTTTAGGTCACGTACTCCTACAATGATGTCACATGTGCCACCGAAGAGGGGGAGCATCATTTGGGTGAATTAAGTTACCCCATATAGTATACACACAACACAACACAATATCAATGCAACATAGTTCGGGCTCATCATCGAGACTTGATCCATAGTATAATGGTTCCTTTCGTAGAGTGCCTATAACGAGGGCCGATTACACATTAATTTGATTTAACACATTCTACATAACTCTATACAATTAATTTTACAGGGAAGATTGTCCTTAACACATGAGTTTGTACACATCATCTGTAATGGTGTTTTACTCCAGGAGTAGTTAAAGGTTAGAGGATAACACCAGACCTTCCTCTCTATACTAATTCATTTGTGGCATCGGATCACCCAAAACCAAACAAGATTACATGAGATCTCTTCAATTTTAGGAAGTAGTTAAAGGTTGGAGGATGACACCGTAAAATTTCTCCCTACACTTCTTCCATTACATTGGCGTGAGATCACCTAAAAAACTCGCGTGCATCGACATCATCTACAAGATCCTTTCTACACTCTTTCCTCATCACGGATCAAGTGCACATGTTCCTTTTTATATTTTCAACATTTTCTTTAATATATTTATTTACATGTTTTTTTATACATTTACATGTGTATTTGAATACTTGATCATCTTCTCTTTTGCAGGTTCATTGGTATGGGAAGAAAACAATCAACATCAACAACAATTACATCACACACACTAAAATCTACACACGCGTTTCCTCTCTCTCTAGGTTCATTTTCATCACTTTTTACACTTTTACAATCTGTACTCTCCATGCTTCATCTTTTAATAACTCCACACTTGTCTAATGCCTCAAAGACACTTTCTACATTAATATATATGGATATCGTGTACATATCTCTATCTACTTTATTTTACCGAGAATTTTACTCACCAACATAAAGTGGGGAAAATTTAGACAATAGCAAGCACTTTGAGTAATTATCTAGTTTCGATCGCATACTATTATTCATATGGTTTCCAAGTACGTAGTAATGATTAACCCATGTATTTTGGCCACCTTTCTTTGTTTTATGCTTCTGCTTTCAATCTTGCACTCTTACTTGCTCAGTCTGTCTTTTCACCTTTCAACATTTGTCATTCTAGACACTAGCACCCAACTAGGATAGTAGTGTTAGGAACTCCTATCCCCCTCCGGGTGCCCCCTGTCCTCTATACACTTTACTCTCACTTTTTGGGTCCTTTGTATCCATTTGAACATCTAATCTTTTTAGTAGTCATCCTTTTAGGGTTAATTATGAAATTCAAGCAAGGTAATCATATAAATATAAATTTATGTGATCATAATAAGAGACCAAACACTAAACATTACTTATCACCACCTAAGGTTACATCCATTAAAGCATCTATAGCTCAATTTTCATCCATCTAGTTCCATCACAAGGGACAAAGGTTGGTTCATCTGCATCACACTTCATAGGAGGGGAGTTTATTATATTCCATATACACATTATTTACATTCTACATATAACTATTTTCTCACTACTTCAAGTGCAACACGCGCAAGAGAAACCGAGGGCACAATTTCGTACACACACATAGAACTACATTGGGTCTAATATGTAGTGCAACATTCTTAGTTATAAGTCCACCATTGTGGTGGTTGAGGATAGTCTAACCACTTAATTTTCATCTTTCCTTTTTAGGTTTTACGCTTTGTTTGGGGTTTTACAGTGTAATGCATTCATTACGGGTTTATAGTGACATTGAAAAACTTATAGTGAGATACATGCAACAAAAGGAAAACAAGTGCGAAGCCCTAATACCATATCGGAACTAGGTTTCAACCATTTGTATGAGACTAGGGTGCCCAAAATCAAACCAGAGCACCCCATGTGTCCTCATCCTTCTCCATGTGTCCCACCCTACCAAATCTTTAGGATCTACATTTTTACCTCGGCTTCTTGTGTGATGATCTTCCATTCTTATTCATCCAGCCTCCACCGCGACATAGTCCAACAACCTCTTCGAATCAACTAAGCCTCTTCTAACCCTCTTTTCACTTAGGGTTTTATTACTTCATTTCTTAGTAGCTTGGGTATTATTTTAGTTATTCCATTGTCTATTTATTTACTACAAACTTGCATTAGATTAGGCTATTATTTTACATTTTAGCATAATCACGTTCCCAGTCTCATACTACTAGTAAGAAGTATGGTCTCACCACCAAAGAATGTAAATGATGAAAGGTGTAATGATTATATATATATTTATATTTTATGATTAATGTTGCCTTATATTCGATAATGTGCTTGTTGAGAAGGAACATTCTTCCCTAAGTCTCGACCACATGTGACTAGTAGGACGTAAGGATTCAACACCATAGACTAATATGGACTGGTCAAAAGGTCCATGTAAAGAAAGTTTTTTTATGTTAAATAGAGAGTTTATGTGAAAGGAGGATTTTCCATTAGTAAGCTTTGAGACAAAAACGTAGGTTAAAAGATCAAATTGTACAAACCATAACAAGATGAGACCCAAATTCCTATTAAGAATAGGTTAACTTTGTGTTGTGAAGGTAAAGAGTGCAAATATATGATAATGTTATGATTAAGATATATACCAATGGATGGAATGATTAAAATTGTTTGTACTTGCTTTTTCTCTTTTGATTTTCAAATAGTGCTTTAAGAAGTGGTTTGATATGAATTTTTATTCTCTTTTTATGCTTTTTGCTGTTTTTGAATATCTACGGATGAGGGTTAGAAATGGACTCATTAGGAGAGAGGTCCATGTTTATGAAAGTTGAATGGTCATGATTTATAAGAATTAGGCACGTGAGATCCAAGTCAAAGGAGTAGCTGAAGGATTGTCAATGAATGATTGATCAAGTAGTCTTGATTTAGGAGACTTGGGGAAAAAATGTCCATGTCAAATGAGGTAATCAAAAGATTCAAAGAGTCATGATTTATGAGACTTTGGCATGAAGGTCCAAGTCAAAGGAGAGAATTGAAATATTCGATACGTCCTAAAGTATAAGAATTTAGCGAACAAGGTACGAAAGTTAATGTATGCATGATTAAATAAATATTCAATTAAATTAAAATACCTATGTGATGTTTGATGCATATTTTCAAGGTGGAGAATATGTTGAAATTCATATTCATTCATGAATGAATGGAATAATGAGAGGAAAGAAAGATTGATGTCTAGATGTATATATGAGGTTCCTTATAGGCCATAGAGAACATATATTCAATGTTGATCCTTCTAGATAATGAATTAATTTATTCTATGATATATTTGTAATTAAAGCTTGAGAAGGTTGTATAAAGATATTCCTTGGGATACACACCTTGTAGAGTACATGCATATAGATATTTTAATACATATGAATCATCACTAAAGAGATGCCTACAAGATTGACCGTTTAAGGTGTTATGGACATAGAAGGATGCATTTTTGGTAGTGTCCAAACTTGTTTTGGTTGTGTTTCTGCAACAAGACTAGATATGTCAAACATAGGAGTGAGAATTGAAATAATAAAATCATGCTCAAAGGTGTTTGATGGACCCTTTTGTTAGAGTCTTCATTTATATCAAGGGTTAAAAGGGAGTCTCGAAAAGTTCAATTTCTTATTAGATGTTGGAAGGGTGCTTTCTAAAACAATTTGTGTTTGTTTTAACTAATGGAAGAAAATATGAATATCTTGATTGATTTTGATATAGAGATACTTGACCATTGTCATCATGATCTTGTTGAGTGTTATTATGTATGGGATTTGGGACAATGTTCAAATATTCATAGAATTTGTGGTAGTTGACATGTCATTAGTTTTGATAGCTTCATCATCGAGTTCTATAGAAATGAATCCCTTTTCAATTAAGTCTTGAACATAATGACAAAGATTTATACAATGATAAATAGAATGGCCTTCAATGTGGTGTTATTCATAATAGTCTGATTCATTATACCACATAGGCTTGGGTTCCCCATTATAAAAGGGTCTTGCAACTAGATATTCGATCATGAACTAGCCTTTTTAATTGATGAAAGGCACTAGAGAAAGTTTCTTCCGGAGGTGTAGACTGACATTCAATCTTGTGCACATAGTATTGTCTATGATAAATGATATAATGGAGATAAAATCGATGTTGTTCAAGGATTCACCTGCCTTCTAGTATCTTTTCCCTTTGTATAATGGTTAGGAAATGGATTGGAAAACATATTTAGATTATTGTTTCATGTTTTGTTTGGTGCTAGGTCTTTGACCGCTATGTTTCCATTATCAATGAGGTCTTGGATGTAATTGTGAAGTTTCCTACATTTGTTTGTTTGATGACCATCAATGCAATGAAAATCACAATATGTGTTAGGTTGATACCAACTGGATTAGGTTATCCTTCAAGAAAGGGTTGCATAATAGGGTAAGTGACAATATTGGTACTTTCTAGTTGTTACAAGATGCTAGAAAATGACTCTCCCAATAATTATATTGTCATCATTTGTAATCACGAGGGGGAGGTTTTCTCTTCTTGGTATAGTGATGGGTGGTTTAGAATTAGTCTATTTTGATTGATTACTATGTTTATTTTTCACCTTTTCATTATTCGTGACACCATTATCGACAACATTACGCTTACAATCGAGGTACCTAGATTTACCGTGAGAGGTGCTATTGTTATTGTGCCCATTTTCTTTAGAATGAGGCTTGATCAAGCCTTTAAGACTCGAGGGAATTTTCTATTTGAGTTCCATTTTCAATAAATTCCTTAAAATTTTTAAGGTAGTGCATCTGCATGTAAAATAATAACTCATAGTTAAGGTTTGGTATGAAGATGATAACCATTTATTTTTTTGGGTTTGAACATGGAATCAACTTACGATTCCTCTCCATTGTTGTAAAAATTATGCAAAGCTATTGTTTGGTCATTCTTTTATATTGCACAAATCAATCATTGTGACTTGGAATAGTGGGAGGGATGTTGTTAGTGTTAGGTTTATACCCTAAGCCTAAACAACTTGGATTTTGATAAAGGGAGATGGGTTCACGAATGCCTTGTTCATGGATTCCTAAACCTTTGCCTCAATGTTTCATATTAGCGAATTTTATTTGGCTATAGAATATGAAATGGATGGAGAAGTTGATTCCATATGGTCATCATGAGATTGGGGGTTTGTATTTTTTCATCCGCTAGAGGCCCGACTTAACAAATGATGGGAGGTGAGATTTGTTTTGGTTTTTGGTTGATGAGGGATGTTTTGATGTACAATGAGATTTAGATGGTTGATGATGTTTGGATGTCGAGTGGGATTTGAATGGTGGAATATGGTTAGGAGAATGTTTGTATGGAAAGGTGGTGGATAAAGAGGTACAAGGACAAAATCCCTTGTTTAATGAGGTTTTGTACATAAGACCTAAATTGCATGCATCAATTGGTTGAATGTCCATGGTTGCGATGAAGTCGCAATAATAGCATTCTCGATACCAAGATGTTTTGGAAAGGTTTTGATTATGTGATATTATCGGTGGATGGATGGTTATGTTGAAGGTTTTTAGATGATGGAATATGGTGGTCAGGTGATTCTCCTAAAAAAAGTGAAGTGGTTAGGTTGAATGGTTCGGGGGAGTAGGAATAAAAGGTGTAGGATTGGGTGGATTATGAGATGTTTGGTTGATTTGGAGTTATGAGTTGGATTATATTGTTGTGGCTTATAAGATGAAGGGGGTGAATTGGGCCTTGAGGCTGAAGTGGATGGTTTGGGCTTGGAGGCCAAAGTAGATTTGGTTGATATAGGATTGGTTGGAGTATGTGGTTTTGAGGTAGATGGTTTTGGATTTTGATTAGATTGTTTAGGATTAGTAGATGTAGGTGAAGTGGTGGGGTAGATTTAGATCGGTGTGATATGGGGTCATACTAGATTTGGGTGATGTTTAGGATGGAAGAGATTAGGAGATGGGTGTTGTGTAGAAACCACATTATATTTGGTTAAATTAGGGATGAAGTAGATGAATATGAAATAAGAGACTCATTAGATTGGTTGGGATATGGGGTGGGAGAGGATTGGGATTGAATTTCTTAGGTTTAGGATTTGGTGACTTGGGAGTCACGTTAGATGTTTTAAGATAAGGGGATGGTGGATTTGAAATGGGATTAGCGGATAAGATAGTGTTAGGTTTAGGTGATGAAGGGGGTAAGATAAGATTAGGTGAGGATGAGTGTGGCATAGTGTAGTCATCTCTTATATACCCTCTTTCTATCCCAAATGGGCTGACTATCACCCAAGATGCATTGGGTGCTCACCCGATGCACATAGGCACCAGCCCCTCCTTTATGTGAGCTTCATGAAAATGTTTTGTCATTAATGGAGGATGGGTTACAAAACACACACACGCACACACGCACACACACACACACACATGTATGTATGTATGTATGTATTTATCCCGAGAGAATGATTCAAAATACTAGATCTAAGCACAAAATGTATCATAAAAATGTGAATAAACATCGCAATACATATAAAGAAGCTAGATATGATCCATAACAACATGAATAACACAAGGGTTTGTACTCATAAACAAGGATATTTAGAGTAACAGATTATATACTAATATACAAGAATTTAAAGTAGCCATATTACATCAAAAGGGGTTAACATACCCAATCTACTAAGAAACATCATGTTAAACCCTACAAAATGACTCGTGTAGAGAGTTCTTGATCCTATTCCCCTAGTATCAAGCATTTCTCTATAACTTTTTCATTCGTAACCATTTGTTTCATATCCAAGCACCTTCTTAAATAGGGAAGGATGCCCCTCTAACCACCCCAGCTACTCATGGGTAGGACACATGCCGGATGTTAATCACACCCTTCCAATATTGAGTGTTTATGTCATCTTACTTAAACCCCGCTTATCCACCACTAACTATAATGATTCTATCCTAGAATATTCTTTTCTTGAGTCTCAAGCCTCCACGCAACAACCTTATCCACTCAATACATCTAACCTTAGCCTCATGTGTTTTCCATGTGATTCCATAACACAAAATATGGCTAAGTCCTTAAACCCTTGTTCTTCTTCCGCACGCACCCTAATTTAAACTCAAACACTTTCCTTGCTCACTTTTCCCGAGCACTTTTCTCTAAGTACTACCTTCCACACATGCGATGGCCTTCTACCTTAAGACTAAGTCAATTCAGGGCCCAAAATTACCCCACACATCATGTGTTATCTATCCCTAAAAAAATCTTCTCTGTCACCATATAATAAAGAATAGGAGAAATGAAATAATCTACAACTAAATAAAGAATGGAAGAATAGAAGGATCCTACTACTGCTACATGAGGAGTGGGAAGTATTTCTTCATAGATGCTTCAATTTTATCCCAAACATCTACCTCACCCTGTGCATGTTGAAGTAAATCACCCACCAATGCGTTAACTTTGTCAAAACTTAGTTCATCTCCTCACCTTCATTAGTGTATCTCGCAATGTTTTCCATCTACTTGCTAAGGTCACCCAACACATCCATCCTATGAGTGACTGGGGGTACTGATTACTTAAGTTTTTTTAATCAAAACCCTCAAGGTTTTGATCACCTCGATTTATTTTTGACTTCTACCAAGATCTTAACTCACTCCGCCCTATTGCCCTTGTTTTTCTCTTGAAATTTCTTCGAGATCTACCTTATGGCTAGAAGCCAATATGTTTCTACTATATCTATATCACCGCGGTCATCATACACAAATTCGACCATCTTTACCGTGATCTTCACTCGAGACAAGGATCTCGGAGTACCGAGTTATTATCTCCCAATATTCAACTTTTCTTCTTCCTTCGATGTGCCATCACCTCTTCTGCCGACTCCAATGCAAGAGGTTGCCTCTCCATGGTGAGTATGCGTGTTAATTCTTCCAAGTAGTGCATGGTCGACTCGTACTTCTACTCAAGAGGGGCCAAGTCTGGGTGCTTTAAGATAATGGCATTTGAAATAACCTCTATATTTTTTAGAATTCACACACCTTTTCCTTTTCATCCCTTAACTCATGCCTTAACTACACATTGATCAATTCCTTCTATTTTATCTCCTTGTCCCTCCCAATGATCTCCTTGTTCTTCTTCTCAAGTTCATTCTCCAAGTCTCTTATTATATCATTTCTACTAAAAATTCTTACTTCCACCTCCATCGACACTTTGTTGAGTGCGTTGCAAACTTTCTCATCCGACAATTATTGGGCATTCACAAGAGGGTTTACTCCCTTGGCATCTGGTGTCTTCATCAATGCATCACTATTAACCTCAAACTCAGCTCATCAACGTGGGACTCAAAATCCCAGGATAGAATTTTCCTTTGCATGGGTACACACTTTATTCATCAAAACAGACCAAGCAAGGAGTTGTTACGTGGGAACTGTGCTTTGGAAACACGCACACATTACCTTTCTTGGATCATTAATATAAGTCATGGTGTGTTCCTCGTTGCTTACTACACCCTTTCCACCTATGCGTGCTTCCATTAGGAAGCTTACTACTAAGTCGGGATCCCCACCCATGCTCCTATACTCCTTTTCCATGCTCTCACTCTCCTTAGTTTCCTTTAGCACATCATCGATGTTATGCTCTACCATGTGCTCCACTAATTGTTGTATAATACCCACTACCTCCTTCTCTACTGTGTCATCTATCTGTTCTCTGGTTGGGGGTCGGGGTCTTTTGAGCATGCATGTCTACTTCCTCACTTCCTCCTTTGTTATGGGTGCCCTCCTCATACCCATTCTTCTCTTCATCTCTTTCTTCATTAGACTCATGTATATCATGAACAAGGGGACTCTTACCTTCATTATGATCTTCATCCTCCTCCTTAGAGTCATCACCCTTCATGCTCTTTGTCTCCTCAGAGTCTGAGCTTTGCGCCACTTTCTACTTCTTCTTCACCGGTGACTCCTCTAACACAGGGACTCTTTTTCTGGTATCTTTTCCTTAACAAGAGACTCTTCCTAGGTGAGAGTAAGTGTTCATGCCTCGAACTATATGTGTGCTTGATGCCTTTTTTATAGGATTCTCCTCTCATTCCCTCTTCTTCAAAAATTTATTCTTTCTCTCAATGGGGTCTTTTGGGATGGATATGTAATCCTCAACACAATCAAACTTTTCAAATTTGGTCCTTAGTTGTAGATACATCGTTGTTTTTGTTCTTCCCTGCAATAGGAAATGCCACCGGTTTTAACATATATACATCATATGAGACATACTTCTCTACATAAGCTATCTTACCAAGGAGACAGGGTTGAGAAGATGAGAAAATAAACCTAAGCTAACGAGGTGATGCACCAAAGGAATGTTAAACACTCATTTTGCAAGCTAACACAGACCATAAAAATGCAATGCAAACGCCATGCACAGATAACCAAACTACAATGAGAGATCAAAAGGAAACAATAAACACATGAGAGGGTCGAGAATCATCCACAGACATATATTATTGCTCCAAAAGTCGATACAATGCATTACAATGGCCAAGAGGCAAAATCTTGCATTACAACTTGAATGGGAGGTTTGGAAACTCCACAAATTCACTTATAGACAAGGGAAGAAGGGAGAGTGCAAAACAGAAATGTCCAACCCTTTACAATGAGCCCAGCCTCCTTTTTATAGATAGATGAAGAGAGAGAGAAGAAGGAGAGAGGTGGGAAACTTGATTTGAAACTCAACTACTGGCCATTAATGCCCTGCAAATCCACCCACAATCTATCGAATCCGCCGCTCCATGTCTGCTCTGCTTGAAGAAAGAAGAATGGTGGATCAAATCTAATTTGATCTAGTTGTTGGAGCAATCAGATCATGTATTAATGGCATGAAGATGTTTTCCCATTTTTCACCCACCTAACCTCCAAAAATTAAAGTTTCAGGTTTCCATGGTGTAGATGAGGTCGAGACCTTTCCAATGGTGCCAAATTTGTTGAATTTTGGGCATTGGGTCGAAAGATATGTCCATTTGAATATTTGAATCGGGTCCATACAAAAATGGTGAAAACTAGTTTAGCAGTGGGTGGGTCCAGGGCCAAAATGGGCCCAAAATTCACTTTTTGCCAAAAAACCATCTTCGGGTCCACCGGTCACATTTTCCATTTGGGAAAAAAATCACTCCAAGGCCCACCGGCCCGCATTCAATATAGGCCTGACACGTGGCTCCTTGGGCATCGCAGAGGCATGACTCATTTTTATACTTTATATCTCTTGAAAATGAGCCAAAAAGTTAAAATTACTCCCGAGACCCGCCTCCCCACTTTGACTTGGAATATGGCCACGTGGAGGGGGCGGCGCTGCTTTGGGGACCGCTTTTGATTTTTCTTTTGAAGTTTTGCTCAAGCCGACACGTGGCTTCTTCCATGGCTTTGCTTTGTTCCTTTATGCTTTTTACTAAGTCCTTTTACTTGGTGGGGCCATATATCTGACCTGGGACACGTGGAGGCTTGGTGCTTGTCTAAGGACCCGCTTTAGATTTTTATCTTTGAAGATGCACTGGGATGACACGTGGAAGCCTTGCACTCTTTGAGTCTCCACTTTGGGCCGCACCTTTGAATGTGCACCATTAAGACATGGGCACCTTCGCCGCACTTCATACTTAACCAATTTGGGCCCACTTTCATTCAATTTGACTCTCACTGACCCCGAAGCCACGTGGAGGGTCTGTGCAAGTTTGAGTCTCCACCTTGGGCTCCCATCTTGAAATTGCTCTAAGACACGTGGACACCTCCCGCCCTACACTTTTTGGACTTTTCATTTGGCCGACTCTATCCTTTTTTGGGCCTGGGACACGTGGAAGCTCCATGCTCATTTGGGAATCACCTTTTGCTTTTTCCCTTGAAAGGTGTCATTGAACACGTGAGGCTTTTACTTCTCCTCTATACTTAATCGCTTTGGGCCCACTTTTGGGCCCTTGCCCCTTTTTGAACCTAGGACACGTGGAAGCTGCGCTTGTTTGAATACTTTTTGAGTTTAATCTTTGGAGATGTGCCAATGAGGCACATGGAGGCTTCCCTGATTCTTCCATACTTAGCCAATTTTGGGCTCATTCTAAATCATTCGTAGAGCCCAAAGACTTTGATTTTTTTCTCCATTTTTTTCCTTTGAGCCTTTGGTTTTCTTTGACACTATTTTCCTCCTTCCCGACCCTACTACTCCATTATAGAGCCTGCATGTAACCTCTTGCTTTGGATTTGAAATGTGGGCTTGTGATGGAACTTCTCCTTGATTTCTTCCACACAAGGGGGTCGTGTTTGATCAATTTTTTTGGGGAAAAATTGAGATAACAATTTGGTGACTCGTGGGGACATCTTCTACGCTAGATGAAGAGATCAGTTGCCTTGTTGTATCCATTGGGCATGGAGTCATGGTGGTGGCCTAGTGTTGGTCCTGTTTTTCTTAGAAATGAACACTTTGAGACCCGATTTTAGTTGCTATGTATTTGTTCTATTAGAAAATGAGCAACTGTTATGGAAACTATGGGTCTCCCTCATTTCAAAAATGTGAAGGGCCCTGGCGCACATTCACTAAGGAGGCACGTTGAATTGTATAACAATGCAAACCTGGAGCAACAAAAAACTTGTGCCACAACACTTAGGGAAACAAACCTATGCTACAACAAAACAATGTGCATACGCACTTAGGAAAATAAAATTCTATGCTAATATTTACAAGGGTGGAACCTTCCTTTTAGTAGCAATGTTTGAGATGGATCCCATTAACTGGGATCTATAATTCTTCGCCATCCAATTTAGCCAGCTGGAAGGCATTGCTACTTTTACACCTTGTGATCATGTAAGGGCCACTCCAAATGGCATCAAATTTGGAATGCTTTCCGGATTTTCCGATCCGCATCCCACTTTAGAACTAAGTCCCCTTCTTGAAAGGTCCTTGTTCTTGCTTTCTTATCAAAACTCTTCTTGATCAATGCTTGATCCTTTTCCATGCTCATTGCATGCTCTCTTGCTTCTCCTACTTCCATTAGCTCTGCATACCTGATTTCCATGGGTTCAAACTCGGCTAGTTCCAACTATTTCATGAGCTCCAAAGTGGGAAACTCCAATGATATGGGCAATACTACCTCTTTTCCATATACAAGCTTGTATATGGGAGTTACCTGTGGATCTTTTGGATGTGATCCTATCAGCCCATAGAGCTGATTTGAGCTTTGTATGCCAAGTTCTCTGATTTTCATCAAGAGTCCTTCGATAATCCTTAATAGGTTCTTGTTTGTGGACTCTTGGCCATTACCTTGAGGGTAATAGTTTGATGAAGTGCTGAGGTATACACCATTCTTTGATAGCCCATTCAGTGATCCTTGTACCAAGGAATGCCAATGCATTATTATGATATAATAGTGGTAGGGACTCCAAACCTGGTGGCTATTCCTTCATATAAATCCAAGATGTTGGATTCATTTGCTTCCTTAAGAGCCACTACTTCAGTCCACTTGGTGAAATAGTTCTGTCTGTAAGTATCCACTTGTGGCCCTGGCTTGAATTTGGGTTAATCACCCCAATGAAGTCTAGTCCCCATTGCATGAATGGCTGATCCACTAAAATGGGGAAGGGGCAGGGCTGCTAACTTCTCCTTTCCCTATGAAGAATGCACACTTGCACTTCTTGATCCATGAGTAGTAAGTCCCTAAACACTATAGGCCAATAATAACCAACTTTCATGATCTTGAGAGTTATTACTCGAGGAGAAAAGTGGCCTCCTACTTCTCCATCATGGAACTCATGCAACACTTTCTCAATTTGGCCTGTCCCAATGCACCTCAATAGAACACTATTGATATCCTTTTTAAACAAGACACCACCAACAAGCACATATGGGATGGCTTGTAGTCTAAAGTATCTCTTTTTGCTTTGTTCCATTCTAGAGGGCACAAACCTATTTGGAGATAATGCACCAAGGCTTGGAGTCCAACATGGAATAGGTGCATCATTAGCTGGTTGTTCTTGATCATTTTGTAGTAATAGGACAACCTCTTCTTCATCCACTGACTCAGCTTGTTGCTTGGAAGTGAGCTGCTCACACAAACCCTTGCCATGAACTAGTTTGGTCACCTTGATCTCAATGTCATATTCCATTACCCGAGTGATCCAACCTGCTCTCTTCTCATTCAAGTCCTTGTTTAGGAGAAAATCCTTGACACCAACATGAGATACTAGCAGTTGAATCTTATTGTTTGAGACCAAGTGTCTGAACTTCTTCAAGCTCCTAATAACAACAAGGACATGTTTTTCAATGAAAGAGTATTTTACCTCGTAGTCCTCCAAGCTCTGACTGAAGAAGGCTATGGGTTGTTCTGAACCTTCCTTGTTGGGCTGGACCAAGATGGTTGAGATGGTGTCTGACCCTCCAAAAGCATACAACATGAAGTCTTTTGAGAAGTCTGGGTTAATGAGAGTTGGAGCTTGTGATATTATGAGCTTGATGGCCTCAAAACTCTCTTTTCCTTCTGTTGTCCATTTAAATGCAAGACTCTTCTTTAACATCATTGTTAAAGGCTTCACAAGAGTGGAAAATCAGGTACAAACCTGTGAACAAAGTTTATCCTCCCCAAGAAGCTTTGGAGAGACTTTTTTGTGTTGTGGCAATGGAAGTGTCCGGATGGCTTCAACTCTTTCAGATCAATTGTTAACCCTTCTCTAGAGACAATGTGGCCCAAAATTTACCCTCATGTGCCAAGAATACACATTTCTTTGGGTTTAAGGACACTCAAACCTTCTACATCTCTAGAATACCTGTCTGAGGTGGAAGAGATGGTCTGCAACATTTTTTTGAGAAAATGGTGATATCATCTAGATACACCAGAACTATATTGTTGATCAAGCCTTTGAATGCCATGTCCATAGCTGCTGAAATGTTGCTCCGACATTTGATAGTCCAAATGGCATCTTCTTATAAGCATATGTACCCCATTTGGTGGTGAAGGCTATCTTGAATTGATCTTCCTCTTTCACCATTATCTGGTTATAGCCTGAGTATCCATCTAGCAATGAAAACCTCTCAGAGCTAGCTACAACCTGTAAGATCTATTCCATTGATGGAAGTGGATAGTGATCTTTGAGTGATGCTCTATTTAGATCATGAAAGTCCACACACATCTGATTTCTCCACTTCTTTTCCTCACAGGCACCAAGTTTGCAACCCAACTTGAGTGCTTGATAGGGAAGATGATGTTGGCCTCAATAAGCTTGTTCAACTCTTTTCTCATGAGAGGCTCTATGTGAGGGTTCACTGGCCTTTTGCTTCTATCTGAAAGGCTTAGATCCTAGATCCAACTCGATTGTGTGTTGTGCCAAACTTTGGGTAAAACCTCTTAAATATTTGTAAGTCCAGAAAAGACATCTGGGAATTCTTGACAAAGTTGAATAAACTCAGATTTTTCTTGTTGAGTGCTTACCTTGCCAATCTGCACATTTTTCCTTCTTCTATGAAAATGGGCTCTGAATCTTCACCCTTTACCTGAATATTCACCTTCTCCTTTCGGAATTGGTCATTTGGGTTGAAGATTGATTCCAAAGTGACAAGACCCTTTGGTAGTTTTGTTGGTCCTCAGCTGCACCACTTGATCACCATACTACGCTCTCCAGTTTGTCTTGGTTTCTGGAGGAGAACTCAACTTCTTCTTGTAGAAAGTTGACAATTTTTGATCATTCTGAAGACTTGCCAACTTGTGTTATTATCAGGGACAACTGGTCTCACAACCACTTTGATATGGGGCTGAGACTTATCACTCTTGATACTCTCTACAACATCAAATGTTGCCCCAATTGCTGCCAATCTATCTCTACCGCTTCATTCTTCTTCCTCGGGATGGAATTGATGTTGAATGCTTCAAAATCCTCGATGAGGTCCCATACCCAGTTCTTGTAGCTCTTTAATAGATCATTCTTGGTAGCATTTTGTCCTCGGACTTGATTAGCAACTAGTTCACTATCACCAAACACTTGCAAGTTTTTTATCCTCTTTTCCTTGCCCAATGCAATCCATGGACCAAAGCCTCATATTCTGCTGTGTTGTTTGAGCAAGAAAATTGGAAATGGAAAGTTGAGTAGTATTTCATACCTTGGGGGAAACAAGCATAGCTCCTCCTCGGATCCTTGTCTACTTCTTGAGCCATCAAAGAATAACTGCCATACCTCATTATCATCTTTGTGGTCTGGCTTAATGATGTCAAGAAGAGGATGATTCTCCTCATGCAAATAGTAGACTCCTAGCTCAGATTCCTCCATCTCTTTATAGGGTCAAAAGCATGCCTCTTGTTTTCCCACTCATCGAGGGTCAAGTCTGGGATACACCCCACCTTGGTATCTACTTCACAAGTGCTTGGGAGATCCTCTTGATCAAAGGCTGAACAATTGGCATTGATCGGGATGGGTACATAAGACTCAATATGGTAATCTGCAATGGGCTCAGATCTGATTGTGGCCTTAGCTCCATACCTTGTTCTAAAATCATGTGTGACCAATCAGCAGACAAATAGCCTCCAATCTTAGCAGTGAAGTCTCTCGACAAACACAATGCAAAATGTGTGGCAAGTCTATTACTGATACATTTTGCAATACAGTCACATTGGGGCATGCGTGTAGTGTGAGGCTTAAATATTTGATGACTCCAAACTATCATTACTATTGTCCCATCCAATTGCACTACACCCTGGAGATGACTTCGTATTGAAGACCCAACTGATCGGCTATTTGTTTTGGCATTACAGAGCTACTTGCCCCGAATCAATCATGTAATTATGTACCAATTTGTCTCCAATGATCAATGAAACATAAAATGGAGGGGGCTTCATATTCTTACCTTTTTCCTCCATGGTTTCCCTCAAGCCAAACCGCATTGGTAAACACTTTCTCTTGCTGGTTAGGGGGCTGATTTGAGCTTGACCAATTGGCCATAGTAGTCTGCAATAGATCTCTCTATCCTGGAATGGCCAATGACTCCCACATTGAAATATTCACATTTTCTTCTTCATTTGTTCAATGATGTTAAATGAGCTATCCTTTTTTTGCCCCTTTCCTAGTACATTTTTCTCTTGCACATGGGTGTTACAACCAGTGCCTGAGTGGGTTTGGAAGGTGGCTTGGGATGACTCTGCATATTGGGAGTTGCATTTTGAGTGCCAATACCTTGTGGAGTAATGGAGGGTTGAGGATTACCTGAGTTTGGTGATTTTCCCTCTCCAATATTCCTTTTCTTGGACCATGTATTGGTAGCTACACTTTGAGAAGGGGTTTGATTCATACCACAAAATCTTCAACCTGCCAATTGACAAGCATAGTCTCACTTGGAGATGCTCTTGCTGAGCTCCTTGCTGCTGATTTTCCTCTTGACTAGACTCTTGTGACACACCAATGGTCTGTACCATCAAGGCCTGGTTTAGTGCACCATTAAAACACATTGATTGGTTATGAGGTTGATTGCATGGGAAACACCAATCATATTCTTGTGCCATGTTGTTTTGTGTTGGAACCAAGGCCCTTGATGTTGAAGTTGTGTTTGGATCATATGACCGGAAAGGCCTAGCAGCTTGAGGTTGTCCTTGGTTTTGGTTTGATTTGCAACTGAGCTGGTGGTCTATTTTGTTGATATGGGGGTCTAGCCTGATATTGAGCTTGAGGTTGATATGGCCTAGAACTCTGAGCTTGCTTTGCCTTTTGATAGTCACTAGCTCATTCCCTAGGTTTTGTAACTGTTTCATAACTTCTTGAAGCTCTTTTGAAGTGCTAGAAGATGAGGTGGAGGCTTCAGCTGAACTTTGATTCCTGGAGTAGGTATGGGAGCTAATGTGGGTGTTTGACTAGTGCTTGGATCTCCTAGTTCTAGGTATAGAGGCATGGGTGGCCTAGGAGCAAGTTTTCCACCTGAATTAAACAATTTTCAGCTCTAATGGAAATGTTATAGGCTCATAGGTAAGGTGGTGCCTCCCATTGATTGAATCATTAAAGCAATATCAGAATTTAGAGCTCTAAGAAAGTATAAGAAAGCACCTTCATCTGTGGGCCTTACATAGCCAATGGAATCCTATCCCATGTCCTTTGAAATCTGAAGTTGAAATCTATCAATCTGCTCATTAGGGGCCCTCTTGATGGTTGTCAAATGCTCCAACAAGGATAGATTATCTCCTTTTCTCCAAATTGGTTATGAAGAGCTCTACATGATGGTCCCAAGTCTGAATAGAGCTTATTGTTAGACTCCGAACCATCGTGAAGCTTTACCCTTGAGTGAAGAAGCTAACAACTTGACTGCAATGTCCATCTCAAGTGATCTCATGAATTGCATGACATTTGCAATGTCTTGAATGTGGTCACTAGGAGAAGTCTGGTTCTCTCCAAAGTGAAAATGGGATGCTCTTTAATGCTGCAACTGGGACTGGATTTTGTGCATTGAGAGTGAGTGGGTTGCTGCCAAGTGAATTGACATAGGGGTTGGGTGGTTATGCCATTATGATTGGCCTGAGAACCCTTGTTGATTGAATGAATGACCTACCAGGAGGAGGTGTTGACAAGGTTCTATTTGGTGGAGATGGAGACCTTGGGCTCTTCTCCCTCTCTCTCTCTATCTGGGGACAAGTAGATAGAAAATAGTCCCTCCTCTCTAGTTCTTGACCTTGTTTGTATTCTTCTCATGAACTTGAAAAGCTTGGACTATTGAAACCAGTGGATTCTGATTCTTTTGGGAGTCACCAGATGTGTAATTTCAAAGCTTCTTAAAAGCTAAAATTACAACAAGTGCACATCAATCTTGTTGCAATAAAGATGGAGACTCTTTGTCCCACCGGGCATGCCAAAATTGTTAGTGCAGAATCACAACACCCCTGAAGTGCCTGCAACTAGATGAGTTGAGACTCTCAGTGTGATTGCACAACATGGAGCATCTCTCAAAGTGTGGGACCTTACGAGTTGAGAGATCTCTGGATTAAGGCCGGTTCCTATTCCTCTATTCAGGTGCACACAAATAAATTATAGAGGATCTATTCTAAACCTACTCTATCTTACCAAGGAGACAAGGTTGAGAAGATACAAAAAAATAAACCTAAGCTAACGAGGTGATGCACCAAAGGAATGTTAAACACTCATTTTGCAAGCTAACACAGACCATAGAAATGTAATGCAAACACCATGCACAGATAACCAAACTACAATGAGAGATCAAAAGGCAACAATAAACACATGAGAGGGTCGAGAATCATCCACAAGACATATATTATTGCTCCAAAAGTTGATACAGTGCATTACAGTGGCCAAGAGGTAAAATATTGCATTACAACTTGAATGGGAGGTTTGGAAACTCCACAAATTCACTTATAGACAAGGGAAGAAGGGAGAGTGCAAAACAGAAATGTCCAACCCTTTACAATGAGCCCAACTCCTTCTTTTATAGATTCAAACAAAGAGAGAAGAAGAGAGAGGTGGGAAAACTTGATTTGAAACTCAGCTACCAGCCATTAATGCCCTAAAATCACCCACAATCTATCAAATTCCACTCCATGTCTACTCGGTGCTTTGAAGAAAGAAGAACGATGGATCAAATCTAATTTGATCTAGTTGTTGGAGCAATTGGATCATGTATTAATGGCATGAAGATGTTTTCCCATTTTCACCCACCTAACCTCACCAAAATTAAATTTTCAGGTTTCCATGGCATAGATGAGGTCGAGACCTTTCCAATGGTGCCAAATTTGTTGAATTTCAGCACTGGGTCAAAAGATATGTCCATTTGAATATTTGAATGGGTCGTACATAAAAAAAAATGGTCCCAGTGGGAAAATCAACTTTTCTTTTGGCACAAAAATGGGCAAAAATTTCCCCCGCAGCCCCAAAATTCACTTTTGCCAAAAACCATCTTTGGGTCCACGGTCCATATTTTCCATTTGGGAAAAAAATCACCCAAGGCCCACCCGCCCACATGTAATTTAGGCCTGACACATGGCTCCTTGGGCATCGAAGCCAAAAGTTAAAATTACTTCATTTTATACCCTTTCCCCGCTTTGACTTGGAATATGGGCTAACACTTGTGGGATGGAGCAAACAAAACTTTATGCCTTTTGAATTATTACCTGAGACCCACCTCCCCGCTTTGACTTGGAACATGGCCACGTGGAGGGTGGCTCTTTTGGGGACCACTTTTGATTTTCTTTGAAGAAGTTGTGCCAGGATGACATGTGGCTTCTTCCATGGCATTTTCTTTGTTCCTTTATGTTTTTACTAAGTCCTTTTTACTTGGCGGGGCCATATATCGACTAGGACACGTGGAGGCTTGGCGCTTGTCTAAGGACCCGCTTTTAGATTTATCTTTGAAGATGCACTGGGATGACATGTGGAAGCCTTGTGCTCCTTTGAGTTTCTACTTTGGGCCATGCCTTTGAATGTGCACCATTAAGACATGTGGTGCCTTCCACCTACACTTCATACTTAACCAATTTGGGGCCACTTTAGATTTGACCTCTATTGACCCCTAGCCATGTGGAGGGCTAGTGCAAGTTTGAGTCTCCACCTTGGGCTCCCATCTTGAAATTGCGCCGAGCTGACACGTGGTAGCCTTGTGCTTGTTTGGAATTTTCAATGGCCGGCTCTATCCTTTTTGGGCCTGAGACACGTGGAAGCTCCACACTCATTTGGGAATCACCTTTTCTTTGACCCTTGAAGGTGCATCATTTGAACACGTGGAGGCTTCATTGATTCTTATACTTAATCATTTTGGGGCTCCTATCCCTTTTTTGACCCTGGGACATGTGGAAGCCTGGCGCTTATTCGAGTCTACTTTTTGAGTTTAATCTTTGGAGATGCGCCAATGAGGCATGTGGAGGCTTTTCCGATTCTTCCATACTTAGCCAATTTTGGGCTCATTCTGAATCATTTGTAAAGCCCAAAAGACTTTGATCCTTTCTTCCATTTCTTCTCCTTTGATCCTCTAGTTTTCTTTCGACACCGTTTTCTCCTTCCCGACCCTCGCTACTCCATTATAGAGGAGAAGGACGTTACCATAAATAATCTTGTCTCCCTCATGCATGACGCCTATGATCTCCTCTCGCAATAAAGGATGAAAGGTTGTAGATTGTTCCCTCTAAGATCTTATGGCAAACGTTCAACCAACTCTTGTTTATCTGTGTCCACCTTTCTTTCCCATTTAACTTTGTGACTAGCGCATGACCATCCTAATGACAGAGGTCGTACAGTTTTGTGCATGGAAATCCTCATGATAGTGTAGGTGATAGAAGAGATATAAAAATAGCAAAAAACCTTTTTGTAATCATATTTCGAAACTATCTTCGATGGCCTCCTTGTCACACAAGTCATCATCTAACAAGCTCTCCTTTGCAAATAATGCTAGTGTACATGGAAATTAGCTGAGGCGTTATGCACATTCTTCATCCGATGAAATAAAAGTGATTATCATGCATGCACAACATCAACCATTGGTATAGCCTTTTGGGCTTTAAAATAGGGCAACTCATAGAGTTGTAAGATTTCAGCCTTCTCCAACTTGGTTTGCACCTCGTCATTATACATAGGTTTTCCATCCTGTGTCCTCTTTCCCGTAGGGTGAACCAACTCCGATGCCATTTTTTTTTTTCAGTGGTGCTTGTTTGATGGTCAGTAGCCACTCATGGCCATCTTGTGTATGTGAGACAACCATTCATTCTCTAACAACATGCCATTTGGGTACTCGTATCTTTGTGTACCACTTCTTCATGAAAACTAGTCGAAATGACTAGTTTTGCTTTTGCCCTCGTTTTTTACCTTCTTTGGTGAAGTGTTCACTCCCTTCCTTGGTGCCATTTCTCTTCTCCTCAAACCTCTGTAATTCCTTCCTTGCATTTAGTTTCACCACTTCTCAAACCCTCAGCTCTACTCCTATAAAATCTCCTTGAAAACTCATGCCCTAGCTTTGTAAACCCTAACTTGGAGAACCCTTTTTCCACAAGGTAGCACAATCACTCACGAAATCCACTAAACAACCTCCTCCGCGTACGCTCATGTACTATTCTCCCAATTGCTTCACAAATATGTCGATTTCTCACCTTCGCTGACAACACTTTTCACAATTTTCTTGCAAGAACACCTTAGATCGCAAGAGATCTTCAATATCAAATGCAAGATGAAAAATAATAGCTTGCCTGACCTTCTATTTATAGTTTCCTTTATTTCCTTGCACAACCTCATATGCCACCTACCAACATACAACCACATTAAATTTTAATTTTTCCAACGCTTTCCTTATGCACTTTTTGTTCAGCTTCTTTTCCTTTGTGTTTAATCGTGTGAAACCTCACAACCTTCTAGCACACAAGATTACATTAATCAAACATAGTCCTTGTCACTACCTACCTCATGTTGTTATGCGCTTATATCCTTGTACATGGTTTCCTAAAATCCTTTTAACACCATTCTTCCATCATGAACACTTATGCTACGCACTTTCCTCCATCCTATGTGCCTTTGACTTCACAACCTGGGCCACCATCTAACATTTCTCTCAACACTTACCACATCCTTTTCTAAAGTTCTCTTTTACATTCCACCCCATACTAAATAGATGCACATGAGCTCTACGCATAAAAACCATTTGAGATAGTAAGTGGCTATTAGTGCACAAGCGTGCCCACAACAAAAATAAACTAAAAATAAAGCAAAGCAATGAAGAAGGGAAACACATGAAAGGAAAATGCATTAAGGAAAATCCTAAGCTAACTTGGCAATACTACCTTATTTACAAACACATCAAGACTTATTTATAGTAGGGCTTCAACCTACTCCCGTTAAAGTAACTGGGAAACCTTGTTCCATCAAGTGCCTCTAATTGGAAAGCATCTAAAATAAGTATGCAAGTGATAATGTATGGCCCCAACCAATGCACTTTGAGATTCCCAGTGATGGCACATAAATTTGGAATCTCAAAGTAGAACCATCTGCCTCTATCTCAAACTACTTATTCTTGATGTGTCTATCATGTCATGCATTCTACCTAGATTTTTCCATTTTCTAACTCCATCTTGCTATTGTACATCTTTCATCCAACTACATTAACTTCTCAATCCTTTCCTCAAGTGCTTGTTCATCATCTAGACTCTCCGCATGCACAATACACAATGATGTCAACATGAATTCAACATGAAACACAACCTCCACGCCAAACACCAATTGAAAAAGTGAGGACTTGTTTAATCATTTATAATTTGTCTCGATATAACAATAACACGAAAAATAATTTGTCATACCAATCCTTTCTCCCAACATCACAAATCTTGGTTAACGTGTGACTCAAAAATTTGTTAAAAGCTTCGTTGTCCTACTACCAGGTGATAAGGGGTAGTCTTGTGATGGGCCACCACAAACTCAAATAACAAGATCCTAACCATCTCATTTAGGAAACGAGTAACCCTATGACTTGTTAAACTCATCGTGCATCCATACCTATCGATTATATTTTACCTTAAGAATTTAGCTATTGTTACTTGCCATGTAATCCTTCGTAGGTGTTGCTTCTTCCCACCATGTAAGATAGTCTATGCATGTAACGATATAACGTGAACATGTCCTTCCTACGATCGGGAAATAGGGCCCACAAAGTCAATTACCCATTTTTTGAATGAATCTCGCATTGGCAATTGGTCTTAATGGCATTTCATCTCTTTTCCTTGGTTTACCAAGGTGCTGGAAATGGTCATAAGCCTTGCAATACTTTATACAATCCTTGTAAACCATTTCCCACCAAAGGCCAGCTAAAGGATTTTGTGCATGGTCACATTCCCACATAATGTCCTCCTACAATTCCACCATGAGCCTCTTCCATGATTGTAGTACACTCATGTTCTAGTACGCACCGATGCAAAAACTCATCATGGCCTAGCTTGTATAGGTCTCTACCAATTAACATATAGGTACAACATGAATGGTTAATAGCTTTCTCTCCAATTCCTTCATCCCTTTTGCACCACACCCATTCAGAGGAACAAGGAAATATCTTCCAATGTATGTATAACTAAGCCGAATAATCGTGCATCCGATATTGATCCTCAATGCTTACATGTCCTCACTTGAAGTAATCCTCGACAAATGATCGTGTCCCAAATTAATTTTCCCTAGTTTCACCACAATCAGAACCTGAACTCCTAAAATAATATTATTGAATGAATATGCACCCTTTCAAAATGGGCTTGTTCACCAAATACTTTAATATCATGTGGTATGTGTAAAAATAAAAGGGTTTGCTAGCAACATCGCTAAATTTGTGCAACGTGTAGATCATCGACAACACCTCGTGATTTGTGGTAGTATAATTATATTTTTGGGGTAAGTTTCCTACTAGAAAAACACAAGGGATGATCAAAAATCCACTCACCAAAGCTGTGCTAAGACTACCCAAATCACCATGCCTCGAAGCATCAATATGCACATGGAACAACTTAACCCAAGAAGGAAAGCGTAAGATGGGCACGATAGTGAGTTTGTCCTTTAATGTGTTAAAATCTATCTCGCTATGCTTCATCCCAATGAAATCTCCTTTATACTTTAACAACTCCAACAACATGACTATCTTAGCATAGCCTTTAATGAATTTCCTATAGTACCCCATATGTCCTAGAAATTCATGCAAAATGCTTTGATTAGTAGGCTCCTCTAATCCCAAAATAACAACAATCTTGGCAGGATCTACCAATAAGCCCTCGTTACATATGATATGACCAAGTAATGTGCCAAAAGGAGTGGCGAAGATACATTTATTAATATTCAAAGAGATGCTCAACTACTTGCACCTCTCAAACATGAGCCTCAAGTTGTCACAATGATCCTTTTATAATCCATAAACCATCTAGTCAACCACGTAGACTTGAAGAAACTTATGATTGAACTCTTAAATGGCCTACACTATAATGTGTGAAAAACAACAAGCACATTATTAAGCCCAAAGGGCATGATGGTATAGGAAAAGCTTCCCCACTTAGTTGTAAAAGTGATCTTGTCCTCGATCTTGCTTTGCGCTTCTAACTGATGATATCCACGAGAATCCATCTCGTGAAAGAATATATCTCCCATCTTGTGAAACCCTCCAAAATATCCTTAGTGAACGGGGTTGGGAAAGGATCAATGACACACACAACATTCAAATCTCTATAGTTAACAAAAATCTGTATTCTCCCATCCTTTTTAATATTGATTACCATTGAAATTATACACTCGATTCTTCAACGGATTCAATGATTCCTGAGATGCTATCATTTTGTCAATTTCCTCCTTAACCTTTACACGTAGATTCGATTCATCCTATAAGTTCTCTTCTCGAATTAGGCACACATCTTCCTTTAACTTGATCCTTATTTATCCTAAGCAAGGTGGACTCCTTTAAGCTCATGGTATTTGCGTGAAACATATCCTAAAAATTGCGCATAAGCTCAATAATATTTGAGACCTCCTGGTCCTGTCTAGTAGTCCCCAATAATAGCTTCCTTTGGTTCCACCTCCATACCAATGTTAACCTTCTTTGTATTTGATAGCTTATGGTAGGTGCATTCTTGCTCATCAACACTATTCATAAGCTTGTGCATTCCTTTAGTATGGTTAACATCCAAGTTCTCCACCTCTTCATTGTCTATCAAGTAGACCAACTTTCCTTTCTCTTTCTCTAGGCAAGTGTGCTCAAGCTATACTTCCTCTGATTCTTCCTCCATGAAGTGTGCCCCCAAATCTAGTTCACCTAATAGTTCTAGAATTCGTACTCTACCATGGCACCTTTGTCTCCCATAGTAAGGTATTTGACTACTAACAATGCCTCATTCACAATTGTCTTAGTATTTTGATATTGAAATGTGTAAACAAGATCCACCATCAAATCTTACCAATTCCCTATCCGACACCACAATTCCGAATGAATATACCATGTGCGCATGCATCCTTGTAGGGTGGAATAGAACTTATTCACCCATAGGGAAGGGGGTAAATCTTCTCGCGCCTCCCATCCAAGTCTTCTCACACTCCTAAACATGGCATGAGGCAGATCCCTTCCCATCATAGTCACAAATTTGAGATGGTGCATTGCTTCAGAGAAACCTAACAGAGAGTGCAATTCTCACTTCGCACCACTCTAGAAGATTATCTCGATGTGTCACCCATCGACATGCCGATGTCCCACGTAAAGTGTAAGTTCACATATTTCTCCTTTAATTTTGACAACTCCTTTGAACTTCCATTGCTCGTAGAAAAATTTCACGGTTTCCTTCACCAGTATAACTTGGTAATGTCTTCCTCCCTAGGTGCCTCGATTGAGTATGCCCTAGAAAATCAAGTTATAATTCCCCTCATTTTTCTTCTCACCACTCATAGGTTCCATGCACCCAATTGTCACATGCCACACTAGTGTATCACTTATAGATTGAGCATATCTCGCACCGAATGACACATTCTCCGATGGATGAACAACCTCAAGTTCCCTAATGGTGTGAACATAGATCCTATCTAATTCTTCTTCACCCAGAGGTTTTATATAGGGTGCAGATTTCCCATCTATTAGTGGAATGATCACATGGTCCTCATTGTTCTCAAAGCCGATGTATCCCTTATTAAAACATAGGTCAACATTGTTTCTCATAAGACCAAGGAACCTAAGTAATACCGGGAAACTATCAACCTCAACAATCTCTAGAACTTTAAAGTCTCTCGGTAAATACCGCACCTTGAATAGTTATGGGTCCACCTTTCAACACTCCTAGAGGCATGGCATTTGTCTAGTCACCATGTACAACACATTCGAAGATGGCTGCAATGGGGCCCTCCCCATTTGATTCCATGTATCTAGAGTAAGGACATTGACCTTTGTGCCTATGTCAATCAATATATTACTCATGATCCACCCATCAACAACTATATTTAGTGTGATTTCCTTATCATAATCAATGTTGTGAGGAGGTAAATTAGCATGTAGGAATTGTCTCTCGAGCCACCCTCCAACGCGTGACACCTTTTCTGTCAGCAATTCTACCAAAAAGGAATAATTTTCTCCTATTGCAACATCCGACACACTTCCCTAACCTCATCCATATCCTACTGAGGAACCTCAACACTCTTCTTCTATTCCAACTGGAGTGATTGTTCCATCGTACACTGGATTTCTCCTTGTAAACTCAGAATTACCTCCATGGTCTCTGGTACACCTCCTTCTAAAGTGGGTAGGGCAGGATACTTCCCATGTAATACTTCTTCTCTTGTGATAAGAGGTATCTGCTTTGGTACATCTTAGGAGTGTGCAGCCTTAGTGTGTATAGTGACTAAAATAGGTTCTAGTTCGGGGCTAAGCGCTACTCTTGGCATCTACTCTTGATCAACTCACTTCAAACTCACGATCCCCATGCCCCTGTCCTTCCTCTTGTTCTCGGCTCATGTGCTCATATAACTCCGGAAACTCTTCATACTTGTGCTTCTTTCCACACCATGAGCATTGTAGTAATTTAAGACTCTCACACTTGTAGTGTTATGTAGATCCACAGCTTTAGCAGTTCCACAGTGGAAATTCACTTCTTCTCCTTTGTGATTACCACGACCCCTTAATCCTCCCCGAAAGCCTCTTCTTCAACCTCCTCCATCTGTGTACCCTTCATAATGACAATCCTTGGCCTTATAACTGCTCCTAATGCTGGTCTGGCACACACCGAGATCAATGAAATCATGTATTTGGTCATTCAATCTATAATCCTTGGTGTCATGAGTAGTAGATGTGAAAATTTTGCAATAACAAGACACATTCTTATGGATCATGTCTTTGTAGCATCATAAATCTACTTACATCATGATCTTTGTGGTAAATATCACAATCTCATCGACATGGTGTGCACTATCCTTCATGGGAAACTATCCTTTGTGTGTCCTTCTACTTCACAATCTATGCACCATAGCCCCTCACGAGTCTCATGAGCCTGAGTTCATAGAAAATATTTATAGTTTCTTTTCCATGACAATAATTTGTGCTTCTATAAATGGGCTCACTCCATTATTAATGCTTCGATGACCTCAATGCACAAAGAAATCTCCAAGGCCTCATGTGGATCCGTCAAGGTATTATGGGAGAGTTCTCACCAAGGGCATGATCAATCCTTTAAAGAACCACTTTGGGCATGATGAGATGGATGGATATAATAAGACAAGTTTCAACGTAAGAGTCTTGAAATGTGCATCATAATCCTACACACTTTTTGCAATATCTTGTTGAATATCCTTGAGCGTGTTGATGTGCTTATGTTCAAACTCAAGAATATGGAACCCTACCAAAAAGGCATCATGCGCAGCGTAATAGAGTCCACCACCTTCTAGTGTGGATCATATTTCAAATCACCAGCTATGCGCATGCCCTCGCAACGTAGTTACAAAATGACTTGCCTTCTACTTTGGGCCAATGATACCCTTTCAAGTGCCATAAAGAACTCACATTTACACACATGCTCTAAATCTTCTTCCACACCCTTGTAATAAGACAAATGAAAAGACATCTCAAAAACACTTGTTGAGGTTGTTGAGGTCCTTACCCACCAAATCCAAAACCTTGACCTCTTCCTAAATTTCCTCCACCACCAGCCCTACTAGATCCATCAACACCAACACCTATCCCTCTAGATCCTCCGATCTTCCTACCGCAGTAAAGGGTCTTATGTAGTTATGACTTGCGAACCTACCGCCACGCTAAACTACACGCCAACAAGCCTACGAAGTTGATCCGCTTCGTCAGTATGTGGTGCTCAAACTTTGTCTGCCCTAGCCTTTCCCAAATGTTGTACAAGACATGATACCTCCAAATATAGGAAATAATTGTGCAGCCATAGATGTACCAAATGAAAAATTATACCTCCTAGGAGTCATGCTATCACCAATACCAAGACCAACCGGGTTCACATTACTTATCTTCTCGGATTTAGACAACTAAGCACCAAGATTTGGTAACCACGTAGGTTTAGATGCACACCTATGGCTCTCCTTTCTCTAAATGATGAGATCTCACCAAAAGCTAAGGGTTTTCTCTCCCGTGCTTTCCAAGATGGGGTAAAGACAAACCGTGCAAGTTCATTTCCTCCGTGTGAACCTCAAATCCTTCCCACAATGTCTACCTCCATAATTCCATCACACCGGTAACTTCATGTTGTCTCACCAACTCCCTTTCCTGAGCTTCATTATACTTGATCCATCTCTCTTCCCTTTCCATTTTAAATGTAAGGTCTACCATCTTTCACCGCACTATCTTCCTTGCCCCACACCTAGTGGGAGTTTAGCCATCCATAGGAAATTATTCCAAACTCAAAGAGATGATTAGGATCTTGATGGCTAATGTATAACATGCAATAATGATCCGTTTGGGTCCATCAAGAACTCAAACTCAACAACCTCTAGGAAAGAATACGTAGAGATCACATATTCTAAAGTGTATCTAGTCAATAATTTTCTCCACTATTAATCAAGAACATGAGTCCAAAGTTAGATCAACATCATGTAACCTCCAGAAACTCCTCTTGGGTCTATATATAAGGTCCGTAATACCAACCTAACCTTGATGCATATGTTGTGACAGCCATTCATACAAATATCGGGAAGCAATAAAAAAGGGTCTCATATAACTCATGATACAGTGTTCTTCTACCCGATTATGTGCATCAAACTTAGGTCCCATGTTGAATCTTTGAGCAAACTCATCCTCCATGATTTTGAGCCACGTTTTGACGTTGTCCAAGTTCAAGCGCTCCATCATTACACATCATTCTCACAAAATCTTCAAAAGAAGTCCCGAAAACAAAAAACAAATATAGTCATCTCTCATATACCCTCTTTCTATCCCAAAGGCATTCGCCTATCACCCAAGATATGTTGGGTGTTCACCCGAGGCGCACAAGGATCCTAGCCCCTCCTTTATGTTAGCTTTGTGAAAATGTTCTCGTCATTAATGAAGGATGGTTTGTAGAAATAAAGATATATGTATTTACTCCATGGCACGAGTCAAAATACTAGATCTAAGCACAAAATGCATCATAACAAAGTGAATAAACATTGTAATACATATAAAGAAGCTAGATCTAATCCATAAACACATGAATAACACAAGGGTTTGTACCTATAAACAAGGACATTCAAAGTAACACATCATATAGTGATCTAAAAGCATTTATAGTAGTCATATTACATCAAAGGGGCATAAAAACCTGATCTACTAAGAAACATCATGTTAAACCCTACAAAATGACTCTCGCACAAAGATTTCTTGATCTTATTCCCCTAGTAACTAAGCATTTCTCTACATATTTTTCATTCACATCCCTCTATTTCATATCCAAACACCTTCTTAAATAGGGGGATGCCCCTCTAACCGCCCGTAGCTACTCAAGGGTAGGCCGCATGGCGCAGATGTTAATCATGCCCTTCCATCATCGAGTGTTTATGCCACTTGCTAAAACCCTACTTATCCACCACTAAATGCAATGATTTTATCCTGGAATATTCTCTCTTGTGGAATATTCTTTTCTTGAGTATCAAGTCTCCATGCAACAACCTTATCCACTCAATACATCTAACCACATCCTCACGTGTTTTCCATGTGATTCCATAAAGCACAAAATATGGCTAAATCCTTAAACCCTTGTTTTACTTCCATGTGTGCCCTAGTTCCAACTCAAACCCTTTCCTTGCTTGCTTTTCATTTAACACCTTTCTCTTGTACTACCTTTCATGCACACATTGGCCTTATACCTTGGGACTTAGTCAATTTAGAACCCAACACATAGGATCTACATTAGATGGTTTAGGATTGGGGGTAGAAGAGGATGAGGGTGACTTAGGAGTCATAGTGGATGAGATAGTTTTGACAAGATTGGGCTTAGGTGATGGAGGGGATGAAATAGGCTTAGAGGTTGAATTTGATGGTGGATTAGGGGATATGGGACTATCTAGGAGAAATTCCATAGGATCGGATTGGGATGATAAAGATGACGAGGATGGAGGACTAAGATGAGATGTGGGGTATAATCATTTTGGGTTAATTTGTTGGGGATTTTTTGGATATGTGAATGGGATCCTATTATAGGTTTTATGATGATTGGATTTAGGAGTTGAGATTTTGGATGGTTTTGGATTATCCACATGAGTTTTGATGGGAGGAAGGTGTATGTCATGAAAATTAATAGGGGATTTGGATGTTGTAATTTGGGATAGTTGTGGTGGGCTTGGATTGGTGGCTAGATTAGCAAGGAAATAAAGGAGGTCCTTTTGGTCTAGGTCAAAGTTTGTGAGGTTGTCCAAGTCGATGTAATCAAATTTTTGGGATAGTGTTTTATGTTGATTAGGTTGGGGTTTGGATTGCTATGATTCGGGTTCCTCAAAGAGAATGTTAATGGGATGAGGCGTAGGGATCTTAGGAAGGGTAAATTGTGGATGGGGTTGGTTAGGAGATGATGGTTTAGGAGGTGATTGGTTGATACATGATTTAAGATCAGATATTTGTTGATTAATTTTTTGGATGGTTTGTAGGATGTTAGGATCAACATGGGATGGTTGATTTGGATGAGGAAGAGGGGATCGACTGAGGTGGGATGTGAGATTTGAAATTTTTATTAAGGTGTTGGATGGGTGTGGGAATTCATGATCAAAGCAAGATGGTTGAATTTGATGGGTGGGGATGATGGGATAGTTTGGTTGATGGATTTAGGAAATAGGTAGGGGTTTGGATGTTGGTGTAGAGAGGATGGGGATTGAGGATCAAAGGCCATGGTTGATAGGATGTGTCAGGGATTAGATCTTGATTAGGTTGGTTAATTAAGGATGGTGATGGAGTTTAGATTGGAATTTTCTGATTAAGGATGGTTGATTATGATGATGTTTTATTGATTAAAATTTTAAGGTAACTTGATGGTTAAGGGTGTTCACAAGCAAGTGACAAACATGCAACACAACCCCTAACTAGTCAAGTGGGATTACAATCAAACTATATCCCGCTTTTAATACAACACATCGACAATGGTGCCAAAAAATGGCTCTCCACCTATGTGTTAATATGGGGTCGGCTAGCGAGCGATCTTAGGGAGTACAACCTCCTTGCACTATAGTTTTATTTTATCCAAAAGGTTACCTAGTCTAGGATGTACGATCTCACTAAGGGAGTCCTCGATATACCCCTGTGGTACATGGGGCCCAAGTTCATGTTGCAAGGATAATTTCTAAGGCTTGGGTATTGGGATGTGGAAGTCCCTCACTTCACGTCACTCTTAAAACAAGCAATAAATCAACCAATAACAACAAATCTACAAGAATTTATATACCCCACTAGAACACGGGTGTGTCTATGTGCATGGAAATGAATCCCACAATCACAAAACCCCTAGGAATATGGTAAGTATATGGATGTCAATTACACATCATGTTTCCCCTACAAAATAAAAATGCTAAGGCTAACCACTTTTGATCCTCAATATTTTCTTAGGATGTAAGAGGAGAGCATACACTATTTTTCCTTGGGGATGAACAAGCAATGATGCAAAATACACAAACAAGATGATGCAAGAAAATATATGTAAGATAAAATTAAATGATAAATATTATGTGATTTGTTCTTCAAGTGGAGGCCCTATAAAATAAAGATTAGTAATTTAATTTATAAACCCAAAGTTCTTGGACCGATCATGCTAAAAATAAAGGGTTAGTAGTTTAAAATTGATTTTTATCTTTGGTAAGTGTAGAAGTCGCACACAATGTGTTAGAGCTTGGAAGAAGAAAATATAACTCAATGTGTAGTTAAAATGACAAGATTTAGGAAAATGAAAACCATGAATAAATTATCCTATAAAATTCTAAATTAACACTTTCATTGCATATATATTTTTGATACCTTTCTAGAAAAAATGGAGTCGCTTCAAGTTTGGGATCAAAAGTTATGGCTTTCGTAAGGAAGGTAAAACAAAGGTGTTACAACATAGAGCATCGGTGCACAAGCAAAGTATGGAAAAGGCACTAAAACATGGCATAGGTTCCAATTTAGGGCACATGCACCATTCTGTGTAACATAGGCACCAATACATAGGTCATACGCATTATTTCGTGTTGGGAACAAAATTTGAGCCCGAAATTTACAAATTTGAAGGTGTAAATGACAATGAAAATTCTTAAACTTTGACAACCTATTCTAGGGATATAATAAGATTTGAAATGATGGAAAATGGGGGGTAAGCCCCACGGTGGCTGCCAAAATGTATTGGTTAGAAAATATTAGTATACAAATATAAGAAAATAAACTACAAATTGTTCTCCTATTCTAATCCTTCTAGCAAATACTTCAGATTGAGCAAAGGATATAAAGGATAGAGATTCAATACCTACACTTACCTAGGAGTGAATGATCCTCCTTTGTTGTGTTGGATTTTCTCTTGGATTGGTGTTGATTGCTTCAGATTTTGGTGGAGAAACTTGGGAAACACCTCCCTTGTTTGCTTGGATTGCTTGATGAAGGATGATGGATTGATAGATGGATTGAAGGTGGATTAATGATTGTGGATGATTGATGAACTAAAATAGCAGAGGTTTATAATGTATTTGTTAACTTATCTCCATGAAGGAGGAGAGCTCAATTTATAGTTTGTGGGAGAAGAAATGGAGGGTGAAGATCCATCCAAGTAGGATGAGGATCAATGGTTAGAAATTGAGGAGAGGATTGGAGGATTCTAGAATGGAGAATTATAGAATTTGAATTCAAAATCCATGGAGGGAAGAAGCTTCCATGAATTACAAATTATATGGAAGGGGGAAGTTTAGAGAGGCTTCTAGAAATAGAAGCCTCTAGATTTAGAGGTGGAGAATGTGATTAGTTTTAGGATTTGATTAGGTTAATAAAATATGATTAGGGGGTGATTACATGGAAAGGCTAGGTGTAGGGTAGATGTAGAGTAGGTGGGTAGGAATATTAAATTCCTAGGAAATGTTAATAAGGATTAAGATAGGATAATAATATGAATTTAAAGGGATTAATGATAAAATGGGATATTAGATGAATGATAAAGGGTAAATGTGATAAAAGGGATTAATAATAATTAATCTTGCGATTAATTATTATATGGATTTAGATAATGATGATGTTAGGATATTTGTGGGACATATTAATCGTAATTAATCATGTCAAAATTTTATATGTCTACACCTACTACTACCCAACCTCAATCCAAAGAATATATCCCTCCCCCAAATCCACATCTTCATCTAAATCCTTTATGCCCTCTTAAAAATACACATCTAAATCAACCACCCCTCCTCAATATGGATCACAAATATTACGATTTTCTGTCACACCAAAAGCTCAAACTAGTGGTAGAGAGGATCTCATCATGTTAACTAGCTGCTATGCCAACACACCCCCACATGATGGAGCCAGATGCAACCATGTGAGCCCTGGGCCCACCATGTATTCACCAAATTAGGTCCAACAACATTAGGAGGAAACGACACTAGGACTTCCCAAAATTTTAGATGTCTACGCCTACTACTACCCAACCTCAATCTAAAGCATATATCCCTCCCCCAAATCCACATCTACATCTAAATCCTCTATGTCGTCTTACAAATCCACATCTAAATAAACCACCCCCTCCTCAATATGGACCAGAAATCCTCGAAGAAAAATCTGAACCCGAGGCTCCTATAAAGCCTCATAAGAAAAATGCCCCCTTTACTTTCATCGCCCTCATCTAAACCGAATCTTCCTAAGGACCACTCAAATTTTCCTTCACCAACCATTATTAGATATTATACTAAAATATTTTGGTGTCCTCTCCAAGCCTTCGTAATCACCCTTCCCCCATCAATCCATTCGATCCACATGATCCAAACCACATGTGGTTCAAACCTTACACCATGTGCTCCTATCATCATGTACCCGCATACATGACACTAAGCAATCGTAAGGCCCTTCACACCCTCATTGAAAAATTTATCAAAGAATATAAAATTCTCATCAAGAAGATCACCCTCTCCCATCTACCAAGAATCCATGTCCAAACCCCATCTTCTAACAATATTTGTAACATCTAAGGCCTCTTCCTCATTCACCACTTTCATCACTATCCCTCCTCCCACCTTCACCTCTTCTAAGGATGGTCCTCCATTCTACATTGATGTCATTTATATCACCACATGTTCTCGTTCTCATGAGTCTCAACCATATATGCAATATAAATCAAACGTTGTCATCACTACTCCCTCAAATAAAACCACTATATCCCCTTCTTTTCCCAAGGATAAGGTATCCATCTTAGCCATACTACCTACAAAAAATCTACCACCTTTGAACAAAGCATCATAAGGAAGCTACACCAAGCTCCCATTAAGATGTATCTTTACGAGCTTATCCAAATCTCGCCCAATCACCGATAAGCCCTCATTGAGGCCTTACAATGTATCTACATCTCATCCGAAGAGCCCAATTCCTTTAAAACCCTTTTTGGGACTCTCACCACTTGCACCACTATTTCCTTTGATGATTATGATATTTCAAACATCTCAACCGTAGATCATGACCTTCTCCTCTTCATCACTATCTGCATCAATGATACGTTCATCCGCCACTCTATGATAGATAATGGTGCCAACATTAACCTCATCTCACTCACACCTTCAATTAACTCAAACTTCTTAGATCTATTGTTACCCAATCACCCATGGTTCTACGCACCTTCAATGATGTTGTGGACCTGACTTTGGGAAACGTTATCCTCCCCATTCACATCGATGACAAAATCCTCCATGAAGTTTTCTACATTTTTGAGGGGGAGTTTCAATACAATATATTTTTGGGTGCCCATAGATTCATGTCATACATTGTGTCCCCTCCACCCTCCATGTTGCAAAAAAATATGAACATGATGGGATGATTCACACTCTTCTTTCCGACCTTCCTCCCTACAAATCATATCATTTGACTTATCAACCAAATGACATGCTCATCTCAAAACAAAACTCATCCTCCAGCTTATTTTGTACATGCATCTAAATTCCTAATGTTTAATCCCTTGAAAATGTGACGCAACATCTATCTCTTGGGGAGTATCGACTCCTTTCTCTCAATTCTCTTCCCTCTCTTAATCAACTTGGTAAACTTGATAAAGAACCCATGTATCAATCAAATGTCGGGAATATCATTTCTTTTGGTTTTACTAATCTCAAAACTAACCTCATCTAATATGGCATTGATCACCCTTAATCCGATGTCGATAATCAACCTCATACAAAATATTATACAAACGGATTCAAATTCCTTTATAATAAAGCTTTCACCTATACATATCTCCATGGATGTGCATGGAAGGGATTCGGTTTAGGATGTTATGAGAAAGGTATCCATGATTTGGTCACTAACTAATCCCGTGAGCGTCATGAAAAATTTAAACTTGCTTTCAAATAACAACCCACCGACTCCCTTGCACAACCTTCTTCTACATCTCACATTGATTCATCACTCACCCCTTCTCCATCCAATGTAGACACAAAATCACACACTTGGGTACATTTCTAGGACATAAACACATAATTTCATTCATATGATTCCTAAGTTAGAAAAATAATAATTGATAGTTATCTTTGGCATCTTTGCTTTGTTTCTTGTCTTCTTTCTAGTGTTACACACCTTGACGCCCAATCGAACTTCATTACTTTATCTTTCTTGACATCGACACCAATTCCTAGCCAGGATGCCAAAGCACTCAGTGCCCTCGTCCCCTCTAGGTGCCCTCAACCTCTTTCTATCATACTCCCATATTTTGGGCCTTTTTAATCTTTTAGGCATCTTGTTTTTTATGGGTTGGCCTTTTAGTTGTCAATTATAAAATTCAAACAAGGGAATCATATGTGACCAAAATAAAAGACCAAGATCTAAGTATCTATTATCTTCACCTAAGGTCAGCACCCAAAGACATTCTAAGATCATCAAAGGAATTCATCTAGCTATCATTCAAGGGAAAGGGGACTAAATTTTTGCATACACACATAGGAGGGGATGCTCATTTTTCCATCCACACATCTATTTACATTGGTACATCTAGCTATCTCCCATTATTGCATACATATTGCACAAGGATTCATGTGTCATCATTTTCACACACAACCTTAAGAACTACATGGAGTCTCGAGATATATTGTAGTGCTCGATCATAAGTTCACTCAAGTTAATTGACCACCGGTGTCAATCTAAATCTCTATTTACATATTTTATTTTTAAGGATTTGATGTAGTTTGAGGGTTTTGTAAGTGGACATCTCTTTTCAGAGGCTATATGCACACTTTGCAATCATCCAAAACATGTAGGAGATCAAAGATGACTACCAAAGTGACACTTGTGTGACACAAGAAAAACTAGTTTTCGAGCTCTTGTGTAGTCACAGTGCATACTAAAGTCTCTCGGCACCTAGGTGCCCTAGTTTTGTTCTAGGAACCCTAGTCCGTGCTCATCCAAAGTAATTTCAAGATTTTCGTGTTTGATTGCGATAGTCTCCTCCTCTTATTTATCAATTTTCCTATCCAAAACACTTTGGTATTAAGCACAAATCAACTAAGTCATATATTCCCTCTCTCGCACTTAGGGTTTTACATTTATTTAGCTTATTTCTTATGTCAAATATGTTCCTTAACATTTATTTATCATATGTGACTTTGTAATATCTAGGTTTTATCATATTTCTATATTAGTTAAATCATTTGTTGAACTCGTATTCGAATACTCATATTTTTGGATCCTTCCACCATGAGTATCTCCCTCAATGCCTTCTTATAGGCCAATCCTAAGTGTGCCAATCAAATTCAATATTTTTTATCTACTACTTATCTTCATCCTAATACTTCTCCTAACTATGTGTATCATAGATTCACTACAACATTATCATTTAATGAAGAGCATATTACTTTTACATCTAATGAAATCACTTCTCAATCTATTTTAGATAATGATCCCCCTTTATATTCAAGTTTGTATCAATAACATAGGGGTTAAATAATCTTTATTCGATAATGGATCCAAGCTTAACATTTGTAATCTCACATTCCTTAAGCAACTTGGCCTCTCTGAAGCCTCCTTAACTCCATCATCTATTTGCATTTACAACTTTGATAATATGCCTAAACAAGTCTTAGGTACAATCACACTTCTCATTACTGTCGGGACATGTAATTTGTCTATCCCATTTCATGTCATGCCTAGCAATATTAACTATAATATTATTCTTCGATTTACTGGATCCATGCCATGCATGTGATCCCTTCAACTATTCATGCACATATTAATTTTTATACCAAGATGTGGTCTATGAAGCCTTAATAGATCCCTCTCCATTTTCTTATTACAACACTATCAATCATTCCACTGAATCCCCCACTTCAGCCACCACTTCTTCCAATTTCAAAAGTATGGTCTTGGGTATCGTATTTACTTTGCTACGCTTTCAATGGCACCGAGTTAGAAAAATATGCCAAAGTAGTAAAAACCTCTTTCCATTTTTACATAATCCACTAGACTTGGCCTCAGATATCACCCTAAGCTCACTCCTTTTATTCCTTCCACATCTCCTCTTGAGGTTTACACTATTTCACATACTCACCATCACAAAAATAAATTTCCATTTATTTTCACTGCTACAACTTCCTTTGGAAAATCAACTATTCCTAACACATTTCCACATCCACCACCATGACATGATTTCTCTTCCATTCTCGGATAGATCCCCATTACACACTTGGGGGCATCATGCTTATCTCCCCCTCCTAACATCATCAAGTGTCTATCATTACGTTTCAATCTTCATCTCCATATTTCTACGCATCATTACGCAACTTGATACACTTTGTATCATCACCACCCTATGAAAAATCTTGTGCCAAGGTTCGCACTTGATGCTGAGGGCATACCACATACATGAAACTCACCCACTACACATTTCACACTTTACGCTTCATGATACATATTTATAGCATTCCTTTCTCACACATCATACTACCTTATGATGAAATCTTGTGTTAAGGTCCACACTTGATAGTTAAGGGAATACTACATCCACAAACCTCACATCATTCTCATCTTGTGCTCTATACTTCATGATAAAATTTTATATATCCTATTCACATCACACACTCATTACCCTATGACACACTCTAGTTCCACAATTCATACTTGATGCCAAGGGTCTAAAGCTGACTTGAACCTCACCTTTCTTCATATTTCACGCTATACGCTTAATTTTTTTGAAATAAAAATGGGATAAGAGGGGGTGAATCAGTCCTAAAAACTCGCATTCTATTTACCATTTATAATTCATTATCATTTATACAACCATCCAATCAACCATGAACCATACGTGTGTTTAATTAAGCATAGAAACAACCATACATAAGAGCAAGAGAGAAAGAGTACAATATAAGTGCTTGACATATTCTTTGAATGTTATAACCAGCTCATTTTCCGTTGATATTTCTTCGATCACAAGCACTCCAAGTTTTTGAATTCGGTGATTGATGCTATCCTGTAACTTATATGCATGTTCTTATTTTTCATCCAACTCTACGATGGCTCGATTGATCATCTTCATACCTAGTCACTAGGGCCCTTGCCCACATATGTGACAAGTCCTCTGAAGGAGCATCAAAAATATTTTTGTTGATCAATAGTTGAGAGTGAGTGTCGCCCATTTCTATCACCAATGGATGGAGAGGATCCCAGTGATATTTTTCTTTTTCCGCATCTTCCTAATCATTTTTTCCTTATTGGAAGTTGCACACATGTATGTGAAGAGTTTGAATGCCTCATGAAGCAATGAATTTCCTTTCTCACAAATTATACTAATCCATTCGCTATTATCCCGTCCCCGCACCGTGAACTCTTATGTTTTCATGATCAATTTTGGATCAAGTGCTTATTTGGAACTTCCTTAATGTGGATATTTAAAGCACTTGGATCCACTAGGTTTTATAGACATGATGAAATATTTTATACCATTTATTCTAGGTCTTCAATCCTTTTCTTGTCTATTGATTTCTCACCACCAGGTGAGTGGAAGATTGTTGGAACATATGCATATCTCCTTCATGGGTAGCTAGGACAAGTGGAATTGTGCTCATCTCATAATCACCGTTTGGTGTCATTTCTTCCATGGATTTATTACTTTTTTTGAGCCACTTTAATGTACTGTTCATCTATTTCTCCACTATAGAAGCATGAGAACACATGAGAAAATTTTATTTTCTTTCCCTTAGCCAATGATGTTGTTTTTGATAGATCAAGGATAGTGACCTGTTGGGACGGAATGCATGTATTGTGTGGTTATCTCCTTAAACCAAGGGAAAATTTCATCATATTCGGGATTTGCAATGGTAAATCAATTATTACCAACTTAGGTGGAAGAGATATCTCTTGTATAGGAAAGGAAATAATGTTAATAGGAGGTGGGACCTCTTGTGATTGCTCATAAATAGGGCTCTAAACTTTTTCCTCTTTCTCAATTTGTGTCTTTACCAAGAGATCTTCTGTCATAGCTCTCTTAAGTGAATTATCATGACATGAAGCCTCCAATTATGTAATTTTACATTTTGAGATCACTCCAAAGTGACCTGAACTTAAAGTAACCTCCATAACCCTCGACGATGATTACTGTGAGGCCTGCTTCTGGGATATGGGGAGACTTATCAACTGAATAACAACGAACTTCTTCATTTGGAAACATTCCTTTGTTCTCTTGATTACCTTATCTATCTGATCCATGATGTCTCCGGACTTGTGAAAATGCCAATTCACCTGAGGAAAAGGGTAAACCTTGATTGCTTCATATTATCGATCATAAAGTTCAATTCCATCATCTTGTGGACCCTCTCTATACCATAAGAATTGATAGTTCCTCATTTCTCCTATCGTCATCCTAATTTGGTCTCTCTCTTGTATATTCAAGTCATCGAAATATCTATCCCAATAATCTTCTATGTGTGGAACATGTCGTAACTCGGGACTTGGAACGTGTCTAAATGAACCCATATGTTGAAGTTGGCCCTAGTGATGTATGGATGTGCAAAGCTTTCCTCCAAGTGGGATGTGTCATTGACATTCTTGCACGTGAAATCCCTAAAGAAGATAGGGAATGAGACAAGTTTCTTCTTTTGTTTCCACGTCTATTGTTCACATGTGTAAGCTTCCTACTGTAGAGTTTGAACAACACTATTTGATCACTAAGGTACCAGGTAACCTTATCGGGTCTTGATCAAATTTGGAGACTCAAATGTAGGATAAAGTCAAAAATTGGATGAAATAAGAGTTGTCCCTTTTGATCGTGGATACTACATGTGGTAAAATAATTACATACAATTCACCCTCCACCTTTCTAACAATGAACATTGTGAAATCATCATTCGCATGGGTGAAATGTTGGAGAATTTATTTCAACTCTAATTCAGGGAACTTATTATATGTCTTGAATTTAGTAGAGATGTTCTAAGCGAGGATTATCCATCAAGGGCACTGGAGTGGTGAGGAGATACACCAAGTATGAATTCATGAAGAACTTCTTCATGGTATAGGCACTTGGAGCAGTTGATGATGTAAGTTATCACTTATTATCTCGGCCCCAAGATATATTTTTGTGTCCTTCACTATCATTGTTAGGATGAAGAATGCCATCCAATCTTGGAAATCGCTTGGCTTGTTTCTCCCATCACTCTGTTGAGAAGGGTGATTACATTAAAAACCTTCACATAATTTAGATCTTGAAAGAGTATTTGGCATTTGGAAGGATTTTTACATGTCTTCATCCATGATCCTAGTGCAATTCCATACACGATATTTATCCATATTATTCCATTCTTTCATGACTTTTTCCTCCGTGATGACTCCCATATTGGTTGAGGTGGTAATTTACATTGCAAGTGATATAGCTCTAGAGAGATGACCATCATGGTCATGTAATTTTCTTCTGGATTGTCCATGTATCGTTCATAGTGATTTGAGTAGGATAAGACCAACTTAATGCTTTTTACGGACACAAAATGTCTACCATGCTATGAACATGCCACTTGTAAATAATTTTTCTTCAATTTTCCCCTTTTGGTTAGCTAACATGCATAATATAAGATCATTAAGATCTATATAGGTGACATCATTACCAACCACGTCAAGATATTCTAATGAGAGAGATTGCAATAGATTTACCCCTGTGAATTTGAACTTCATGTTTCCTTGACACTTACTATATTTGGAAAGGTACCTTACTATTTTTAAGTAAGTATGAAAATTCACCTTCTGTTAGGTTGTGGAGCCTGTTTTAATGTGAGAAAGTGTTGACGATCGTACACTAAGAGTACCGTACACTTTCCATAGCTGTCTCACTAAATTTTGGGGTTGAGCTATGGACGATGACCCCGGTAGCAAGGGTTCGGGGTACACCCCAATTTTTTTTTTTGGGCCTTAAAACATGCCCGATATATAGGAAACATGATTTTATCATATGGGAAATATTTTGACCCATAGGTTTATGGGATGGTTTTGGCCCATGGTTTTGATACCACGTTTTTGTAAAACTACTTAAGCAATTGTCTATTTATATGGTTTTGTGCATATGGTAGACATAATGTAAACATCACAGAGATATGTTTTGAATTCAGCTATGAATTTTGTAGAGTTTGTTGAGCATAGCTCCAAATGGATCTAGGTATTGTATTGAGAGAGCGGTGGCTTGTAATAAAATTTGAGCAAGTGATTCTTTGTGGACGTATCCCAAATTGGGTGAACCATGTTAAATAGTATCTGCTTGTGTTGTGTTATTTTATTTGAGATCGAAATATTTTTCGCATATTAGTTTCTATTGTTGTGATTTTGTGAGGGATTATTCCACATATTTTATCCCTTATTTCCTAATAATTGGTATCGAGCTTGGTTTGGTTTTGTTGAAGTGTTGAATACGCAGGCAAAGTTTTATCTTGAGTGGGAGCTATGGTAGATGATGGAAGATCTAGGGTTGATAAATTCAATGGGTAGAATTTCGGTCTTTGGAAGATGTAGATGGAAGATTAACTTTATCGAAGAATCCTTATATTCTTCTATCTCGAGAAGGTGAACAAACCCTCAAGCATGACAGATACAAAATGGGATTTTCTAGATAGGAAGGAACTTGGGACAATCTGGCTATGTCTTGCATCTTCGGTATTATTTAATGTTTAAAAGGAAAATACTACAAAAGAACCGATGGATGCATTAGGAAGTTGCATGAAAAACCTCCGCCTCAAATAAGATATTTTTAATGAAAAAGTTGTTTAATATGAAGATGTCTGAGAATGGTTCAGTAGAAGATCATTTAAATGATTTTAATACGGTTGTAAATATGCTAGCTTTGGTGACAATAGAATTTGATGAAGAATTTAGGGCTTTATTAGTTTCAGTGCTCTTTACCCAAGAGTTGGAATAGCCAGTAATGGTGGTAAGAAACTCGGTTCCACTAACTCAAAGTTGAAGTTTGAGGATGTTGTAGGGGTTTTAAGTGAGGAAATGTGAAGAAAAAGCTCTGTGGAATCTTCTACTACTTGGAATGCTTTGACAGTGGAAACTAGAGGGAGACAGAAGAATAGAGGAAGTCATGGAAAATCAAAGGATCGGGCAAGGTCAAAATCTAAAATCAAGATAGTATGTTGGCACTATGGAAAGTATGGGCATGTAAAGAAGGACTATTGGGATCTTGATATAAGAAGAAACAACACGAAGAAAACAAGGAGGAAAATGTGGCAATGGGTAATGTATGTCGGGATGTTTTGATTCTTTCCTTGCACAATATTCTTTGAATCTTAGGTTTTAGATTCAGGGGCTTCTTTCCAAGTTACTCCACATCTTGGTGATGATGAGCCTTACAACATAGTTGGAAAAGGTTTTGTTCATAGTTAAGATATTTCAGGTTAAGAATGGGAATACTTGGCTATTGAAGGATGTCGACATGTACCTATATTAAGACAAAATTTGATATCGACGGGGTAGTTGGGAAGGGATGGTTGTACTTATGATATTTATAGTAGAATCTTGGAAGGTTACCAAGGGTGCTCTTGTGGTGGCAAGAGGTAAGAAGGTTGAAACCTTGTATTTAACCACTTATAGCAAGAATGTTTGTAATCTTGTGGCTTAAGAATAAATACAACATTGTGGCACCATAGGCTCGGTCATATAAGCCATAAGGGCATGGAGATCATAAAGAAGGATTTTCCTAGATATACGAAACATGTTTGAAGTTTTGTGAGGATTTGATATATGGGAAATAGAAGCATGAGTAAGGTTTCTCAAGGTTGGACCTACAAAGAAAGAGAATAAGTTAGAGTTGGTGCATTTTTTGATGTGGGGGTTGGCTGGTACCATCTCTTCGAGGTTCAAGTTATTATGTTACTTTTATTGATGATGTAACAAGGAAATTTTGGGTTTATTGTATTAGAAACAAATCTGATGTATTTGACACTTTTGTTAAATGGAAAGCCTTGGTAGAGAATGAAACAGTTCTTAAGCTAAAATGTCTTAGGTCAGATAATGGAGGGGAGTATTACAACAATGAATTTGATGATTATTGTTCTAAGAATGGAATCTACAGGAAAAATATAGTTCCAAGAACTCCACAACAGAATGGGGTGTCAGAAAGGATGAATAGAACAATAATGGAACGTGCTAAGAGCATGAGGTTACATGCAGGACTGCCTCTTTCTTTTTGGGTAGAAGCGGTGAGCACAGCTGTGTACTTGATAAAGAGGAACCTCAAGTGCCTTGGATGGAGGCATACCCGAGGAGGCTTGGTATGGTAAGAAATTTGATTATTCATTTCTTAGAGTCTTTGGATGTGAGGTGTTTTTCCATATAGACAAGGATGATAGGACCAAACTAGAGGCTAAATCAGAAAAATGTACTTTCATTGGTTATGGTGGTGATGAATTTGGATATAAATGTTGGAGTATTAAGGACAAGAAAATCATTCGATCTAGGGATGTGATCTTTAATGAGAAAGTCATGTATAAGCAACAGTTGCAGGAAAACAAGGAAGAATCCAAGAAAGAATATGCAGTGGTAGAGGATCTTCCAAATGGAAAAGTGACACATGAATTAGTTCAGGAACCTCCTCAACAGGAACCCCAAAATCCTATATTGAGGAGGTCTTCTAAGGTAAGAAGAGAACCTAAATGTTTTTCTCCTTCTCTTTATTATTTATTACTCACTGATAGTGGAGAGCCAGAGAGCTTTGATGAAGTAATGCAAGTAGATGCCGGAAGAAGTGGGAGTAAGCCATGGATGAGGAGCATCAGGATCTCATGGAGAACCAGACATGGAATTTGGTGAAGCTACCCAAAGGCAAAATAGCATTCTGAGAACAATTAGGTGTTTAGAGTCAAAGAGGAAGAAGGAGGCAAGAAAAGATACAAGGCCCGGTTGGTGGTGAAGGGGTTTACATAAAAAAATTATAGATTTTGATGATATTTTTTTCTCTTGTAGTAAAAATGAATTCTATTAGAACTATTCTTGGAATAGTTGTAGCAGAAAGACTTGCACTTAGAGCAACTTGATGTAAAACTACATTTCTCCATAGTGATTTGGAGGAGAAAACATATATGCGAGAATCCGAGAGGGCTATGAGGTCAAAGGTAAAGAGGAGATGGTGTGCTGCACCGAAGAAGAGCTTGTATGGATTGAAACAAGCTCCAAGTCAATGGTATAAGAAATTTGATAGCTTCATGATGGAGCAAGGTTATATTAGATGTCATTCTGACCATTGAATGTATACAAAGAAATTTGAGGATGACAGTTATATTATCATGTGTCTATATGTGGATGACATGTTGGTTGCAGGAAATAAAAGTACTCAAGAAGAAACTAAGTGAATCCTTTGCTATGAAGGATTTAGGGGCAGCCAAACAAATCCTTGGTATGAGGATATCTTGGGATAAGAAGGAATGAAAGCTGACTTTATCTCAGGAAGAGTACATTAAGAAGGTCTTGGAGAGGTTTAATATGAGGGATGCTAAACCTGGTTGGGACTCCTTTGGCAGGCCATTTCAAGTTATCAAAGGAACAGTGTCCCAAGATAAAGCGGAGAGAAACCAGATGTCCAAGGTACCTTACTCATCAACGGTTGATAGTTTTATGTATGTCATGGTGTGCACCAGGCCTGATATTTCCCATGCAGTGGGAGTGGTGAGTAGATTTATGAGTGATCCAAGTAGAGATCACTGGCAGACAGTAAAGTGGATCCTTCAATATTTGAGAGGGACCATGGGGAAAATTTTGTGCTATAGTGGATTAGACACCACTTTGTGTGGTTATGTAGATTCATATATGGTTGGAGATGTAGATAGCAGGAGGAGCACGACAGGTTATGTTTACATTGTAGGTGGGACAACAGTAAGTTGGATTTCACGACTACAAAAGTTGGTGGCTTTGTCAACCATGGAGGCTGAGTATGTTTCTACCACAGAGGCAAGAAAAAAATGATTTGGTTACAACAATTTCTTGAGGAGTTGGGGCATAAGAAGGAGGAAGGAAAGCTGCATAGTGATAGTCAGAGTGTTATACACCTAGCTAAGAACTCTGCTTTCCACTCTAGGATGAAGCATATATAGTTAAGGTACCATTTCATCAGGACAACTTTGGAGGAAGAGAAGTTGAAGCTGGAGAAGATCCATACTAGTCATAATCCTACGAGACATGATGACCAAGGTGGTCACAAGGGAAAAACTGAAGCTATGTTCAACTTTGGTTGGTCTTCACGGAAACTAGTGAAGGGTTGAGAAGCTTGTTCAGAGGAAAACTAGTCTCCAAGTGGGATATTGTTAGGTTTTGGATCATGTTTTCATGTGAGAAAGTGTTGAAGACTGTACACTAAGAGTACTATACACTTTCCACTTTTTGGGCCTTAAAACATGCCCGATATATCGGGAAATGTGATTTTCTCATATGGGTGGGTTTTTTGACCCATAGGTTTATGGGACGGTTTTGGCCCATGGTTTTGATACCCACAGTTTTGTAAAACTGCTTAAGTAGTTGTCTATTTATATGGTTTTGTGCATATGGTAGACATAATGTAAACATTGCATATGTGTTTTGAATTGTTGAATTCTGTAGATTTTGTTGAGCATAGCTCCAAATGGATCTGGGTATTGTATTGAGAGAGCGGTGGCTTGTAATAAAATCTAAGCAAGTGATTCTTTTTAGACGTAGACCAAATTGGGTGAACCATGTTAAATCTGTCTCTTTGTGTTGTGTTATTTTATTCTACACTTTTATTTGAGATCTGTAATATTTTTTTGCATATTAGTTTCTCTTGTTGTGATTTTGTGATGGATTATTCCACATATTTTATCCCTTATTCCTAATAATTCTGGATCCCAACCGATGATGTTATCCTAAATGACTATCCCTCCGTACACTCCTTATATAAAAACTATTGTTTGGTATGACTTACTATTAATAGTAAGTTCCTAAGAGACAAATTACTATTTTTAGTAAACAATGATTTTTGATCCTTTTGATTGCATTAAAGTGAGATTGGCTTGTATGATTTCCCATGTGTACATTGCTTCTTCCTTGATTGATTTTTTGGAATGACTTACTATTTATAACTAGTACCCATATTGGGAACTTACTATTTTTAGTAAGTGGTCATTTTCACCAATTCATGATGTACGTGAACCCTATAGGTGAAGCGTATATCACGACTTGATGAATGGATAAGTGATGATTTAGCCTAAGCATATATCACTATATGATGAAATGATGAGTGATGATTTATCACTAAGTGTATATCATTATAAGATGAAAGGATGAGTGATGATTTAGCCCTAAACATATATCACTATAAGATGAAAGGATGGGTGATGATTTAGCCCTAAGCTTATATCACTATAAGATGAAAGGATAATGATGAGTGATGATTTAACACTAAGCGTATATCACTATAAGATGAAATGTAAGGATTGGTGATGTAACCTAAGGTGTATACCACTACAAGATGATTGAATAAAGGTGGTGATCTAGCCTAAAGTGTATACCACTACTAGATGATATGGCGAAAGTGGTGATCTAGCCTAAAGCCTATTCCACTACTAGATGATATTAGAGTGAGTGATGATTTAGCCTAAAGTGTATGTCACTATCCTAAGAATTTTGTATAATGAAATGTCACATGATGAGTGTAAGGTCCATTTGATTGGTAAACCCTTGACAATCGAGTATGGACTGAGGAACTAAAGTGTGTCATAGGGTGGTGAATGCAACACGTAGAAGACAATGTAGTATAAATGACCAAGTGATGAATATGATATGTAAATGCATGGTATGTTGAATGCGATGCTAAAGGTATGGGATATAATGTGTAAAATGTGATAATAGGTGTAGATAGACTAGTAATGTAGAATGTAGGAATGAAATGTAAAGCTAGACTCATAGGTAATGTAGACTAGTGTAGTATGCAGAATATAGATGATGTATAAATGTGCCATGTGAAATAGCCTAATGGTGTATGTAATATAGAATGACTAATATGTGCATGATCCAAATGTAGTATAATGTAGAAAGTAGACTAAGTGTAGAATGGATGGTATATGGTGCATGATGTGTGTGATAAAGTGTAAATGTGTAGTGTTTATAGTGCAACAATGTATTTCAATAAGGATACTCTAGAGTCTCTATCTGGAATTCGTGTCGCCATTGCACTCATTACAGAGAAGCATCCATCTTGGTTTGAAAAGTGTAGAGACATCAACAGTGTTTTGAATGGTTAGAAAAAAACTTTGAATTGTGTGCATATACCTAACGTTGACAAGGTGGAATCACTACGACTCGATTCAAAAAGAATTCAAAGGAGTTGAAATATTTGTAGTGGCATAGGATGGATATCAGTCAAGTAGTGAGATCAAGTCAATAGGAGAAGCTTCTTCTTCTTCAACATGATTCTTCATATTCCTTCTTCTCTCTCTTTAATCTTCTAATTTTTTTATTGGGGTTACAATTTTTCATGTCTTTAATGTAATTAAAAAGTAACTTTAGGTTTCTAATGTAATAAGTCACCTTTATGTTATAAAAAGGGACTTAATGTTTTTCTAGGAAGGTGAAAAGTTTTAAGTTGTGTTAAGACATATGAAGATCATTGGGGGTAGATGAAGAGTCACTTCTCTTCTTATAAAATGTAAAGGCTTCCCATTTCCAAGGTGGTTGCAAATTTGTGAGTTCATGAGAGAGAATTTTCTTATTTTCTTGTGAAAGAGAAAAGAGTTATCCAATTCTTCCACTTCTCCCCTCCATATTTCATCCATTCTCATGTTATGTACAACCTTGTTGAGATGCTAATAAAGGAAGAAGTTTCAGTTTTCCAAGGCATATGAATGTGTGCATCTTTGTATGCATGGTTTCCTCTAGCCAATAACATCAAAGCTTTGTTGTTTTCTTCTTATAAATGTGTGTTGAAATTTCTAATTAGTGTGTGTAGGAATATGATATTCTACCCACAACATTAATTCCCCTCCCTCTTTTCTCACTCCCTTTCCCGCTCTCCAAGCAAAGTCTTCTCTTAGCAAGGGTAACTACAAAATTTTTCTACAAGGTTAGTGGAGTGTGCTTATTGGATCCCATGGTTGAAAGGCCACTAGGAAAACTCATTTCATTGCACATATAAACATGGAGCTGCACTATACAAGTAGAGGGAATCAGATTCCCTAGAGTATTGGAAAGAAAATCATAGATTTTCCACCCAATAATTTTTCTCGCCAACAATTTTTGGCACCTCAATGGGGAAGACTTGGAAACATATGCACTCAAAATATGACCTCATAAAATACTAAAAAAATCAAAAAAATCTAAAAAAAAAATTGGAATTTGAAAAGCCACATGAGCCTTATGCCTCAAAACCATGGCTATTATGGGTAATCCTCTATTGAAATAATTGAGTTATTGTTCCAAATTCAAGAGGATATAGATTTAGATTTGTGAGAGGCTATCTGGCATAACATACAAGTTTCACTCAATATTTCATTTCTACGAGAGTATTGGACCTTGAAGAAGAACATGTGTTGAACTAGAGAAAGAGCAAGGAAATTTCATGCACCACAAAGAAGAGCATAAATTTTCAAGCTATTGGATAGAAGATACACTCTATATAAAGGAAAGGAGGAAAAATTGATCCTATCTTTGAATAAATTCAACAAAGACAAGAGCTACTTAGAAATCCAAGGTCTCCCCTTCATCAAAAACATCCCCATCAGAAGTCCAAGATTCATCAATCTATTAGATGTTGAATTTCTAGAAATCAATGAGAATCTTAAAGATTTCATGATGTGGAAGACTAAAGAAGAAGCTCAAGAAAGAGAAGCAAGAGATGAAGCTGAGATAAGAGACCAAATTGAAGAGATTGAAAGAGCTCAAGCTAAAGAAGATGTAAGAGTAACAACCAAAGCCACAACCCTAGAAAGGTTGGAAGCCAGACTCAAGAATGAAATAGTGGATCAAGAAGAATGTAGACCAAATGTACCATGGGGGGAAAAAATATGGCCCATTGCACTTCAACAACCTCTCCATGAGCTACCAAGAAGTTTAAGGAATAATTTCCCAAAATTAGAGGAGATGGTTCCTAACTCCCCGAGGAGCATGTAACAACATTCATCATCACTTGTGGCATATTGGGTGTGGAACATGAGGATGTATTTGTATAGAATGTTTTATGGAATGGTTGACAGAGAAGGTTGTTGAATGGTTCTATATGTTACCCACAAGGTCTATCACTTGTTGGGAAGATATAAGAATCATATTTGAGCACATGTTCAAGACTATGGAGAGAACTATCAAGATCTCTTGGTCTAATTGGTGTAAATGAAGAAGGAACCTTTTGAGTCGATGAGATATTTTATAGCCAAATATAACTAGATAATCAAAAGGATCCCTGAAGATTTCATGCCTCTAGATAACAAATGGAAAATATTCTTCATAGTACTCTACCACTATAAGTTAGTTTCTTCCTCAGAAGATCCCAACCTAGGGATTTGAAAGAAGCACAAGATTATGCAATAGAGACTAAAGATGATTTAATATTATCTAGAAAAGTGAAGGGCCCTAATGGAAAATAGAAAGGTCTAGAGCTCAAGCTCAAATCTCACCGATCCTATGATCCAGAAGATGGCTAATGACATGGTTTCCTTGAAGAAACAATTATCTCAAATCACCATGTGGAATTCTCCAAGGAAGCCTAATCCTCAAATCGACCAACAATCACTCTTCCCCCTTGTTGAATCGCTCTCGAAGCACCACCAATAAATGTCACATCTGACATCGATGAACCAGAGGAAGAAGAAGAGATAGAAGAACCTGAAGAAGAAGATGCAGGTGATGATGAGAACTATCTTGAAGTTGAAAGTGAAATGTAAAATGGTATTTTTGATTATGTTTAAGGAATTGAAAGATGATGATGATGAAGAAGCACTAAAATTATCATGCGTGGTGTTCACTTGTGCAAATTCAAAGAAAGTATCTTCATCTTCAACAACCAAAATGAAGAAAAAGAAAGAGGATCCTCCTACTGAAGTTCCACAAAACAAAATTATTAGTAGAGGATCACCACTACCATCTTGATGGATTCAACCAAAGAGAAACCAGACCCACTGGTTAGCAAGAAGCCTATTGCCACATCAAGTAAGTCCTCTAGTTCTTCTCCTAGTCCTAAAATTTATAAGAACAATCCTTCTCCAAATGTTACTCCCGTAAAATCATCCAAGGTACCATAAAGCCTACTACCCCACCTCCTTCTAAACTGTTACCTCACTTATTAAGGAGAATCAAATTCCCAAGGTAACAACACCTTCACCATGTAAATATTTCTATCATTCCTGGGACATCAAACCCACCCACTATGACCCCATTTGATTATGTGGAACATGCAAGTAAAACCAAATTCAGATCATAGAGCTTGAATATTTGCAAACACACCCTACCCAATTTGATAGGTTTTTGATGTTGTCTGAGGTGGTAGTGATAAAGTAACAATATCAAATTATAAAGGCCTACTACCCACACCATCCACACCTCCCTCTCAGAACATGTTGGCACTTAGTGCATCAAAGACCAATAAATTAGAACTTTCTATCTATCTCTTTTGGTCAAAGGATACCAATTGAATAACTGTATCATAGATTTTAGAGCCTCTGAAAATGTCATGCCTATCAAAGTAACCAATGCCTTAGGACTTACCTTGACCCATGTGAGTGGATCTTTCTATTTAATGGAATCCAAAGAAGTGCCATTGGTAGGCATAATATAAAATGCACATGTTACACTAGCATACTTCCTAGAGAAGAAAATGTTGCTCACTATTTTGGTAGCCGACATTCCAAATTCTTTCAAAATGCTTTTGAGAAAGAAGTTTTGTAGGGATTTGGGTTGAGAAATCAAAATGGATTGGTCATCTATGATGACCATTCCGTGAAGGGAGATGAAGAAGTTTTTTCAAGTGTACAAAGATGAAATATACATTCAAAAATCTAGATGATCCGAGATAAACATCCTATTTTCAAGAAGTGGGTTGGGAAATTATTTTTCACATCTAAGAAGGATGAAAATATGCCTCTCCTCATAGATGGAAGAAGAAGATCAAATTTGGACCATGGAGTTTGATGGAATCCATTCAAGTGTTGGATCATGAGTAGGTGTTGTTTTAAGTTCCAATTTTGGTGAGTCTTACCCATTTTCCTAGAAAAGCTTCAATTTGATAATACAAAATAACATGAATAGTATGAAGCTCTTCTTCTAGGAGGAATGGTGTAGCATAAGACATGAAGAATCAAGAAATTAAGATGCTAAGAGTGATAGTGAAGAGGTGATTTCAAGTGAAGAATCCAAGACTCTGACATTATAGAAATAGAGTATGGGACTGCATTGAATATTTTGATGCATTTCTCAATTCAAGTGGTTCCACGAGAGAATAGAATGAAAAGGAATATGATTCCTTGCAATATCAGCCTCATTAGTAATACCTCATCCATATTTTGGGAAAGATAAAAGTGAAAATGGAAATGGTATTTAGACCAGTGTACTCGATAATGTGAATCATCGCAAGTATTTAATGATGATGATCAAACTCTTTACCATTTTTTGGAGAAAAAGGATAATTTAAGAAATAGCCTCTTTTTGAAGGAGTGAGAATACACATAGGGAATCAATAGCCAAAGAAGATAAATAAGGAATTGAAGGAGTTGAAAAAGAAGGAGTGATCAAACTAAAAGGAATAAAATCCCTAAAGGCCTAGTCTCTCTAGAAGATCTCTTTGATAAGCATGATAGATTCATTCAAGAGAAGGAGAAGCAATATTCTTGTGCCTCGCCAATTTTGAAAAAAAAAATTAGCACCACAAAGAATCCAAGAATGGTCAACATTGGAAAGTGTTGTTCACTATGAAGAAAAGAAGAGATTTGTTTCTTTTCTCAAGAAGTATTTAGATGTCTTGGCTACTCTTATGATGAGCTTAAGTCCTTCCAAGTGAAGGAAATGCACCATTTAATTCCCTGAAGCTAGATGCCAAACCATTTAGGAAAAAACAAAGGACATACAACCCAAAGATAGTGGACACCATCAAAGAGGAAGTTATGAAGATGCTCAATGCAAGGATCATCTTCCCTATCCATCATTCTACATGGGTAGAAAACATCGTACTAGTGTAAAAGAAGAATGGCAAGATAAGGATATGTGTGGATTTTTCAAAATCTAAACCAGGCCTCCCTGAAGGATAATTATCCTCTCCCAATCATGGATCACATTCTGCAGATAGTCATGGGATCCGAAATTCTCTCATTTCTTGATGGATTTTGGGGTATAATCAAATTGAGGTAGCTAGAGGAAGATTGTACCAAAATGACCTTCATAACACCATGGGACACTTTTGCATACAACAGAATGCCTTTTGGCCTAATCAATGCAGGGGAAACCTTTCAAAGAGCGATGGATCTTGCCTTCAAGGATTTAAAGCACTACATTGTAATATATCTAGATGACCTCATAGTATTCTCAAAAAGGAGAGGAGACCATATCCATCACCTAGAACAAGGTACTCATAAGGTGTAGAAAGCATGGCATATCCCTGAACCCAAAAAAGTGCATCTTCAGGGTCACAAAGGTAAGATATTGGGACACATTGTAAACAAGCAAGGAGTGAGCATCGATCCTGAAAGAGTGAAATCCATTCAAGCATTATCCTTTCCCATAAGTAAGAAGGGAGTTCATTCCTTCTTCGAAAATTCAATTTTCTCAACACTTTGTCCCTGAGTTTATAGAATTGACTAAGCATATCATGACCATGATGAAACCCTCAAGCCAAATTCAAGTGGAATGATGATGGAAAGAATTTTTGAAGCAATCAAAAATCCATTGCTAAGGCCCCAACTCTAGTGTGCCTGACTTTAATAAATAATTCATCATGTACTGTTATGCTTCAGAGCACACCCTCTTTGTTGTTCTTGTACAGAAAAATGAGGAAGGCATGGAAGCACCTATTTCCTTCATGAGTTTCCCATTGAAGAAACATGAGTTAAACTACAACCAATTGGAAAAACATGCCTATGTGGTATTCAAAGCCATAAAAATTTTTAGATTCTACATACTCAACTCTCACACAAGTGGTAATGGTTCCCAAATGCAATCAAGTCCATCCTGACTCAGTAAGATCCTGGGGCCAAGAGAGGAAATTGGGTTATGAAGATTCAAGAGTATGACTTAGAAATATGACCTTCCAATTTTGTGTGAGGAAATGGTTTGTGTAGAATAATTAGAAGACAAAGATCTCAAGGCTGAACATGGTGAAAAGGATTTTCCTTGCATTCAATGTTTTAAAGACCAACCACAAGTTCTTTTGTGAACACCACCGATGAGTGGTATGCGGACATCATTGCTTACTACCTAACCTATGGTGAATTCCTTGCTCACCTTGACTACAAGCAGAGGAGAAAACTCAAGCTAAGGGTAAAAGTTTGTAATTTGGAACCATGCACTCTAAAAGAGGTCTCGATGGATGCTTTCTTAGGTGTGTAGATAAGGAGCAACAAGAGAAGTTTCTAAGAGCATATCATGACCAAGCCTGTGGTAAACATTTTTTAGTGATGGTCACTACCCATAAGATTCTTTGGGGAAGATATTATTGGCCTACCCTCTTTCACAGAAACTCAAGAGTGGGTCTCAAGTGTGAAGCATGTCAACAGTTTGTTGGGAGGCCACAACTCACAACACTTCCCTCAGGATAGTTGTCATTGAAGAATAATTTCAGTAGTGGGGATTAGACTTCATTGGCACTTTGAATCCCCATTCAAGTGTAGGTCACACCTACATGCTTATGGAAACAAATTATTTCACAAAGTGGGTGGAATCCATCCCAATCAAGCAGGACAACACCAAAATGGTATGCAATTTATAAAGGATAATATCATCATTCATTTTGGAGTCCCACAAAATATCATGGTGGAAAATGCCACCTATTTTTCCTCAAGGGAGATGAATGAATTCTACTATGGATATGGGATTTCCCTATCTCATTCATCAAATTACTATCCATAAGGAAATGGTCAAGTTGAGTTGAGTAACAAGAACATCGTGACCATAGTCCACAAACTTGTAGATGAGAACCAAATAAATTAGCATAAGAAGTTGTATGATGCATTATGGGTAGACAAGATAATGCCAAAGAAAGAAATTGACATGTCACCTTTCCAATTGCTCTATGGAATTGAAGAAAATATTCCCATTATGGTCGAGATGCCAACTCTCAAGTTGCTCTAGGGAATAGAAGATGAAAATACAAGGATTTAATTGAAAAATAATTTTGTTTCTTGAGAAGTTGGAAGAAAAAAAACTCGAGTGGTAGACGACATCAAAGAAAACTAATTGAAAGTGAAGAGGATATTTGAAAAGAAGGCCAAAGCCATGGAATTCAAAATTGGAGATCTTGTTCTACTTTGGGACAAAGAGAAGAGAACCAAAAGGAGCCATGGAAAGTTTGATTCTTGTGGCTTGGTCCATTCTAGATCCATGAGACTTATGGAGAAAATGTATTCCTACTCTCATATCTAGATGGATGACGTTGGAATTTCCCCGTAGTGGGAAATATTTGAAACAATATCATCAAGTGAAAGTGGGTTTTCCCCGCCTTATACCATAGGTGATTTTTAGGTGTTTTGTTTCCTTTTCCATGTCCTTTCATTTCATGTGTGTGTGTGTCCCTTTTTTTTTCATTTTCATGTGTGTGTGTGTTTCCATTTTTGCAAGTCATTTTATGTGTTTATATTCCTTTATGGTATATCTCATGAAATTTGTTGTGAATCCATGTAAATCCCCAAGCTAGAGATAATGTTGTCATGTATTTTTGTAGGGAAAAATTCACTAAAAATAGGACAACTATACCACAATGTCAAAAAAATTTGAAATTCATAATTTATCAAGACACCCCCGGTCAGTCCATCCACATTACTAGCCCTATCCTGTCATAAAAGTGACCCCTAAGTTATTTTCATGTATCCCCTAGGTGATTTAGGAAGCAAAAATCATTCAAGGAACTTCTAGAGCAAAGTGTTCAACAATGGAGTTTTGAGCCATTTTGGGAAGGGCTATCATCAACCTTCCTATGACTAGTGCATCATCCCATAGCATATATAAATGAAAAATCTCATCATGGAGGAGTATTCAAGAGATAAAAATATTTTGAATTTATTTTGGAATATTTCGGGAAGTTTCAGAGGTTTTGGAGCCGATTTAATGAAAGTGGGTTTTTGGACCTAAAGAAGCCTCCACTATGAAAGAGGACTCAAATTAAAAGAAAGATTATAGAATCTTAATGATTTGAAAGAAAAAAAAAAAAAGTACCTATGGAAATCATTTTCAATACTCTACATGGTGGAAAATATGGGACATCTTGAAACCCCATACATTTCTTTAGAAGCTCATTCTTTCAAAGGCACAACTAGTCCCAAGAAAAAAGGATCCATTTGGAGATGTTTTAGTAAAATTAAAGCCTTTATACCCTCACCATTATCCTCAAATTATGTTTTTCATGCAAAATAATATATAAGTGCACAAAACTCATCCGGGAGCTCAAGATATGACCTTCACAAGTTGGCTCCCAAGGTACGATTCTCGATACTTAATCATTTTCACACATGGACACGTGGCAAGATGTGGTGAAGGATAATTTTCATGTCCCATTTTTCATCTTTTAAAATGGACATGAGGTGCAAATTTTTTTCCCAACCCTCATTTAGCCCTCCTAGGACACCATATAACATGCACTCACTCACTTAAGCCCCATTGACCAATTTGACCTGCACAACTACCCACTCTTGCATGTACGACACGTATCCTCCCGAATGAGGAAGGTGAATTTTCTTACACCATTTTTAAATTTTGGAAAATTTACATGAGGGACATAAAATGTGCCCCACCCTTTTCATTCTCCCGGACCCACATGTGACCATTAACCAACCCCAGGTGCTCCATTTTAGCCCCCTCATCTAACCTACTCATCAAATAAACTACGAAACTTGTCATGCTAGGGGAAAGGTGAATTTTCATTTCCCTATTAAACCTTAGAAAATGATATGAGGGGAATAAAAATTCACCCAACCCTCCCTCCTTCCATTTCAAGTTTATAAATAGAAGGAGATAGCCATTTTTCACCATTTTCACCCCCACACCTCCAGATGTTGCCGGAAATGACTTTTTTTTAGAGATAAAATCCAAAAAAATTGTCCTCAAATGATCCAAAAATATTATCATAACATAAAACAAAAAAAATACAAAAAATAAAAGATTCAAATGAAGAAGAAATGAGGATTTTTTGCTGGAAAACCTAGAAGTCACTGGGAGAAAAATTTCTCATATCTCCAAACTACCGAAAGGATCGAGATATCATTTTTGCATTCATCAAGTTTACCAATTGCCTAAAATCTTCCATAAGAATATTTTGCATGATGAAGTGCATATTTTTTTGCGATGAAGAAACCCCAAGTTTCCTGTGGAAACATTTAAATTTTAAAATCTCTCATTTCTAGCATTGAATGAAGTTAAAATTTAAGAGGTAAATTGAGGAAAAAACCTATTCCAAAAAAGTTCATTTCATTGCAAAACAACCACCAAAGACTTAATTTCCAAAAATAGTAAGCCTTCCTACATAGGGATTGGTTATTTTTGGTAAGTTAACACCAAAAGCGGTTACGGAAGATGGTGTGCACAAGAGGAAATTTGAAGGTCGAGTGGTTTTATAGTGCCAAAATTGGTGAAAATGGCCACTTACTAAAAATATTAAGTTCCCAATATGGGTACTATCTATAAATAGTAATTCATCCATAAAATCAATCAGGAAGAAGAAGTGTACACAAGGGCAATCATACAAGCCAAATCTCAAGTGCGATCAAAAGGATTAAAAATCATTGTTTATTAAAAATAGTAAGTTACCTTTTAGCGAATTACTATTAATAGTAATTCATATGAAAATAATAGTTTCACGTAAGGAGTGCACAGAGGGATAATCATTCAGGAAAACATCATCATTTAGGATCAAGAAAGGTGAATTTTGACACTTACTAAAAACATTAAATTGCCTTTCAAAATAGTGTAAGTTTCAAGAAATATGAAGTTCAAATTCATAGGTATAAAGTCAGTGCAATATCTCTCATCAAAATATGCTAAGGTGGGTGACAATGATGTCACCTATATGGATCTTGATGATCTTAAATCATGCACATGCCAGTGGAACCAAAATAGGAAAATTTAAGACAAAGTATTCACAAGTGGCATGTTCAAAGTTGGTGGACATCCTGTGTCCAGTACAAAGCATTGAGTTGGTCTTAGAATTCTCAAATGACTATAAACGATACAAAGACAATCGGGTAGACAATGACACAACCATGCCGATCATCTCTACTAGAGCTATCTCACTTGCATTGCAAATTCCCACCTCAACCAATATGGTAGTCATCACAAAGGAAAAGGTTGTGAAAAATGGAATAAACGAGATGCGTATCTACAAAGAATTGACTGGGTTCATGGATGAAACCAGGAGAAAGCCTTCTAGAATGCCAAAGAATCTCTCTCAAGATGTGAATTTTGTGAAGGTTTTTGGATGTAATCACCCTTCTTAGTAGGGTGATGGGAGAAGCAAGCACAAGGGATTTCTAAGATTGGATGGTGCTCTTCATCCTAATAATGACTAAAGGAGATCAAAAGATAGATTGGGGCCAGATAATAAGTGACAACTTGCATCATCAACTACTCCAAGTGCCTATGATGAAGAATTTCTTCATGACTTCCTACTTGGTGTATATCCACACCAACATTAGGTCATTCAAGGGATTCTCCTTGCTCAAAACATATTTTCTAAATTCCCGACATTTAATAAGTTTCCTCAATTAGTGTTGAGATAAATTCATCGACATTTCACCCGCGTGAACGATGCTTTCACGATGTTCATTGTCAGAAATCTAGAGGGTGATTTGTACATGAGAATGTCACCACAAGAAGCATCCCTGATCAAAAGATAAGTCTCCTATTTCATCCATTTTTCCACTTTCTCCTACATTCGAGTCTCTGGATTTGATCAAGCCCCACTAAGGTTACCTGTACCTTAGTGATCAAATAGTGTTATTTGAACTCTACGGGAATATTGTACAAGTGAATAATAGACTTAGGAATTGAAAGAAAAAAATTTCTCGTTCCTTATCTCCTGGGGTTTTCATGTGCAAGAATGTCAATGATGTGTCCCACTTGGAGGAAACCTTCACACACCTAACTTTGCATTCAAACATCCCAAGGGCCTACTTCAAGATATAGGTTGATCCATACATGTTCCATGTCCCAGAGTTGTGCCATATTCCACAAGTAGAATATTATTGGGCCAACTGTGTCGATGAATTCAATGTGTGAGAGAGAGACCATATGAGGATGACGATAGGAGAAATGAGGAAGTATCAGTTCCCATGGTACGTACAAGGTCTACGGGATGATGGAACTGAAATTTATGATCTAGAGTATGAGGCGGTCAAGGCTTCCCCTTTACCTTAGGTGAATTGGCATGTTCATGAGTCTAGAGACATCATGGATTAGAAAGAAAAGGTAATCAAGAGAATGAGGGAATGGTTCCAAAGGAAGAAGGTTGTTTCCATTCAGTCGAGAAGTCTCCCCATATCATAGAATCGGGCTTGACAATAATCATCATCGAAGGTTATGGAGGTTACTTTGAGTTTGGGTCACTCTGGAGTGAGCTCAAAATGTCAAATCATAAAATTGGAGGCTTCCTATAATGAGAAGTTTCCTAAGAGAGTTAGAATAGAAGAAGATCTAGTGGTAGAGACACAAATTGAGAAAGAGAACACCATTAAGAACTCTATTTTTGATAAATCACAAGATGTCCAACCTCCCGTTAGAATTACTTACTTTCATGTACACAAGATATATCTTCCACTCGAGTAGGGTAAAATTAATATTCCAGTCATAGAGCTCCGAATCTAATTAAATGTTCCCTTGGATGAAGGAGATAATTGCAAAACACACATGTACTATCTAACATGTCACCATTCCCAATCTATTAGCAATAGTGTCGTTGGCTAGAGGAAAGAAAATAAAATTTACTCATGTAGCCTCACACTTCTACAATGGATAAAAAGGTGAATAATACATCAAAGTAGCTTGACCAAAAGTAATCAAGCTGGTGAAATAAATGACACTAGTTGATTACGAGATGAACACAATTCCACTAGACCTGATGACCCATGAAGGAGATATGCATATATTCCAAAATATTCCACTACTTTGGTGGCGAAACTAAGAGTACAAGAAAAGGATTGAAGACCTAGAATAACAGGTACAAACACTTTCATCATATGTACAACACATGGTGGATCTAGGTGCTTCAACAATCCCCATCGAGGAAGTAACTTCAATCCAAAATCCATCATGAAGACACAATAGTTCATGGTGCAGGATAGGATAATAACGAATAGATTGGTACAATTTTTTAGAAAGGAAAGTCATTGCTTCATGAGGCATTCAAACTCTTCGCATACATGTGTGTAACTACCAATAAGGCATGGATAATTAATGAAGATCTAGAAAAATAAAAAAGATCACTAGGATCCTTTCCATCCATTAGTGATAGAAATGGGTGACACTCGCGCTCTCAAGTGTTGATCAAAAAATATTTTTGATGCTCCTTCAAAAGAATTGTCATGCGTGTGTGTAAGGGCCCAAAGTGACTAGGTACGAGATGATAAATCGAGCCATATTAGAATTTAATGAAAAATTACAGGATAATATCAATTGCCAAATTAAAAAACTTGGAGTGTCGAAATCGAAGAAAGAACAATGACAAATGAGTTGGTTGGAGCATTTGAAGAATATGTCAAGAAAGAGGTCAGAAAACCATTGTATTTCAATAAGGATACGCTAGAGTCTCTATCCGGAATTCGTGCCACCATTGCACTCATTGCAAAGAAGCATCCATCTTGGTTTGAAAAATGTAGAGACATAAACAATGTTTTAAATGGTTGGAAAAAAACTATGAGCTGCATGTGTATCCCTCAAGTTGATAGGGTGGCATCTGCCTACAGCTTGGATTCAAAAAAATAATTCAAGGAGTTGAAATCTTTGCAGAACGACACGGGATAAAGATCGGTTGGGAAACGAGATCAAGTCAATAAGAGCAACTTCTTCTTCTTCAACATGATTCTTCCTCTTCCTTCTCTCTCTCTCTCTCTCTCTCTCTCTCTTCGTTGGTATCTAGATTTAATCTCCTTCACAACTTGAACAACATCATGAATTTGCACAAGACACTCAAGGATAGATAGATGTTTTGTATGTCATTTGTAACCAAGGATCACACCTATTTGCTTGTTTGCATTCAAGAATTGAGGGAGTGGATAGCACCTTCATAAGGGTTTTGATCTAACCCTCACTATTTTAGGTTGTGCCTATCAACCAAGGTAAGAGAACCTATATTACAGCCCTTGTATGGTAAAGGAGATGAAGATATCCTTGTGTTTTGCATATGATATGGAAGAGGCCTTGTGAAAACATGATCAAGTATCCATTATCCAAACTCAAAGGAGTTGTCACTACTAAATGATGGAAATGTTTTCAAAACAAAGCTAGAGATGTTAAAGACATGATAGAACCCTGATCAACTTTGTGCATTTTTGTGAAAGGATTGAATTCTTTTGTGGACACACAATGCAGATGTAGGGGTATTGTAGGTAGGATGAGTTAGTTTAAGATGAAATTATGATGAGAGATGTGGGGACAAGAGTAGTTAGAAGTCATCACCTTCTTTAGGAAACTTTGCAAATGAATCACAACACCTAAACATCAGAGATATTTCAATGAATTTGAAGTGCTCTTTCAACCGTGATGTGTGCACATATGGATGCCCAAATCAGTACTATTCCATACAAACTTTGATAACCCGCCACAAAGGCTTGAAGAAAAATATCAATAAAGCATTCGAACCCTTCGCTAGATCATGACCTAAGGTACACCCAAAGGTTTACAAACACCCTCAATTTACAAGGAAGGTAAGATGAATTTAAATCTGTTTATCTCCACTCAAATGAATGCTCTTCTGAATGGAAGATTACAGATTCCTTCAAACCCTCTACAAGAAATGAGACCATGTATGACCAATAAAGATCCCAAACACAAGATTGCAACATGAGCATGAAACACAAATTGAAAACATACTGAAATACAAGTGTATGCAAGCTTTGCCAAGAGATAAAACCAGTTAATCCAAGAATTTGATCAAATATATCAGCAAGGGAATGTTATTTAGACAATATCAAAGCTTGTTGATGGATTTACAGCTGAAACCAACTCAACATGATGAACATTTGATGCAAATTGGAATAAAAATGGCTCTTAGGCAGTTTCTCCAAAAGGGAATGGACTTCTTCCAGCTTTTCTGTGAAATTTTTCTCTCTTTCTCCAAAATTCTCAACAGACCCACAAAATGTTTCCAAATTACATCATATACCCTATGCCAACTTGGATCCTTGCATCCCAAGCAAAGAATATGCCAAAGGGATCAAATTTGTTACAAAACCCTATCCATTTGATCAAAAATGATATAAAACCGTGGAAACAACTTGCCAAATGCCGATATGCACAAATATTTTAAAATATTGCATGAACTTGGATCCTTATCCATCCCAAGGTCACGTTTTGGCATTCCACCATGCCAGCATGCATTTGCAATCATTTTTCACCTTTTTCCCTCACCATTTTTAACTCTGTAACTTTTTACTTTCACCTTTCACGTGTTTTTCACGGGCTGAGGAAAATATTTCACAAAAAACACTATAGGCACCTGAATCAACTCAAAAGAATAGTGCCATTGTGTTCATAAGGCCAAAGGGATGCAGATTCATATAAAATTTCATGTGATTTGGTGCAAAACTGACGATTCCACACTTCTTGGAGCATCCATGGCACCCAAAAATGAAAATGCACAACAACCGTTGATTAAAATCAACTTTAAAATTCCGCCCTCCACGTGTCTTGATGAGATTCATCATGCAGACCAAGAAATATCTTCTTTGACTTCTGGATAAAGTGGACACGTGTCCAAATACCATTGGACCGAGCCTCCAACCTTAAAAAATGCATTTTGAACCTTTTTTGACCTTGGGAAAATTTTGAAAATTTTCCCCGCGAGCCCCTGGATGCGCCACGTGTCCTCCTGTGGACCCTGTTGAAAACCGCGGGCCAAAATGACAAATTTGCTCCCTTTTTGAGAAAAGGAAATTTTTCTCAAAATGTTCCGCACCCCCGAACGCCGTTGTTTCTCTGCCACGTGTCACTCTCCCATTGGATGCGGAGTGAATCACCAAATTTACCTTCATTCCTCTCGCGAGCATAAAATCCTTTGTGGGCCCGTGCTCTCCTTTTTACCTTTTGAAATGTGCTACATGTCTCTCGTCTATGGATGCGAGAGAAAACCCCCCAAATTTTTCAGTGGGTTTATTTTTCACATTGAGATTTTTCGCTAAAATTTTGCAAAATTTTCAACTTCCTCTCTGCGCTCCAAACCTCTGCCAAATGTAGGACACGTGTCCTGTTTTCATTGAACGTGGGCCTATTCTTCATTTTTTACCTTTTACACCAAGGGTAAAGATTCCCAAAAGTTTTCTTCAGCCCCCATTCCCGTTTCTCCTCCCGGACACGTGTCGCCTTCCTACTCATCGCAGCCTTCGGGCCAAATTGTAACTTTAACATTTTGAAGTTAAAAGACTTCAAAAATTTCACAAATTCCGCCCATCCATGCTAACTTTCTTGGACATGTGTCCACTTCGTATTGGGTGCGGGCCTCCAAGTTAGAATTTTCCTTTGGCATTTTGAGCAAAAATTTGAAACATTTTCAACTCCACCGCCACCCGCTTGATCCTCCCATGCCACGTGTCACCTTCCCATTGGGCACGGGTGTGCGGGCCAAATTTTTCCCCTGACACCCTGAGCCAAAAGACATCAAAATTTTCCCAAGTCCTTCGCCATCCACCTGACCCTCCTGTGCCACGTGTCATCATGCCATTTGTTGCAGGCCTTCGGAAAAAATTTGATTTTGAGAAACTTTCCAAAATGGAAGAAAATTTCCTAAGTGCGGCCCGCCACCCGCCGATCCATCAACCAATCAAATCATGCCACATCCCTATAAGCTTTGTGGGGGTCATGACAAAATTTTCCCCTTGCCAAATTTTTTTAAAATGACAAGTTATAAACTTTTCCCGCACATCCTCGGCCAATAGAAACCTGCCACATTAGCATAAACGTTGCAATGATAAATTTGACGGGTAGAACATGCCCGTATGCCCGTCAAAATGCAAAAATGTAGGGGATGCTTCTGAAATCAAATTTTTTCACAAGGAAGATTTTTCGCTTTGAATCAATTGAATCACGTTTTCACAATGATTTAGGCCTGGGGATTAGGATTTTAGCAACAAATGACTTGGATTCCCTCCATTTCAAGTTTTTGCATGATTTGGGCAAGGGAAAAATGACACAGCCCATGCAAATGAAAAATTAGGGCACAATAAAGGGGAAACCTGGATTTTTCTTCAAAATAGGGTAGAATAACAACATTATGAGCATATCAAAGGCATTCGACTTGGGTAACGAGTTACAGACCACCAGCCCGAGCCAAAAAGACGCTTTGGAGCAAAAATGGAGCATGGAAAATCAGAGCAAAGTGTGCAAACCCAAAAATTGCACCAACATCTTCTCTCACCCCCAAAATTTCTCTCTCTTCAATGTTCTAATTTTTTGTTGGGGTTGCACTTTTTCATGTCTTTAATGTAATTAAAAATTTACTTTAGGCCTCTAATGTAATAAGTCACCTTTATGTTATAAAAAGGGACTTGATGTTTTTCTAGGAAAGTGAAATTTTTTAAGTTATGTTAAGACATTTGAAGAGTCATGGGGGGTAGATGAAGAGTCACCTCTCTTCTTATAAAATGTAAAGGCTTCCCATTTCCAAGGTGGTTGCAAATTTGTGAGTTCATGAGAGAGAATTTTTGTCCTTATGAAAGAGCAAAGAGTTCGAAAATTATTCCACTTCTCCCATCCATATTTAATCCATTCTCACGCTATGTACAACATTGTTGAGATGCTAATAAAGGAATAAGTTTCAGTTTTCCAAGGCATATGAATGTGTGCATATTTGTATGCATGGTTTCCTCTAGCTAGTAGTATCAAAGCTTTGTTATTTTATTCTTATAAATGTGTGTTGAAATTTCTAATTAGTGTGTGCAAGAATTTGATATTCTACCCGAAACATTAATTCCCCTCCTCTTTTTCTCACTCCCTTTCCTGCTCTCCAAGCAAAGTTTTCCCTTGTGGGTAACCGCAAGCTTTTTCCGTAGGGTCAGTGGAGTTCCCCTGTTGGATCCTTGGTCGAAAGCCACCTAGAAAAAATCATTTCATTGCGCATATAAACATGGAGCTGCACCGTACAAGTAGAGGGACTTTGATTCCCAGAGCGTTGGAAAGAAACCCATAGATTTTTCCACCGATAAATTTTCTCACCAATGATACATGAATATTGATTAATATAATTATGACTAGTTATCTTTATTTTGTGGTATTTTGAGTATGCATTTATTCTTATGATTGCAATAAGTTATTTGAATGATGATATGTGTGATGCCACTCTTGTTTGTAAGAAAATTTTTATATGCAAAAACTTGTATGTAGTAAAGGAACCATTCACAGAACTCTTTTGCAACCAAAGGGAATCACCTACAACCAATAGAACTATTTGGAACAACCCTTCCGTAGCCAAGGAAGATCACCTGCTTAAAAGGAGTAGTAATTATGAAGATCTTTGGGAACGTGAAGGATGACACTCCAAGTTTGTATGTGTCATGGAAGAGGCAATTACAAATTGGAACATGAGAACTAAAGATAACTCAACAATAGATTTGATTACTTATTACAACTCACTAAAGAACTGATTTGATCAGTTAAATATGTGATTTCAGGAACTTGACGGTTACTTTATTTATGTATTTGATATCTGGAAACCTATTAGTTAGTTCTATTGCATATGTTTAAAATCTTGTTGATCTTGTTTAAGATCTTCCACTTGTTTCATCGAATATATTTTACTTAGTCTGTTTGAACTCCTAGTTGAACTCTTCTTCTCACGTTTTTTTGTAATTGAGGAGTATAAGAGAAAGAGATTAATGTTGGAAATGTATGTAGAGATCTAGATGGAGAATTAGAGAATAGATAATATGTAGATAAAAATGTTGCTTTGTTCCTAAATGTAATATTCATGCCAATTCAATAAAGAATATGAGTTATGTTCAGTAGATTTTAGTCACAAGCCTAGGAGGGATTAACACCCAAGGTAGGGCCCACTTGTGGTCTGCTAAACCCCTCCATAGTTACCCTATTTTTTTGCATGAGTAGGTTAGAAAAATTTTTAGTTCTTTATTTGTATTTTGAATTTATAAGCTTTACTTTCAGTCATAGTGTTAGAATCCATTTACTTTCAGTTCTAAGTTTTGTTTCAAGCATTATACTTTCAAGATTTGTTGTTTTAAGTATAGTAGTGATAGTTATTTCTTTCCATACCTCCTAAATGATTTGTAACTATGCATACAACACTGACATTATTGAAATTTTGTGTCCCTTGGTTTGATGATTAAATGACTATGGATTAGTGAACAACATATTAATTGTTGTAAGTTAATTTACACAATCAAACATCATGTCTATTTCCAAAGCCTCTAGAAAGATTCATATTTATACCAAATTTCAAGATTTAAATCTCGATTTCCCTAAGGATGACTTTCCCCTTCCCAAAATCAGCTAGTTAGTTGACTTAACAACCAACCATGAGATGTTATCTCTTATAGATGGTTTCTCTGGTTACAATTAGATCCTCATTGCACTGGAAGACTAGCACAAAAATTCTTTCATCACCCCTTGGGGAGCCTTTTATTATTGTGTCATGCCCTTTAGTTTAAAAAATGTAGGGGATACCTACCAACCTATTATGACCTATATCTTTCATGACCTTATCCATAAAACCATAGAGGATTACATTGACAAATTTCGGGTAAATCTAAATGACAACATGACCATCTTTATGTCTTTAAATTTCTCTTTTTATGTCTTATTCAATTCTTCCTTTGTCTTAATCCCTTGCAAAGTGTGTGTTTAGAGTTACATTTGGAAAAATCCTTGGCTTCATCATTTCTATCTGGGACATTGAATTTTACCCCAAAAAAATCACGACCATCCTTGAGATGCCTTCCCTTCTAACCTAAAGCAACTTCATAGTGTTTAGGGAAGGCTCCAATCTATCCATCACTTCATCTCAAATTTTTCTAATTTTGTTGCCAACCTTTTCATCATATCCTTCGCAAATACACCAAATTCAATTGGAATGCTAATTATCGAGAAAGCCTTTAAAAATCTATAGCAATATCACCTATCATAACTTATGCTAACACCTCCACATGAGAGGGAGCCTCTCTGCGCCTTCGATCATGATCTAGGTGCCATGTTGTCACATTACAATGATCAAGGCAAGGAGAAATTTATATATTATATTAGTTGCACTCTTCTCAATTATGAAACCCATTACATTGAAGTTGAAATTTTGTGTTACAATCTCTTCTTTGTAACTTATAAGATTCACCATTATCTCCTCAATCAATATTGTTTTTCATCACTAGTTGAAATCTCTTCAAAACCATGCATTCCTAGCCTTATCATAATAACCACATAACTTGATGGCTCATGCTCATGAATGAATTTTACCAAAATTTAATCTCTCATTAATATATCAAGGGCCAAGATATCACTAATCAACTCATTGAGGCCCCTCTTCTTCGACAATGACCTTCCCCACGAGAAATTTCTAGATGAATCCATTTATACCCTTGACCATGAATCTCTCCTTAAAATGACACTATTATTTGAAAAATATAAGTGTCAGAAAGGGGAAGGTGCTAGTGTTATCATCATTCCTCCTTGGGATACTCTTATCCCCATCACTTATAAACTTGACTTTGAATGCACTAATAACATGGCTGAGTATGAAGCCCTCATCCTAGGTATCCAAACTGCTATCATGCTCGTGTTCAAATCATTTATATCTACAGAAACTCTCAGCTCATCATTAATCAATTCAAAGGAATATATAAGATCATTATTAATCAAGTTAAAGGAATATATCAATGTAAAAATGAAGTCCTTTAAAAATATAAGGACATTGTTGAATTTTTCCTCGAGGCCTTTGATCATTACACCATCTAATCCATCCCTCATTCATCCAACCACTTTGGAGACACTATGGATTACCTCACATCTCTCATCCCATGGGAAAACAAAGAATCCAAGCTCTATGTTGTTTTCCATCATCTCGATCAACCATCCCATACCTATGAACTCCCTTGCATCAATATAATTGACACTAATACGTCTTTATATCGGTACTCATAGATCTTGAAAATCTATCCATAACAAAAATTAACTCCGACCTATCTAAAAATGGTAGGAGGTCATTTATTCAATGTGCTAACCACTATGTTATCCTTGGTGGCATCCTCTACAAACGTGGCTTCGATGTAATTTTGCTACATTTCCTTAAATTGCATGAATCTACCCGGGTCATCTAAGAAGTCCATGACGGTGTCTGTGGTGGAAAATTCAATGGTTTGGTTGTCACCAAATATGTTATTTTCCTAGGATACTAATGGACCACTCTTAATCAAGACTTCGTGAATATGTGAAAAAGTGTGTTAAATTCCAACAAAATTCTAATATTATCTCGCATCCCTAGCGGTGCCTTACAATCGACTCAAAACCTTTGTCCTTTTTCATAATGGGGTCTCGTCGGCCCTCATCAATCCACATTCTACTCGGTGTCACCATCCCATCATCACCACTAATGATTACTTCACCAAATGTGTTGAAGTGATTTGACCCGCATCAACCAAAGCTAACAAAATATTTGACTTTTCATATCGGCGCATAATCCGCCACTTCAACATTCCTCATAAACTCATAAACAGAAACGAAAATTCAGTCATAAACAAATATATTAATAATCTTTGTGAATTATTCAACATAAACCATAACTTATCTTCTCCATACTATCCTCAAGCTAATGGAAAAGCTGAAGCCACCAACAAGACTTTTCGTAACATTATTGTTAAAACCATTAACAAATCAAGATGTAATTAGCATCTTCATATCCCCTCTACCCTTTAGGAATTTCAGAATAGCATCCAAACCTCTACGGGTGCTACTCCTTTTTCTCTCATCTACAGCTTTGAAGTCATTCTTCCACTTAAATTCCAAACTCTTTCCTTACGTGTGTCTATCCGTAACTTCATCTCTAGCAAGGACTATCGTCAGGAGTGTCTATCCCAGCTTGAATTGCTAGGACGAACGTCACTTACTCACTCTCCAAAATTCTCACGTCTATCGGAGCGCATCAAACATGCTTACAAAAACATCTCAAGGAACATGAATTCAACATTAGTGACCTCGTTTTAAAAGAAAATCAAAACGTCACTATACTAGAAAGGATCCAACATGGAAATTTTTCTCCCAATTGTATTATACCATACATTATCATGCATAAGTATGGGTCCGAATCTTATCATTTAACCTATCTCAATGATAAACTAGGAATAAAACCTCTCAATTCCTGTACTTGCAACATTTATACTATCAACATACCTACCAACGTGGTCTTAGTCACATATTCATGATCTCATTCATTTCACTATCCCTTCCATATCTCATTGTAACTCGCCTATCTTAATGATTTAGGATTATGTGGTATACTGCCACTAGCCTATCCATGACCTTGAGTATGGACACCATGAATTTTCTCATAGCATATTCCTCATGGAAAATTTCCTCCTTCTAGGTAGGAACCCCATGATCATTACATCCATCACCATCTTATCTACCTACTAGAACCATACTAAGGGTCCATGGGTGTTTCTCGTACATCTTATATTCCCCTCCCCAAGTTGTATACTTGGCTATCTCTAGCTCTATCCAAATTTAGAAATCATGGATGCTCATATTAAAATCCATATTATCTAAAAGCAGACTTCTCCCTGAAAGGACAATTGTTCATGTAAATTAAAAATTGTAAAAAAATATAAATTGATACCTTGAAAGACAAATATCATGCATATCTCATCTTGCCATCTAAAAATTCAAAATCAAAAGAAAAATTGTAATTGTAGACCACTCCCTCGAAGGATGGCTACCCCCTTATCATGGCAGTAAAAAAGGATTCCCACATCAGTTAGCTTTCTTAAAGTCTCAAAAAGTAAAATCAAAATATCAAAAGTAAACACCACTTTGTAAAGATTCTTGTATCAATCAACTTTCCCATCCTCCGCAAACTTCCCGCATCGGTCAATTTTTGCCATATTGCTCAAAGTTAGGGCATAGACCTAGTAATACCACCTAAGGAGAACCTATTTTTCCCCGTACAAGCTCCATCTCAACCCCTTTTTCATGTAGGAACCCTTTTCTATAAGCACACTTTCCATTTTCCCTTAAAGATCTTAAATGTAACAAATTATCATTAGTTATGTGTTAATATATGTCTTTAGTTGCAAGCGTATTGCTCGCATTTTCCCTCTCACATTTGACATATAATCCAGTCCAAAGTATCTTTCTACGTACGCTCCTCTCTATGATGAAGTGTACCTTCTCATGTTTGGGTCACCCTATCACGGTCGTACCATTTCCGAAGACACTATCCTAACTTTTACATCCATGTCCAATCCATCTATTACATCATTTAAATCCACCTTACAACATTTAATCAATATCCAAATTACCATCTATCAAATAAAAACATCACCCATATCTACATCATCTCCTATATATAAACATACATTCATCATAAACATACAATCATCTATCACATAATGTGTTTACATTTAATCTAACATACACATATAAACTCATCAAATCTATTCTAATAAGATCCATCTCATATCTACCATCCATCACATCATTCCTAATCAATATCTATCATCTCATCATATTAAATCCTTTAATTCTATCATCACATCCACATCCATAATCAATCCATCACATAGATCATCATAAAACACAAATTAGCCATGATAAAATTATATATATATATATATATATATATATATATATATATATATATATATATATATATATCCTCATAAAAATGTGTCCATACATCTGTGATAGGCCTATACTAGGATCTATCTCCAAAATTTATACATCGAAATCCATGTATGTACAATGTTCACCCCACCAGAAATCGAGTCACGAACCTTGCTCTCGTGGGGTGGGAGACTATCCACCTCCCTCTCTACCTCCATGTCCATCATCTAGACTAGGATCACGCCTCAAATGTGCCACACTCATTGTACTACCCAATGTTCTTGGATGTGCCACTCTCCCTAGTCTCTGCTCCCCTCTTAGATAGGCCACATACCATGACACATATGACATTTTATATGTCACAATGCACTCATAGTAGCATGATTCTACCCCTAGTGCCTTGTATTTCTCTAGTGAGACAAGTACTTAGGTGGATTCATTTGGTCGAGTCCCTGTGAATCCTCCGGTGCCTCACTCCGACACTGACAACTATAGATCTAAGATCTCCAAATCTAGCTCATGTAGGCCTCCCTCTACCTATGGTATCGGCCTCACTTCTACATGACCAGGTATCTCTCTTGGTATGACCTCTTGGCATGTGACATCCCTCTACTATCATATGACATATAACTCTTCCTATAAATGGGCTATCCCAACTATCATTCCCCATATCCACTCTCTCTCCCAAGAACTACCTCTTCTTCTCCCACTGTGCACCACCACCTCCTCTCCTAACTTCCCTATCTCCTCGGAGGCCTTAGCGCACACTACTAATTCTACCAATATACATATCCCTCTCACACACCCACATATTCATCATCATCACAGTCTCCCCTTCTTACGCAAGCTTTAAATCACCCGACCGACACGGGCATATGCCTCTTTGTTTCATCATGCCTATAATGGATAGGTGATCCAAATACCACCTACAAAACTCCAAAATGCTACATCACCTTGGTAAACTATATAAAATATATCATCTCGGGTCTTCGCCTTTGCACCCACCTCACCCTCCTAATGCACACATTTGTAAATTTTTCACTAACCATGCGGGGAATTTTTTTGAGGGTTTTCATCTAACATCATCCACATCCAACCTCCCCAATATGTCCTCATACCACTCCTCCCCCAACTCCCCTATCTCCGTGAGAATGATCAACTCACCATCTTAGTAAATTGACCATTGGATCTATATGATCTCGGTCACCCATGGAAGCCATAATGTCCTCACTACAACTACATGCTCATCCATAACTCATAATACACTTGTGCAAGAAAAGCTATACCAAATGAAAACATTGTTTGATGCTCTACTATATCCACTAGTACACTGCTAATGTCCATAGAAACCATGTTCCACATGATTCGGAAAATCATAACATGATATCATCATAATAATCAAACATATCAATATGCTCCCTGGAACCATCGGTGGTATCGAGCCTCTATATGAAAATCCCCAAAACAAAGGTGATTTGAGAAGCATCACGCTCCAAACAACAACATCAATGCCATCATCCTCCTCTCTACTGTGATACACACCACATGTGCCCCCTAAACCGGTAGTCTCAAAATACGGTACACATCCTCCAGTGTGAACGTCATCTCTCTTTACGGGAACCAAAATGTGTTATTCCTCGGATCTCACCTATTAATCAATGCTATCATCAAACTCGTATCCCTCGACACCCTCTAATAGTGGTGAAATATGCTCAATCCTACTATTGTCACCTGATCCCACTCTACATTTGTAACATCCCCCTAATCGATCATATAATACCGTAGGCGGTCTCTCGGGTATAAAGTGTCTCTCGGCATACGAAAACCAACCAAATGATCACCCATTAGTATCTCATCATAAAAATCACCATTTTTAATCAAATTAACCTAGTCGAAGGTGACCCCGTTTAGGTCGATGCTTTGACTTACATTTGATCGATTGTGACTAGCCCAATTACTCGAGTGTCCCTTCCCATGTATCCGGTTCCAAAAAAAAAAAAAAAATATAACCAAATAATCAATAAAATAAAAACGACGTTAAGATTGATTCTTACCGCTCATTGGGTCCTTTGGCATTTCCTTGCTCCACCACCGGCATCAATCTTTCTCAAAATCACACAAATCCTTCTCTCTCAAAGCTCTTAACTTTTAAATTTACATAATGCAAATGAGCCCCTTTGGTTTCCTGGTCACTTTATAGGCATCTTTGGATTGGTCACTGTCAACCCTTTCCAGTCACCGTAACCCAATCCAAGTTAATGGGTGACGCCGTCTAAGTGGTGTCGACCGAAACCCTAGCTTATATTATTTTCCATCTTCTTGACCTATCTCATTAAATTATCCTTTCGTTCAACTCAAACTTGTTTGTCGCCATGACACACTTTCTCTTATCACGGCCTCTCTATCTTACATTTTGTAGCCCACTTTGTGGCCATCATTGTGCCCTTTTTGGGCACGATCGCTCATCTCTTATCTTCATCCCACTTTGAAGATGCATATTTTTTCTTCCTCATGCTCACATGAAAACTCATAATATTTTGCCCCTCTTTGTTGTTTGGCCATCTATCAAACCATTATTTTGACTACCCTCACATTTATCTTCTCATACTCTTGATGTCATCCTTTAACCCATTGATGTAGGAGCATCTTCTCTCCAACAAGGCATTTTTGGGTTTTTGTGCAAAATGAGAAATTTTGGGTTGAATTAAGCTAGGAAAAGTTTAGAGGATGTTAATAGGGTCCCAATAATTCCACTTAAATGCTTAAGTTGGTCTAAGTCATCAAGGAATTCAAACTAGGAGGTTTCCCTCCAAAATGAAATTCAAATTCTTATAAGAGCATTATGATGGATTTTGGCTTGTAAAGGGAGTCTAAGTTATTTTTAAGCATGGAATAGGTGTTATAAGGTATTAAATGTCCTAGGAGGTCTAACTTGAGTCATGTTTCTAGACCCAAGATTTGTAGGTCATAGTTAGGGTTAGCACCTAAGGTATGTATTTAGGAAAATTTAAGTGTTTAAAGGATAATAAAGTCTCAAAAAGGGATGTAACTATTTATAAGGCTATAAAAGCCCCAAAATGTAACTAAATTCAGATTATTGAGAAGAAGTAATTGAGAAGAGGCTTTAAGAAAAGGATTTGTGTAAAGGAATTTAAATTTTGGCCAAGGGTGTGTGTGGTTTATATATGCTTGTGATTATTCTTGATGCTTGAGGTTGAAAGCGCATTAGAGAGAGTTAGTTGTTCAATTTTAAGGAAGATGATAAGGAATCCCGAGAATATGTCATTTAATTACATATATGTTTTGATAAAGGTAATTCTAGTTTTGCATGTATGTCTCGGTGTTAAGACTATACATTTCTTAGTTGAAGAATATGATGCAATGATTACCAGGATATGATTACTAGAATGATGGTTCAGTTTATCTCCCTTGAAGGATGGTACATCACTGTCCCCACAAAACACTTGGTATTTCTTAATCATTTTAGGAGGAATTTTGTTGTTTGCTTCCCACACTATCTCCTAAACTCCATGGAGCATTCCATTCTTGACTTCCAAAAGCGTACTAGGGCCATTCCCCTCCACCAGGGGCTCATCTTTCTCCTTCATAGAAATTTCCTTATAAATTTTCCTACCATTCTTGCTACCCCCACCACCCCACCCATTCCCATTCACAATATTCCCACTGTTAACCCGACCACCATTCCTAACCTCAGAAATTCTAAAGCGACCCCATCTCCCTCTAGCCATGTCCTTAGGAGCAGAAAAGAAATGGAAATAGCTCATAATATTTTACACATCAGTAATGCAAGGTAGGATAATGTTAATCAACAAGAGAGGGAAAATATTCTCCTCATAATGGAAATGTTGGAAAATGAGGTTGAAAGCATTAAAAATGATCTGCAGTCAGTTAAATAAGCAAAAGGGAAAAAGAAAGATGAATGAGGATGTTGGCATTGGGACAGATCAGACTGATGAAATATACAAGAAATTGAACTCCCTTGATAATAGACTTGGGAAATCTAAGGATAGACATGATCACAACATGGCCATCTTCAAAGCTATAGGTGATTTTCTTGATCAATGTCAGAAGCATCACTATGCTGAGTGGAGTTCCTGAGGACATCTGGGGTACTGAAAGGAAAGAAACCAGGTCATCTCACAGTTGAATGTAAATGACCCCACACATGTCACCACTTTGGCACTTTTTACCTCTCTCGTAGATGATCAAAACAAGAATTGAGAGGGCTTCGAAGAAATAACACCTTCAGGCGGGCTGGATGCGATCTAGTTGTTGTTTTGATGTTGATAGTATGTTGTTTTTGTGTTGTTTAGTTACAGTTAAATCCTTGTCTTGCTTTTTCTTAGTAGCTTCTCTTTTGACTATTATTGGTCTTATTGTAATATCTGGATTTAGATCCTTTTTTGCTACTTTTTCATGTTTATCTGGTTGTTGAGCCTCTTTTGTAATAGGGTATAGTCCCTTCAAAACTATTTACCATTAATAAAAAAGAATATGATGCAAGTATTTGTGATGTCTTTAAATATGCATGAATTGAGGGATCTATGAACATAAGTAGAGATTGGTTGGAAGTATTTGGGAATCACCAATGAAAGTGGAAGCTGTGTTAATCATATTCTAGCATTGAAGTTTGAGAAAAAAGCTGGGATTGTAGAAGGAAAAAAACTTAGGGATTATTAAAGTTCTTTATATGCTATACAATATTATCGCAAGTAAACCATTTCAATTCTCTCTAATTGATGAATGAAAAATGAAGATGATATATCGGGAAAGGAGTTTTGATATAAGTCATTGTTCATGTTTATATGTATTGAAACTTGGCAACTCGCCCTAAATGTCATCACGGTTTGTGCATGCGATCCTTTTGAGGTTGAAGGCCTTATTCATTATTGATGATGACTCAAATATGATTAAAGGTTGCATAGACGTTATATATAAGGTGTGGTAAGGTTATTTACAAACAACAAGATCAATTACTCTGTTTTAAACCCTCAAAGTGCCTTAACACACAATTTTACCGAGTAAGGAGAGGAAATTGTATCATTAAGGAATTTTGTGCCATAAGAGTTGGCCACTGGTAAGTAATATTTGTAGTTGGTCTAAAAACAGACCTAGGGGAAAAATTTTAGGTCTTGAAATTCATTTTTGTGTATTTTACGAGTAAATCTCGAGTCTCGAACTGTCGCATTAAGTAACCTAGGGCATGGAATTTGAAGGTCTTAACCATTGAATTTCAAGATCAAATTTTGAGAGAAAGTATATGCCTAAGTAAATTAAATTATTATTGAATAATTTTAATTTTCCACTTTGTGTAAAAAAGTGATAAAATCATTGGCAGTTAAGATTGAGACAAGGATCACAGTTTAAGACCTAATTTTGAGGGTCTTTTTCAAAGGAACTAGGGGATATACAATGATTTAAATAATTATACTTTTGAGGAGTTAAAATATTTCAAAATTTGATAAAAGAGAACTTATTTGAGTCTTGAAATCCTTCTCATCCAAAGTTATATGGAGATTTGTGTGGTAACAGGCCTAAATTGGTGCAAGTAAGCTTTGAAAGTGTAAAGGTCAAAGATTACGAAGTTACAAAAATAGTCGAGTATTGAAAATTAGTGGGCACATATAAGGTGATACGAGGAAACCTAGGAAGCTTTAAAAGGTATAGAGATACCTCATAAACTCATTTTCCTATGAATTTCAAGGAATGTTACTTGAGATCATGATAAGGCAAATTACCAAGTTTTGGTAAAAGAGATGAATTGATGGAATCTAACCTATTGGGTGAGTGGAACATGTGAGTTAAAGCATGAAATGAAGGTGTAGAGAAGTGAGGTTGTTAATAACACAAAATTTCTAATATTTGACTAGAATTGGAACCATGTAAAGCAAGGCTAATGAAGAACTTTTAGAACCTTAAGTGAATAAGAATGATAAGCATATTTCCATGATTTGAGATCAATTTGTAGGATGTAATTATATTTGTTTGAATTTAGTGGAGTAGGATAATTTTTGCATAGGTCTTATAGTCCTTTAAGGTGAAATTAAAGGTCTCAAAGGTAACTTGACAACCGGAAACAATCTTAGAGAAAACTTTATGCAAGATTTTTCCAAAATAGGTGTAAGAAGGAATTGAATGAAGGGGTTACTACATCACCCATTGGTCCCAAAAATTTTACATCCATCTCTCGGTGAATTTTTATGACTCACAGGGTCTATAGGTAATTAAAAATGCCTCTATCACATGACATGTTATGATCCTACGATGTGTTTCTAGAGATCACCACCATATTTTTATTTTTATTTTTATCCCATCAACGACCATCCCATTTCCCCAGGGCATATTCCTATCTCTTTTCCACCCATTCCCTCCCCTCATCTCTCCATCCATCTCTTTCAAACTTTTCATCAACTACCATTTATGTTGTTGATCCATAGTTTGATGGGGGAACACCTCAATGATCATCTCTCATCATCACTTCTCGTTTTTATCTTGGGGATTGTTTAACACAAACCACTTAAAAAAAAGAGGAAAATGTATACATCACTTTTTTGGTAGATTTCCCTCCATTTAGTGTTCTATCATCATCTTTTACCTTCGTCCCATCCTTTGTATTTCAATTTTTTTCTCTTTTCCTAAATACTTATTTCTACCTTAAACCCATTACTTAACACCCCTTCATAATACCTAATTCCATCTAAACACCCATTAAACCCATATTATCACCCCATCCCATTATCACCACATGTTAATAATATTATCTCCCCATATAATCCCCTTGATTTCACATCTAGTTCCCTCTAATTTCTGCCTACTAAGCTTCACATCCCTCAAATAGCCCTTCACCTCCAAATTAACTGTCATAATAAATCAATCCACAAAATCAAAATTGACTTGGTTGATAACCTACTTCAGTTTTTGGTGACTCATTTGGTCATTGTCAACCCTATAAATTCACCTCCGACCCTCCTCCCAAAGGGTTGATAAATTTCAATCTTTGACATCCCTGTGTGTTTGGTACCTTCTTCCTCATCCTTAGAGCTTTAGTCATCAACCATATTCATCTTGTCATCCTTTGCATGTTATCATTGGAGCTTGAAGTACTTTGAAGATTACTTGGAGATATATTTTATGAATGTTCACTTCTATTTTGTAGGTTTTAGGTTGCCCTAGAGTTCTTCCCATCCTCTCGGCCATCTTTGATCCTCATCGAGATCCAACCTTCCATCTCGTTAACTTATCAAAACCTCATATCATACTCGGTCAACATTGAACTATCTTGATTCCCATTGATTCAACGCTTATTCCCATCAAGTCAGCCATCCCTTGCATCCTACTGTCCCATTACCATCCTAAACCAAGATCAACATCTCGTAGAATCAACAATAAGCCCTATTTCTATATTATTTTGTCGGATCTACACCGGTTGTCGTTGAACCATACCAGTCTTCCTTGGGTCGTTGTCAACCCGACACTTACCCTCATCGGATCTATCATTTCCCACCCCATTTTTAATCTCATCCTTTTGACATCAAATTCAAAAAAATCTACATCGGGTTCCAGTTCTTTTCCCATTCATACTTTAGTCAACTCTACAACGGTCACCATCAACCGTGCCGCTGTTAGACCCACGCCCTGTCAACCCATTCGAGTTTGGTTTACTTTTGAGTATTTTTATAATAAAATTATCATTTTAGTATCTTTGGTATATCATATATTTGTTTCTATTTATTATCTCGCATCCTTCCATTTATCATTGTTTACAAACATCTTTTTATCACATAGGTTAACATCCATCCTAGGAATTTTTCACTTCTCGATACCAAATTCGTCAGAAACCCACCATCTTTATTACTAATGATAAGATCCTTGCATATAATAAATGAATAATTTTCATAATATAACACAACACAAGAGATATGGGTGGGCCAAGATGCCCAAATATTCAATATATGCAGAATAATAAAAGATTACCCTTAAGGTAGGGCAACACCATACAATGATCCTTAAGGAAGGAGTAACTCCACAATATCCCAAGATGTGAATCCACTTCGAGGGGGAAACCTCCAATATACCTCTACTAGCAAGTAGAAGAATCAAATCATACCTCATCACATGATACTCACCTCCCTTATATAGACATACATTACTCTTAATAGATGGGTAACACCTAATCCCAATGTAGGCCGACTCATTACCCAATATAACTAATTCCTATGTGACTAACTAAGGGGATGTGTGCCACATGTCGGCATCTCCATCAACCCATATACATTATAATATCATATCCCAAGGTACATAATGACTAATATTTTTGTGTTTAGTTCTCTTTGTTGTGTAGGTCATCAAACTCACAGTGGAAAGGATATCTTATTTTTCCCGTTCCATCTTCATCATCATGTACGTCGGGGAGGTCGCTTAAACCCTCCCATATTTTGAGGTTTCTTGATTTCTTGTATACTTTTCACTAACTCGAAACATGAAGTGATAAATATCGTCAAAAACTCAAATTATAGAAAAGTGAATGCTTTAAAAGAGAGGAGTGAAGAAATATGAAGATGTTAAAAATTCAACAAAATTAAATTTGACGACGTAAGATAATGGAATACTTAAAGTTCAACATTGTAAATGTTAAACGTAAGACTTAGGAAAATGATAGATCAAGATGACCAAGATGATTAGTGACTATGATAAAGTGAGTATCACGATGTCAAGACTTAGATAGAGGGATGATTGTGTTTAAGTTCGAGATAAATATGTCCACAACTCAAGACTTAGACTTCTTTGGTAAGTGACAAGGTGGAGATATAAAAAGTGTGAATGAAAATATTTCAACGAAAACTTGTAACACATAGGAAATAAAAATGATGTTTATTAACATTGGTATCTACCTTAAATTGGCTTCATCAAGGCATGGATTTTTATAAAATAGTTCACTCCTAAATGTCAAAAATTATTCGAGTGGGCTTGGTTTCCAAGAAAATTTTGTTAGGAAAATTACAGAGTATCCTAGCTTTACTTTACCCCTATTGATGTAACAAGAAAGGATGTTATTTCGATTAAAGGATCAAATCAAGGCTGCCACTAAGGATAATGTTGATGTTAATCTCACAAAGGTGTACTAGTAAAGTGGGTGGGGGTTCCTATTTCATCATCCAGTTCACTCAAGGTGTTGACTACTTTGGGGTTCCTATGGTACTCCTCAAAATAAGTTTCTAGCCCTTGGCCATGCAATTCCCACAATTACAATTGGAAGAATGGAATAATCCGACCTCAAAAAGTTTAAATTAAGGTTAATTTTATAATGTTTAATAAAAAAGTGATAAGGGGTTTGCTTGATCTTTGAACAAGGCAACATGTAGTTAGTAGTTTTAAGGTTTTGAAACAATTGCTTAGAGATGGTCCTGCAAATAATTATTAGAAATTTTTCATGTGGTGATAACACATGAAAAACAAATAAATAAACTCATGTTTTGATTTTCAAGATCACTTATACAAGTGCAAGAAAAGAGCATATGCGTGGAATTTATGATTAGCTTCACAAAAAAACGATTTCCCAAAATGTAATAAAACCCTCTAAAAAGAGCTAATTACATTGTAAAATTCCTAAAATGCAAATTAATCAAATGAAAATGTCTAATAACCATGCATTTGAAAGTTTTACAATTAGTTTATTTTAATGTAATTGACTACAAACTAGCTACGACCTAATTTAGGGCATAAACCTTAATTAATTAAAAAGAATCAGTTAATTAACCTAAGAAAACTAACTAGACCTTTAAATCACTAAAAATATAATTGAATTAAAAGACTAAAGAAAAAAGGTTAGAATAATCTATTGAAGTTTTATCTCAAGCTAAATGTTTAACCTAATTTAAAAAATCTTGAAAGGGTAACCCTAAAAACTTAGTGTTATTGTTAACAAGGAGGGAAGATTAACTCGGGATCGAGCTCGATCATCAATTTGATTTGATGTATGCATGTAAGGTTCACATGGAGGCTAAGTGGTTCAATTTGTATTTAACAAGGTTTGCATGGGAGCGAAGAGAAGGAGCTCGATCCAGCGTAGGTGGATTGAGTAGGGACAAGTGAGATCCGAAGGGACTCGATTCTTAGGAGATGGTTACGATCAATGGATGTTTGGTGGTTAGGGATAAATAAAAGTTTGATGCGGAGGTAACTCAACAATGCGGTGCCGAGTTGGAGGAGGAGCTCACCTCTCTAGACTCTCTGCCTGACACTCCCTCATTCCGCTATTTAATTGTCCCGATTCATCGAGCTAAGATTAGAGGGAGATTTAAATCGCAGAGGGTGGGCGCCCCTTTGATTCAAATCTCCCTCTAATCTCGGCAGATGAGTTGGGATGAATGAGTGAAGAAGGAGTGTTGTGCAGAGTGTCAGAGAGGTGAGCTCCTCTAAATTAAATCGATTTCTATTTTTTAAATTCCTTGAAATGTAATAAACTCTTGCAAAAACCATAAAAGCTGTAAGAACAACAACATATTTTTTGATTTTATAAACTCTATTTTTTTGTAATCAAATTCTCCTAGAATGTAACAAAAGCATTCTGCACAATAACACAACAAATAGAAAAAAACACACCAAAATAGAAATATTAATCACATAAAACCAAATCCACACAATGGTTAGTAAAGATAAAAATATGCATTAATACTTTTTCACAATTTTAAGCACAATAATGTCTAGTAACGGATAAAAAAATGTTTAGATTATTAATAGATTAAAAATGGATCTCATTTGTGAGATAGCACATTGAAATAGGGGGAAATGTTTTGATTAGCAATGAAGAGTATTATGTTTTACTTTATAAAATCAAGCTTTACAATTTTTAAAAATGAAAAAAAAAGATAGAAATGACTTACTTAGAATCCTTTGTAAGTTCAATCTCAATTTTCACTTTTCTTGCAAAATCTCAAATCCAATGCATTAGTCCACTATCCAATATTTATTTGTAAGAAATCAAACAAATAAAAATTAAAAAAATCAATTATAAATATAACATAAATGAAAATAAAAACTTTGGAATGTAAATAATATAAAAAACATAGAATTATCTTAATATCTTATTAATAAAATATAAATATATGCATATCTCATTGATAAAATAGAAACATCCATTAATTTGATTTTTAATTAGTTTTGTTTGATTTCTTTTTAGATTTATTTGATTTCTTGTTTAGCTGTAATTTATTGATTTTGATTTGTAATTAGTTTTTTTATTTTTATTTTTTATTTGTTTGATTTCTTACAAATAAAGATTAGATAATAAATCATGTATTGGATTTGGGATTTTGCAAGAAATGTGAAATTAGAAGATTGGCCTTACAAGCTTGGAAGTTGGAAGTTGAAAATGGAACTCATTTTCTACATAATTACAAGTTTGCATTGAATGAGTCAATTTTATCATTTTCTTCAAAGTTATTTTTAAAATGTTATTTTAAATTATATTTTATTATTCTCATAAACTTTAATGATGTTTATGGATCTTCAAATTAATTAGTATAACATTAGTTTTTGAGAAAAATGAATATGTGAAAAACTATGAAATTGATTAGTCTAATCTATTATCCATAATTAAATAAAAGTCACATAATTATGAGATAATATTACAGAGAACAATAAAAACCATTTAAAACTTAACTCAATTTACAAATTTGTAATAATTATTTGCAACATCACCTTAAATATTTCTCTGAATGGAATTTTCTTGCTGAGCTTTACAATCTATCGAACATTATATTGGGTTTTTCATTTTTTTGTATTTTTGAAAGCCCAAAAAAAAGAAATTTTGATTCCTTCGAAAATATCTTTGAAGATTGTTTGTCAAATCACTTGAAGAAAATTTAATTTACAATATTGAATCTAGCTTAAGTGTCATTTGCACTTGTAAGCAAATATCCACAAACCATATGTATATTACATGGTTTTTATTACATGATGTTATTCCTATTATTAATTGAAATAAACATGTATTCCTTGGAAAATATATTTGAATTAATGGACTTGCAGGTTCTTTGTCAAACCAGTCAAAAATTTAATTTAGCATATCAGATCTAGCTTAAGCATATTTTATACGTGTAAGAAAAATCTAGAGGCCATATGGATATTATATGTTGTGTTGCTTCTGTAACATTGTTTCTATTATTCTTTGAAATAAAGCATAGATATTTAAGATATTTTTTTGGCGTGCATGCAAGAGGAAAGGTCTTCATGAAAATCAATATGTCATAAACAAACTTATAAACAACCTTTTTATTTCTCCCTTTTATATTATATACAAAGGTTTGTGCTATACATCGGGTAACTTGTTATTATCATATCAAACATTTTTTTATTATATCTCTTTAAGTTTTATTTTCTTGATGTTTTTCAACAAAATGTTTTTGGTTGTTTATCATGTACTATCTTATTCTTAAATTAATTTTTAAAAGAATTTTCTTGTTATCTCCAAGAAATCAATTTATGTTTTTATAAGAAACTTGTCATTGTTTCTCTATATTAATGTTAGAATTAGTCGACTCCCATAACATCTTAACAATCTCGAGTAGTTTTTCTTACCCATGTTTACAAATTAATAATGGGAGCATAGAATAGGTCAAAATCAATGTTATTCACAACATAGTATAAAGGTAAATAAAAATATGCTTCACAAAAAAATTAGTCTCTTGAGTTGATTGATGACACTATGTGATCACAAAAACACTATCAACTACTTTTTATTTCCATTTTCTATCCATTTCTCTTTTAAAATGGATTATAAAGCATTTTTATCTTCTAATGATTTTAATTTTGTTCTTATTTACTAAAACTCACAAGTTTTAGGATTTTCCATATCATGGCCTTGCTACTTTTTATTGTCTTTACTTCAATAATCCTTTTCCCTTGAAGAAAAGAAGACTTGAATATAGGGCTCAAAATAGGACGAGGTTGTCGAAGCCAACTATATGTAAAAATGAGAATCTCTAGATGAAATTGTGAAGGATCAATTATATTAATGAAGAGCCGATCATTATTTTTATGTTGGAAGGCGTACCCAATTGGATGCCTCCTTGTTGAATATGCCATATGTTAGAAAATGAGCTTGAGTTGAGATTGTAGCGCCATGAAGCATTGAAATCCAACGATGGAGGCTTTAACATAGAGAAGACTAATCACAACAAAGCACAAAGATTGTGCTTGCAGAGTTCATATGTTTTTTTCTCGCCTTTTGGGTTGCTTTGGACCTTAGATACGTGTTTGCATGCAGGTTTGTAGGTCGATAGCTTTGAAATCTGCTTGCCTTTTCTAGATGATCGTTGTTTTTTTTTGTCTTCGTTGTTCGGGTCACCGGACAACTTCGCTTATGTGTATTTTCTCGCAGCTACCTAGAAATTTGTAGAAGAAGTAGCTTGATATGGAGCTTAGCATGGGTGAGGATTCTATCCTCAATGCAACAGGAAAATGTAGTGCCCACTTCCCTTCGACATTTATTTATGTTGATTTCGATATTATCGATTATGCTTATGGATATTATTGTAGCTTTTTTATTTAACATGATGTTAGATGTTAGGGATCTTTGGATTTGTTGTTGATTTCGATTCATATATGATGTGTTTGGGTGATTAGAGACATTTTAATATTGATGTTGATATGTTGTTGACTTGGTTATATATATATATATATATATATATATATATATATATATATATATATATATATAGACATGCGATATTTAGACACATTGAAGCGAGACCTTGATAATTGAACTATATTTGTGATCTATTGATATTGATGAAATGTAGAATTGAGATGTTGTTAGAAATTGTAAATGATATCATAATTGCCTAGATGATGATTTGATGCATATATAGATGATTGTGGATTTATATTACATATTTTATCTTGGATGTTTAATGCGTACGAGGTGAAGGAGGTATTATGTGTTTTTACAGGTAAATATATTCACAACAAACAACGGGGGGATTGGAGACCAACCACATTGGAATTCTAGGTGAATTCAACAAGGGTCACCATGACAACATGTATTTTGTTGTTGTTGTTGTTGTGTGTGTGTGTGTGTGTGTTAGGGGGTTCCCATGGGGGATTACCTCTAATTGTGACCAAGGGGTTATGTGTTGTCTTTTATTTAGTTTCCTTTATTTAATGTTAGTATGTGATTTTTAGTGATGTAATTTCCTTGTATTAATTATTTAGATTTTGGTGTATATTCCCTTTTATCCTTAATGAGTTTAGGTGTCTTATTTAAAGTTAATTAATCATGTTCTAAACTAATTATAGATGTGACCAAAGGAATACATTTATTAGACTAGATGGCTCTTGGATTTTGTGTTGTAAGTTGAGTGCTTGGGATCTTGAGTGTTGTACACTCTACCCCTTCATGGAAATTTGAATTTGGCCTTAAGGGCCAATTTTGGAGGCTTTTGGGACAAGTCAAACTTGTCCCACACCTCTTAAATTTCTATACCAACCCTACCTATGGGTTGGGGGTCAAAAATAGACCCCATTATGTGTTTTGGGAAGATAAAAAGGTAAAATTTTATTGCACTTTCCTTCTTGTAATTAATTTTTTTCCTTAGGGGGTGTGGGCTTGGATTGTGTGTGTAAGTAACTTTTCATTCCTCTCACCCACCAATTTATGGTGCATTGGGGTTGAGGTTTGAATTGTGAGGTGGAGTTGAGGATGAGTGATGTGGCATCCTACATGGATCCACCTCACCCTCCTCTCTCCATTTTCTATTTATTCAAGTTATTTTGCTTGTTTGGGGTTACTTCATTCTTTTGTGCTCTTGCATTTCTTGGAGTTAGAGGATTTTTGAGTGCTTGTGGTCTTTGTTGGAGCTTGTTGGTGATTTTTGGGTTGAAGAATCTTGGAGATTGACTCTTGGAACAAGCTCTACCATGGAAAGGTAGGATCTTTACTCTTGCTTAATGTTCTTCTTTTATTTTGTGTATATGTGCTTGTTTTGAATGTTTTGATATGTTTGTTGGGTTCTTGGGTAGATTGCCTAAGTGTGGTGTAGGAGGGGACTATGGGGAGAATTCATGTAGGGAGGCATAAGAGTTTATTTCTTATTTTGGAGGGAGTTTGGGTTGGGTGCCCCACCTTGGACAAGGAATGCTTGCATTCCTTGTTTCTTCTATGAAGAGGACATAAGAGAATGAGGGATGCATAAGAGTATGTGGGAGGCATAAGAGGTACTTGAGGGAGGCATAAGAGTGTGCGGGTGTCATGAGATATGTGTTGGAGGTTTTTAAGGTGGGCACCCATTTCCCATTGGGAGGCATAAGTGACCTCCCCATAGGTTCTTGCTCCTTTGACTATTCATACTTGAAGCCTTGTATATTTTTTTTGTTTTTCCTCCTTGTGTTTGTAGTTGAGTTGGTTTTATTTTTGGAATGGTTGTGAAATACTTGGTTTTGTGTTATGGAAGCTTGTTGTTGTCATGTGTTGGATCCACCTTTCATTGCAATGTGGTTGGGGCTCGGGGCCAATGAGGAGGATGGCTTCTCCTCCTCATTGGATATTTTGGTTGGGTGGAGAGTGTTTCCTCTCCCCCATTTTTGTTGTGGATCAATAAAATCATGAAGGAGATCTCTTTTTGGTGATGTGAAGCTTGGAGCTCTTGTTGGAGTCCTTATGAAATCTTTCTTGTGACAAAACCTTCTTATTGTTATTCCCACTTAAGGTGGAGGAACTTGTAATATTGTAGTTCATCTTAGTTTCATTCTTGTAAAGCTTTCCCACTTTAAGTGGAAGACATTGTATAAATCTTGTGAAGAAAAGTTATATTCATTATTGGATGTCAAAGTTGTTTTGCATGTCAAAAAAGGAAAGAAAGATTTGTGTTGTAAAGCTAGTCTTGTAAAAATTGAAAGGAAGTTTAAAAAGGAAATACCTTACTTCATTGTAGTTGATTTATTTCAAAAAGAAATGTGTTGCTCTTGTTCTAAATAAATTATTGGAAAAATGGTTGAAAACTCTCTTGTGGAATGTAGGAAAATTGTATGAAGAAATAGTATATTTCATAGTGTTATTTGAAAGGCATGCAAAAGAAGAAGTTAGACTATCTTGTTCATTCCTTTACATTGTTGAAAGAAAGTTTGTTAAATAAAATGGAAATGACTCTTGTAGATGTTGTTGTTATCAAAATAAGAAATGTTTAAATTGAGTAAATTGTTACCATAGAAATGAGTAAATGAATTTAAACCTTGCAAATGAAAAACTTAGACATGTAAAATTAGGTTCAGAATGACCATTTAAGTACCCTAGTAACTTTTGTTTTTGGAAAAAACTTTAGGTTTGAAGGTTCTGTTTCTAAGAAACATGATCGCATCTGTGCAAAGCGGAGGTCTCATAAGCGCCACTCGGGAAAGGTGGCGGTCTCGAACCGCCGCTCGTAATGTGGTGGTTTATGGTTTGTCCCCATATAGGGCGGAAGTCCCGGGATCGCCGGCCTTTGCTCTGGGTGGCGGTTCTGTCACTTGTGGTAGAAATTCTACGATCCACGCTTTGTGTAATTTTTACTTGAAATAACTAAATTTTATGCTTGTAAATTTACCTAAGAAGCTACTAAAGAATCAAATAATGGTCAAATCTTATTGTATAAAGAAATTAAACCTACAAATGGTAAATTAAAGACATTCTTTCTCATTTATATTTATGGGGGTAGGGTTTGCCCCAAATAGATAACCCCAAATTACAATAACCATGGATTCACTCTAAATTTGGAGAGGAAACTCCTTAATCTTGAAGGGATGATATTCAAGTGGTAAAATCCACAAACAAGACTACCCTAAGCTTGACCTTGAAGAAATTTCTCCATAGTTCTTCCTCCCTTGCTCCCATGGCTTCCTTTGCTCCAACCTACAATTTTAACAAAATAAAATAGACCAAATGAGGAGAATAGGGTAAGAAGAGGTTTTAATAAGAATTCTTAAGGATTTTTAGGGTTAGTTTGGAACCCTAGGATCTAGTGGTCATAATTGATTTGATCTAAGGGTGGAGGATCAACCCTACTTTTGTTTGGTAGGAATATAATTTTAAATGTTTTAAATAAATTTTAAAGTATGTGTAGATGGGTGAATGGGGCCATTTAATTGCCTTGGGGTGCAAAGTCCTTATTAGTTCTTGGTATGTTTTAGGAATTTAATAAAAAGGAATTTAAGCTATTAGGATAATGAAACTAAAATAATTAAGCATGAGGTTAACCATTTTAGGATTGAACATTAACTAAAGAGGAGAAAACACTTAACCAAGTAAATTAAATTAGGGCACCTTACTAAGTGACTTTTAATTAATCGACCTTAGAGGTAAAGTAATTTTAATATTTAATCATTTAACTAGACCTGGTCTATCTTTTGTAAAGTTGAGATTATTGGTGTAAATTAAATTGATGTACCCTAGGGTTAACACCCCCGCAACCTATTTTATAACTTAAAAAAATTAGTCACAATTTTTGGGATAAGTGTTAGGTTTTAACGTGTTCCTAGAACATCATTTTTGCAGGTGTTAAATAAAACATGCCTAAATTTGTTTGCATTGGCCGATGATGGATGGATTGGTTGAGCTAAAACACCCGGTCGACAAAGGTAAGGTCACTTTGTGGTGGATCGACTTGATTTCACACGAAATTTGTCTTTGCAAGAAACCCAATACATAACTCGACCTATGTGAGAACCACAATCTAACTCACCTTGGACTCAAAATCGCCAGAGATGTCGAACCCAACATTGTTTGTTGATAGGATTTCTCACTATAAACAAACAACTCCAACACTCCCACTTAAAACAAACATTCCAATGTTATACTATAAACTTTCTTAGTTTTGTGTAGTTTTTAAATTGTTTGTCTACAACCATCATAAGTTGTTAAACAATAAAAATTGTAGAGTTTTATCATTTTTCTTAGGATTGGAGGCCCATGCTTGCAACCATATCTATAATTGGACAAACCCAAAAAGTAATTCATGATTTTCCTTCTTAGGCTCTCTCGGAGGATTTGCTTTACTTGTGGGGATTAAAATTAGTCTTAAGTGGTAGACAACACTTGCTTTGGGAAAAGTCTTGGTTATGATCTTGTGGAGTATGTTACAACTACACAATAAATTTCTTGATAAATTTGAGGCCAAATAGTGTATCCACTAATTTCCAGGTTTTATCATGTGGGCGTCTGTTTGGTTTTAGAATATATTCTCTAATTTTTGTTTGGTTGCAATTTGGATCGATTCTTCCTGAAGTGATTTTTCTGTTCACAGGTGCGACATTTAACCGCTTGGCTTGTTGGTTTGGTAGAATTATAATATAGGGAGGACTATAAAAGTTGTGTTGCAATGGACCAGAAGGATGGCAGCCTTGAAATGATCAATAAAGAAGTTGTAGATTTGGTAAGTGTTTTTAGGCCAAGGTTAGCATGCGATTTTAATGGAGTCTCTAATATTCTTTGCCTATTAAATTTTACTTTATTGAATATTCTTTGGTTGGACTTTATGTTATGGGATCTCTTGATACCTACTGGGAATAAATTTATCTTGTGGCATGTGTTTTCTTTAAATATAAGGTCAAATATATTCTTCAAAATTTTTATTTTGCTTTTACTGAGACATGGTTGGACATTTGAAGACCCATCAGAGAATATTTTAATCAGAATGAATACCCATTAGTGAAATCTGCATAGATACTAGAGGAATTCATAGGCAATATATAGGCTAAGCTTGTTCCAAATCATTGTATAATGATTTGAATGGTGTTGTGGTGGTAAAGCTTAAGGATAAAAGGATTTTGATTCATGCTTGTAGATTGTAAGAATTCCTGAATTCAAAGCTAAGTTATAAATCCACCCTTCATAAGGATACACAATTATAATAGGAGCCAGGAAATCCTGATGATCTGGGGATTACAACTAATACCAGGAGGGATGACTCCAACTTTCAAACTATAAATCCCAGTAATCTAGCCCATCTTACCTAGATGGGCATGAACAACTAGACTGAATTGAGGTCTTGAAACCCTTATTTGATAGGACACATTCATGTCAAAATTCTATTATGAATTGAAATGAAGACAACAAGTGAAAAAAACATACTAGCATGTTTATTTCAATTTTTTGTAGATCTGACTCCCTTTAACAAGCTACACATTGTTTCTAAATATTTTATTTGAAGGGAAATTATATAGCTTTTGACAATGCAGATTTTGGATTCAGGAGCTTCAAAGTTTGTATACGCTAAGCATTTTTAATGCTACACAATGCTAGAAAATATTCCTATTGAGGAGGTGTTTGAAAATATTCGATGTACCAGGGAAGGCTTGAGCTCTAACGAAGTAGATGAGCGGTTAAATATCTTTGGACACAACAAGCTTGAAGAAAAGAAGGTAAGCCATTTTAAGGAGGAGGAAGATGGTTCTTCTATAACTCTGTGCAATGACACTTTATTGTTTTCCGATAGAGTCATCAGATTTGTCAATACTTTCTCTGCAGGAAAGCAAATTCCTGAAATTTTTGGGCTTTATGTGGAATCCTTTATCATGGGTCATGGAAGTTGCAACAATTATGGCCATTACATTGGCAAATGGAGGAGTAAGTTTGAAGTTTTTTTACATTTGTTTAGACATTGTAATTGTATGTGTGGCTTGGAGTTTGAAGTTTTTGCTCAATTTTTATGAGTCTCATTGCATGGATGGTTTGTAGGGAAAGCCTCTTGATTAGAAATATTTTTACGGTATCATAACATTAATTTTAATCACGTCCACTATAATTTTTATCAAAGATAACAATGCAGATAGTGCTTGTTGCTTCACTAATGGCCCGATTGGCTCCAAAAGTAAAGGTCCTACCTCAAGCTGCAATAATTTTCATTTTATAAGTTCTTGTTTCCTTTCTAAGGCTTCTCTATAATCCATGTTTTCATTTCAGTTTCTAAGAGATGGGTGGTGGAGTGAAGAAGATGTTGCTTATGCGGTTCTTAGAGACATAATTAGCATTAAACTTGGAGATATTGATCCCTGTAGATTGTAGACTTCTCGAAGGAGACCCTTTGAAGATTGATCGGGTTATATGATGTATTTTGTTTTCATGGCATATAAATTGATCGAGGCTTTAAAAAATTTGGATTAACACAACTCTCTTATGATGATAGTTTGCACTAATTAGAGAGTCAAAAGTGGCGGTGACCAAGAATTCTGGCGATGAGGTTTACTCAAGTTCAACTTGCAAGAAAGGTGAACTCAAAGTTATGGTTATAACTACAAGAGTCCACACCTTTTTTGGTAAAATAACCCATCTCATAGGCACAAAAAATAATGTGGGGCATTTTAAAAAGGTGAATTTTATGCTAGCATTGTATATCGTGATGTGTTCTTTGGTGCCAATTATTTTGATTTGCATATTATCTTATACTTGATTGTATGTTATATCATATGTGGTTTCCAGGTTTTATTTGCAATTGGAAAAAATTTCATCTGTTCTATTGGTGTGGGCATGATAATATAAATTATAGTTCAATATCCAATTCAGCATCGCCCATATAGACCTGGAATTGATAATCTATTGGTGCTTCTAATTGGTGGGATTCCAATAGCAATGCCAACTATTCTTTCTATGACTATGGCCATTGGTTCACATCGCCTTTCTCAACAGGTCCCTAGAGATTACATACCATTCTTTTGTGTATTTTGAAAGCATAAAATCATATTGATATTTTCAATTTTTTCATCTATTTCAGTTTGGTGTATGTTTGAATGCATTCGGATAAGTTATTTTGTTTTATTCAAAATAATGTGAAAATTGAAGGAAAAATTAATATATATTAAGGCCATTTTGGTAATGTTCCAATGCCTAATGCTAGGAAAATTCAAAATCCTATACAGCCTAGCTGCTACAAATATAATATGAGGTCTAGTTCTTATAAGATCGATCTAAGTGCCAACAAGTTGTACGTGCATAGTTTCATTGAGCAATTCTGGTGCATATTTTTTTGATTCCGTGTAGTTTTGTGGCATTCTTGGTCTGTGAAACATGAATCTTATGATTTTTTTGGAAACTTTCATTGCGAAATAAGACAGAACCCTAAATCTATTACATCGAAGCTTTTACCTTCTACATGCAATTTTTCACTTTTGTATGCTAAATAGTTTGCTAAAACTAGTTTTCTCTTCTTATTGTGTTGAGCCATATTTTTCCATAAACAAATTTGTTCACATTATAGTTTCTTTCCAACACTTCTACAACTTCTAATTTTTCCGTTAGAGCCCTCCACTATTTTTTTCATGCATTGAATCCTTTTCGGCATTGTCATTGCACTACTCGCTTGATTTCTAGTTTTATCTCAATAATATTGAGCACAAAATGTTTTCCCTCTTGAAATGGGGTTTGATCTCTAAAATTATAGATTAAAGGAATTGTGGAAAGGAATTACATGTATGGGTAATAGAGAACTAGAAAGTAGAATGGCAGTGGACATTTGCATAAATACTGAGAGGCTTATTTATTGTTGTTTTTATAGGTAGGGATTATCAAATTAATGTATTTGAACAAGGACCTTCATTCTTGATAGATCAAGTTTATTTTTGACATTGGTGAAATCCCAGCTTAGATTTTCATAAGAACGTCCAAAGGTAGCACCAATTTGGGTAATAATTTCAAGTTTTGAATACATTTTTTTGTTTAATGTCATTCTTTCAAGAATTGAAAAATCCCTCGAGAAAATGAAACCAATAGCAATAAGCATATTTATTATGCCAAAAATGTGTGTGTAAATGTATGTGACTAAGATCTTCCTAGAAGAGTGTGGGTTTAATCCCCAAAAGAAGGAATGTTGGATTAACCCTTAGTCTCTACGAAAACCTCCTTTTCATTATCTATTGTGTCATGATCATGGTCATTTGTCCCAAGATTCTCCACTAGCTATAGTTACCAACAAGTGGAAAGAAAAGGAGAATTTTTGAATGTGTAGCAAAAGGGAGGATAAATCCCAAGTTAGATCCCAAAGAGAAGGAGAAAGTCCAAAAGGAAGTATATTTCACCAATTCTAACTCTTTTTGTGATCATACGTATGAGTAAGGTTTACCCTTAGGAAATAGGTGACTTGGTAACATCAAAGTAGCGAGAGGAGAAATTTTAAGAGAAAAGGAAGGCCAACTTTAGCTATAGTACCATAATTTTGTCTCAAAGCACTTGACAATTTCACTTTATGTACTAGTTCTTATGTATAGTCCACTTACACATATTTTACATGTTTCAATGATCTTGTTGCTCTATCCCATGCCATGTATCCACTTAATGACACCCATTATCCAATTTATCTCATTGTAAATCATTTAATTTTATATTGAGCACCTTTATAGACTTTCACATGTCTCTGGCCATATTATTATCACACCCTAGATACATTTACGGGTCTTGGACTAATTTGTTCCCAAATATATCTACCTCATATGAACATGTCGATTAGTGTTTTAAGAGTCATATTTCCAAAAGGGTCACTTGGTTTAGTTTTCCTAGGAAATACTTTTGGGCGAGTTGAGTGGGAAAACTAACAACAAGTTTGTTTCTGACAAACACACCCCAACCTATTATGGGTTCCTAATACTCACTTGGCACTCACCTTGGACATATATTGTATATATCTAAGAAGGTTAAGATAAATTACTCGACATCATATTTCTTATAGAACATCATCACAATAACAAGATGTAAATATGAATTCACCTATATTGATGTTATATATGACACATATTGAGATAAATAATGAAGTACAAGTACCAAAATGCATGTTCCTAAGTTTTAAGGTTGAATCACGGGTTATTTAATTTATCTGTTATATTTTGGCTACATATAATCATAGGTTTGGGATAACTACACGAGTATGAGGTGTTTTTAGAGTAGCCTTGCATGGGAAATTAGTACCTATCATGGGGTCATTCTCATGTCAACTTGACTCAAATGGAATAACCTATCTTTTAGTTAAAGGGACAAAGTTAGGGCTTTTAGAAAAGGATAAGCCACAATTTATATCATAGTAGTCATAACAAGATTCCAAATTCCAAAAGTAAACCTTTATATACTAGTATAGATATAAGATGTGAAAATAGTTTTAAAAACATAGAGGACATGTTCATATCCCTCTGGGATAAGTTCATCTTCGAGATCATCAAAGCCTCCCATGAACCCATCCAAAGCTAATTCTCGAGTCAAGATATTTTCTAAGTGGCTTGATAACAATTTTATTAACCTTTACACATCATTTGAGCACTCATTCATACCTTATTCCCACATATTATATTGTCTCTCAAACCCTAATTATACTTTTTCAAATTATAGTAAACATAATATTTTTATAGATAAAATAGGGTTGAAGGGTCCATTTCCATATACATGCAAATATTTGAACTTTATAAAACTAATAAAGTTATGCCATAGGAACTTTCAAAGTACATATATACATCATCTGGAACCCAAATTGAACACTAACTAAAGCAAACAAAACAACCCCCGCCTTATTCCTCTAATTCAAAAGAACCCATAAAATTAGTAAGCATAATATTCAATATTCAAGCTTTTACAATAATTTAGGATTGTTTAATATTTCCATTTATTATTTCTTATTTATACCTTAATTAAATCTATGTTATGTAATTGCACAACAATAAAAAGGATGTAAGGTTTATAACAGGGGGACAATTATGATCAATTAACTTCCAACATTAACCTTTCACAATCAAAATAATGTGTTAATATTTATAATGATAAGTAACTTAGAAAATACACAAGAGAAATAAACTAAGTTGCACATGGGAGAGCAAGGAGCATTTGGGTGTGAAAAATAGTGAAATAGACATATCAGAATATGAAAAATGCTTCAGTATTTATTTTGGAATCAAAAAGTGAGCAGGGGAAGGACCATATAAACACTATATGATACAAACTAAAATTGTATGGTCCTTACCTAGATTTGTATGGTTTTTTACATTTAATAAATCTAGGTTCGATACTTCATATATTATTTGCTTACCTAGAAATTATCTTATCGTGTGTTTCTCATGCTCGCATAACTTCAAGATGACTTGTAATCACCTGTAATAAAGTGGAAACCCTATAAATATGTAGAACCCTTCATCAAAGCATTCACAAACCAAAGGATAAAACATGTGTGTCTGATGAGGTTAAACTACCCTTGGTGGTTAGAATCCTAATTGTTAAACCAATCCAAGTGTCGCAAAGTACATGTCCTTCTTTATAGGATTAAGGCTTACATAGTTATCCTAGGTGATTGTGTAAGCTTGAATAACAAACCAACCCCTAGGGGTGCTGTGCGTACCCAAAATTGTGGGGTATCTTGCCCGCCAGAACAACGTAACACATGCCCCAATGATGATACAGGTCTCCTCGCAAGGTGTTTGGGATCCGAAAAATCTCTCCAAGTATGCGTTAACATCCTGCATGCCCCACTTAGCCCCTGCGTGCTTTGTTGTTCTCTTTTCCCCTCTTTTCTTTGTGTTTTTCTCTTGATTACTGAAACCACCACCTGCGTGCGGCAATCTCGTGACCACCGCTACTAGTCGGGCGGCGGTCCTATAACCGCCACCCCGCTCGGGTGATCCTTCACATGTTTTCCAGAATGATATTTTTAACGCGACTCATGTAAATTTCAACATTTACCAGCTTTTTTCACCGCCTTTGGCTTGCATTAATGATTATGGTTCCCTAGAATAGTGTTTTGGCATTGTTTATGGTTTAAGAGATCAATTTGGTTTTTACCTTTGGGTAAATGGAAATGCTATAAATAGTTGGCTTGTGCTCAAGCAAATGGCCCCTCAAATTTTCCTCTGAATTTCTCATTTCAATAGCTTAGCCTTTCATTTTTGTTTAGGATTCATAGTTTCATTTCTTAGATGCATAGTTAGCATTGTTTAGCTATCAGAAAGCCACATATCCATCTTGTGCAAGTGTTGTCATTACTACATGCAATCCATTGAAGTAGAACAATTTCATCTCAATAGGAAGCCATTAAAGTTGTAGGTTTTGCTCATCAAAACAGGATAGTTTCGGAGTTCGGACATTTTATGTTGCATGACTCATGCAATAAATATCGCTAGGAATTACATAAGCCAAGCTCTATACTCTTGCATTATCCCTCTCCTACTCGCATTGTATTCAGTCTGTATCCTAAGTTGCCTTTGTTCCAATATCTACTTTTGTTGATGCTAGCATTACACGCTTTTCTGGATCCACGTGAGCACGAAGGAACGAGGAGATCACACTGAGGGGACCAAGCCACACACACCATCAGATTCGCCACTGTTCTGCAAAATCCAGGTTCTAGCTTTTGAAGTTCTAGTTAGAAGCATATCAAATAGAGTAGCTAATTATTTCATTTCAGTTAAATTTTACTTTCGATATTGCCAAGGAAAGCTGTGGGGATTGATAGTTTCTGAGAAAATATGATTCACTCCTCACTTATGAGGTAGGATCGAGAGTCTTTCAAATAGAGTAGATCAGTTATCAATTTATTTAGAATAGATCTAAAAACTGCACAGACAAGTAGCTATACTCGGTTGCTTTGTTTGTTTTAAATGCATTATTAGTTTAGTTGTCAATTTTAGATATATTAGATGATTGCTCTTTAAATTCTATTCAGTAGCTTATCAATAACTATCAGACTTAGAAATATACATAAATATATTTTGCATGTTTAGTTTATTCTGTCATTAATTAGCTTTATATCGTTTGCTTTTGTATGACAATCACGGGACCTAGAGAGCCCAGAGAATACGTATTTGAGCCAATCATGCCTCAACCCAATCTTATTACGGCAATAACTGATATAGATCAGAACCTTAGAATCCAAGTCTTCGAACAATAGCAGACTTACAACAGATCAACTCACAGTTAAGCGGGTTAAATATAGAAGACGACCAAATGCACACGTTTTGGTCAAATCAGCCAAACTATAGATTACCCTAGGTAAATATACACATGACTATAGAAGCAATTGAAAGAGAGAAAACGTTCGGTTGTGATCCTTTGGTCCCATAGCTAGACGCAGGAGACACTCTCACAGACATAGATACTAGCTTAAGGATTTAGATTGCAAGAACGCCTATAAGATACTTAGAAAAGATTGCACAACTGTTAATTCTAAACGTAGAGGCCGAAAAGGCATACGACTATTAGATACTAAGGATTAGGGATTGATTCCACACATGACCATAGCAGGTCCACAGCAACCACAAATCTACGGTTATGACCCACAAATCCCACAAACTAACAAATCCTCGGGAGAATCGGACATAGATGTTGGCTTACACCCATTAGTATTCGAGATCTACTCCACTTCCGCCTACCATCATCCATCGATTATCCTTGTTAGACGTAGTGATCTAATAAATCTAAGGAGTTCTAGAATAAACTAGACAATCACCCGTAGAGTCCACCATACCCATCATCCATCATATGAGGTCCTGTCACGGAGACATACACGAAACCATCCCAGGTCATTTTCCACGTATCCCACAACCTATAGATCGGATCACGCCAGAGCTCGATATTGATTGGAGCCTTCGAGTAGTCATCCTTGCCGATCGATCTATCACGCCAATTCAAGTTAGGAGGGCCTTCTTTGCCTTAGATTCACGAGATTCCATTAGTGCGTGTCGAAGATATAAGATTGCCTAACTAGTTTACCCATACCCTACGCATAATCCATCCCCACCGGCTGTCTCGGCATGACCTCGGGAGGTTGGGTGCGAGGAAGAGTTACTTGTAGATTCCCACACTCACTTGTCACTTTTCCATCGTACAAAATTGGTGAACCCGACGTGAAACTTCCTACTTTCTAAATCTGGAGTCTTATTATTACTTGTTCTTTCAAATTATTTTACTTTTCATCCACCTCATTAGCCTCCACATCAGCTTCACCAACAAAATTGGTGAACCCGACGTGAAACGAAACAGTTCTTCCTCTTTTATTTTCACTTCTTCCTTCCACCTTCGCTCTTACCCATTATTCTGCGGGTATCCATATACCCCCCGAATATGTCGGGATTCGATGCATATGGTAGACCTCTCCTAGGTCTTGAAGCATACTACGCTCAAAGCTGAATAGACAGTCATCACCTTCACTCTCAGTATGGGGTGAAAACTATTCAAATAACCAATTATCAACACAAAATCCACCTCCAAGGACTAGATATGGCTCATCTTTCCAAACAGAGGAGTTGGATCAGCTCGCTCAAACGCAACACACAGAGCCTTCAGGCTCGAACAATATGACGTTCACAGGAGAATCTGGTTCGTCTCCTCAGGTGCTGCTTAGACCACAAATTAGTAGACAATCAGATCCATACCTGGTTTTAGATGATGAACATTCAGTACATCATGCCAGAAATGAACAATGCTCTCGGGGTATGTACCCACCCATAGGAAGTTTACAAGCACAACCCGAGGTCTCTTTTCAAGAAAATACCTCCATACCACTACATGTAGGAAATGCCCTCGGGGAAACTTGGTAGGGCAACGATCAGTTCATAGCAGGGTATCACATGCCTATACAACACCAAGATATACAACAAACGCCACTAAGGAAAAATACCGTGACTTTACCAAATGAAGTCATTTCGACTTTAGTAGAAAAAGTTAGGGGGTTAGAAATTGCTCAGGAAAATCACCATTCTCAATTCATACAGGCAGGAAATTCTAATCCTCCACACCATCCTAGCCAAGTAGACCTCCTCATAGGAATAGGCACGTTAGGCATGACTCCTCAGTATTCACAACAAACGCCAACAAGAACCGCCATTTCTAACACCGTTCCGATACCTCCCGGTCTAGTACAAAATAATCCATTCCTAGACAATCCCCCTTCATACTTAAACATGTACTCCAAATCACCACAAGGGGATATGTTCTCCTCTCCCGGCATGTTTACTCAACCACAGGGGTTTCCTTATGCCCCTACCAGTGCATACGCTACGCCATATCAACAACCCATTCCACCGCCACCCCCTCAGCAGGCACCATCAATGGTCGAAACCTACGCGATAGGGACTTATTCAGAATATTTGAAAGAACCCTTAGAATTCACCATACGAAGTGTTATGCTTCCAAGACCTCTTCCTAATTTTCCCAAATACAAAGGTGAGGGAGATCCGAATGCACATATCAAGGCTTACGCCACAGCCATTCGAGAGCTGCTCCCTTGGGATGGGGTTGTTGCCAAAATATTCCCCAAGACCTTGGAAGGCATCACCCTCAATTGGTATTATAGAATACCTGAGGCTTCCATCCATTCATTTAAACAGCTTGTTTCTGAGTTCATCAAGGCATTTGACATGAACAAACTATTGAGAACAGGAATCAGAGAATTCTTGCACATTAAGTAGGAACACAATGAATCTGTTGCTCATTTCATTCAAAGATGGCGTACAGTCCTCTATTCTTTGGCAAGTGCTCCAAATATGGATCAGATGGAATTATGTGATTTATTCCTTCATTCCCTCAGTAGAGAGGTGAAGGAATAATTCCAAAAGTTCCCACTAAGGACTTACGATGAAGTACTTGAGAGTGCTCTCCGAATAGATCAAGCCACTGATAGATAGCGGTCAAGACATATGGAACAAATGGGAGATTAATCATCTCTAACAGAATGTGACGACTTACCCCACTACCACAAATGTCAATCAAGGACCTAAAGTCCTTAATAAAAATTCAGAGTGACAGATGGAGTAACTGATTAGGCCAAAAGGGTAAATGTTGTGAATACTCCGCCACTAATGAACAACCAACGAAACAACAACTTTACCCCAACAATCAATGCAGTGGATTTTAATCATCCACAACAAAAACAACAATGGAAAAACCTTACAAAGGGTCTGAGCCAAAAATCAACTGGATATCAAAACCAGAATCAAAACCAAAAACAACAAACGCAAAACTTTAATCCTAATAGGCAACGGTTTGATCAGAGTTTTGGGCCACAATATACACCGAACCAGCAGACTAGGAATTACAATCCTAACTCGTATTGTGGTTTTCACAAAATCCGAGGCCATGACACTAGAACATGTCGTGACTACAATAAATTCATGCAACGTTTGCCAGAGGAACAAAGACAACTTTTCATAGATATGTTCTTGGCCGATCCTACGTCACCGGCACCAAATACTTTCATAGGGGTAGTTTCCCCTCAAAACGCACCCCTCAAAATCTTTAATGATCCGCTCCCAAATCACAATAACAACAGGTTAAATCCAAATGGGACAAATAAGGGTATAATAACAGGAAACAATGATCATGAAGCCTCGACTTCACTAAATCCGTTAGTTGCACCACAATTAGGAAGTCAACCGCGACCCAAGATAGTCGGTTTAGTGGAATTAGATGCCGAACTACCCGTGGAAGCTGTAACAAGGACACGAGAGTATTCCTCTCAGCCAAGTCCAAGTTACCTACCAGAGACAGATAACATCCAACAAATGTTAGTAAGACCCGTAGGTGCCTATGATTTAATTAATGATCTAACAAAAACCTTCTCACACATTTCTTTTTTAGACTTACTGAAGAATTCTCCTACCCACAGGGCTGCTCTTTTGGAGGCATTAGGTTTAGGTCATTTAATTAACATCACTCCACCTCCCGAAACACAGGTGAACCATATAGACTTTGATATTCACCCTCGGGACAGTCGGATAGGGATATCGAGTTTATATTTGAAATAAACAAAATGCCAACAGACGCTGAGATTGCATGCAGAGGTGATCCAGCCTTATATTTGCAAGTCTGGGTTTATAACAATTATGTTAAACACGCAATGGTTGACGATGGGGCAACAGTTAACATAGTCCCCTTCTCTTTCCTTCAAAAGCTAGGGTATGGAGAAACAAATTGTTCCTCGACTTGAAATACATTAAGAGGCTATGATAGCCTTAAAGCCACATCGATTGGAACTATATACTACTGCCAGTCACCTTAGGACCCAAAACAATCCTGACTGAGTTTTATATTATAGATCGGGAAACCAACTATAATATGATCCTTGGCCGACCATGGATACACTGTATGAAGGCAATCCCCTCTACATTATTTCAAGAAGTAAGATTCTTGCATTTAGGAAAAGTGTTCGTAGCCAAGGGGGATCCAAAACCATTCGATATACACCTGGCTGACTTAAAGAAAAGACCAGGCGTTCACTCGGAGTTTGAACTCCCAACAAACCAACTTAATAAACCCACCGACGCAAAACCGGAGGAAAAGTTGGTACCTACAACAGATCTTGAGACTATGAGCCTAGTCAAGATGATTCCAGCCCTCAAGGATGAGGCTAACATTGTAGAAATAGTATCATTAGGAACTACTGCAAGAATTGTTGAATTACTAGAACAGGATCTACCAATGTTCCTACCGTTTGATTCTGTAGGCATGGGATATACCCTAGGTGTTGGTTCTCTTCCAGCAGAGGATCTCTGCATGGTGGAAGTAGAAGATGTTAACACAACAAATATCCCAACGTCCGTACTCCCAGCTAAATATTGGACTCTCCATTTTGATGGAGCTAAATGTTGTTATGAAGTCAGGCGGGTGTAATTATTACTTCTCCCAGGAAAAATCCTACCATTTGCCTTTAAACTAAATTTTGAATGTACAAACAATGGCGCTGAGTATGAAGCCCTCCTCCTTGGCCTCATCTTAGCTAAGAGGATCGGTGTTAATAACATCAGGGTGTTAGGAGACTCACAATTGGTAGAAAACCAAGTCTCTGAGATGTATGAAACTAGAGCCGAGCACTTACAGCTCTACAAAATAGCTGTATTGAATTTAAGCAAGGAGTTTGACTTCATATCAATTGAAGCAATCCCGTGAGAACAAAATCTTCTCGCTGATTCAATAGCAACCTCGGCATCACGCTTCACCCCAAACAGTGATTTGGAAGATGCTCGTTTCATAGTATCCCTTCGTACTGAACCATTGGTGAAAAAAATGTCAAACCCTCTTTTAACAAACAGATGAGAACAAATCTACTATCCTAGATCACATTGATAGTGATAGAGCCACTCTGGATTACTTAAACGCCTATGCAGTGTTACATCTCACCCATCACATGATAGATTCATCCTTAATCCCACATTCGTCTTCTTACTTTGGAAATCCCATGATAGAGCTTCCCCCACAAAAGGAGCTCAACATATACACGGTAGAGAACGGAGACGATCTGGAATTACCTCCGGCCCCGCCTGAGTTTGAAGAAGGTAACGCTTCTTTAATCAAAGAAACAATTGATATTAACATCAGAATGGAGGATGAACCAAGGATATTGAAATTAGGATCCTCGTTAACTCCATCAGAAGTAGAAATACATACTCGAATCCTCAAGGAACATCAGAAGGCTTTTGCATTTAATTATAAAGAAATGACAGGGGTTGCACCACACATTGTGGTACATAACCTCATCACTAAATCGAGACAAAGCCGATTAAACAAAAATCGAGACCAATGAAACCCAAGGTAGCTCTCATGGTGAAAGAAGAAGTAATGAAACTCCTCCAAGTAGGGTTCATCAAACCAGTCGATTACTCTCAGTGGGTATCTAATATCGTTCCTGTTCTCAAAAAGAATGGGAAGATACACATTTGCATAGACTTCCGAGACATTAACAAGGCATGTCCTAAGGATGACTTCCCATTACCATCCATAGACGTCATTGTTGACACAACAACTAGATTTGAGCTTTTGTCTCTCATGGATGGATTCTCAAGATACAATCAGATTAGAATATCCAAACAAGGCCAAGCTAAAACCATGTTTATAACTGGCTTGGGAACCTATTTACTCTGTTGTTATGCCATTCGGTCTCAAGAACGCTGGTGCTACATACCAGTGGGCTATGACGTATATATTTCATGATCTTATTCATAAAATTGTAGAAACCTACGTAGATGACTTATTGGCCAAGGCCAAGAAGCATTGTGATCACCCAGAAGTACTTCGCATCATCCTTTCGTGTCTAATAGAATACGGAGTCATGCTAAATCCAGAAAAATGCGTCTTTGGTGTAACAGGAGGGAAGCTCCTAGGTTACATTATATCGTCACGAGGGATCGATGTTGACCCAACCAAAATTTGGGCTGTTCTCGAAATGGTCCCACCTTCGGATGAATCTGGAATCAGGTCATTTCTCAGAAAACTCGGTGCAATCCGAAGATTCATCCCAGATTTAAGTTTTTCCATTCATCCAATCAACAATCTACTCAAGAAAGATTATAGTATTGATTGGACCGAAGACTGTAATGAAGCTTTCAACACAGTTAAGCGTTTCTTGTTATCACCACCTACACTAATGCCACCTAAGCCAGACCACCCGTTAATTTTATATTCATGAGCTACCAATGTCTCGCTAGCCTGTATGCTGGCTCAAGAAGATGATGACAAGAGAGAACGCGTGATCTATTTCATTAGCCGAACGTTTCTCAACTATGAAACATGTTACACACAGGTAGAACAAGAATGCCTTGCCATAATCTTCGCAACCAAACGCTTAAGACATTATATGCTAAATCAAGAAACAAGGGTCATTGTAAAAACAGACCATTTATGAACTTTCCTCACACAAGGGTCCTTGTCTAAAAAGGTTGGATGCTTTATAACCTTAATGGGGGAATTCGAATTAACATTTGTAAATCAGAAATCTGTTAAAGGACAAATCATTGCGGATTGGTTAGCTGATAACCCACTAGACGGAGGTAATCTAGTAGATCTGGACTTTCCGATGAATGCATATACTACATTGAAACCAGACCTCCTATCTCTGAGTGTCCTTGGTATACTGATATTATTAATTATATCATGGACCATACGTATCCAGAAGGTGCTACACCGCAACAAAGAAGGCGGTTACGCATTATCGTAGCTAAATACGTCATTATAGAGCAAGTGCTCTATCGTAAAGTGTTTGATGGAATGCTTCTAAGATGTGTCGACACAGAAGAATCCAAGAAGATTCTCCACGAATCTCACAGTGGAATATGTGGAGGCCACTTCGGTGGCCATGCCACCACTCGTAAAATACATCGGATGGGCTATTTCTGGCCTACTCTAGAACATGGTGCAGTAGAGTTTGTACAACAGTGTCATAAGTGCCAAGAATTCTCCCACGAGATCCACATGCCGGCACAAGCTTCTGACAATCGCTACTCCATGGCCCTTTTCTACGTGGGGCCTAGATTTGATAGGTAAATTCTCTCCTCGTCTCTGAGATGGCCATAATTTCATAATCACGGCCACCGAATATTTTACAAGTGGGTAGAGGCTATGCCTCTTACTACTGTATTGGGTTACTGTAATCGCCAAGTTCATTTTGAACCAAATCATCGAAGATAAAGTGTCCAGTAAATCATTATCTCAGATAATGGGAATTCTTTTAAGAATGACAAAGTTCATGAATTATGCAATAAATTTAAAATAAGCCATCATACGGCCTCCATCTATTACCCTCAAGCCAACGGAGTCGGAGTTGAAGCGACAAACAAAACGTTAAAAGCCATTCTCCTTAAAACTGTGAAATACAACAAGCGAGATTGGCATTTGAAGTTATATCCAACCTTGTGGGCCCACCGAACATCAATAAGAACACCAACAAGAGTGACTCCTTTCTTGCTAGTATTCGAGGCAGAAGCAGTTCTCCTGCTTGAGGTTGAAATACCCAGTCTCCGTATCTCATTACAAGGGATTCTGGATGAAGATGCTTATAGAGAAGCACGTCTCTCCCAGCTAGAAAGTCTAGATGAAGTTAGGTTAGATGTTGAACATCGGCATAGAGTCTACGTTGACCGGATGTGTTAGGAAAGTATAACAAGAAGGTCTATAAACGAGACATATATGAAGGTGATCTAGTTCTAAGGCTAGAAATCTGGATCGATAAAAAGACCGGCGAAGGAAGGAAGTTCCGGCCCAAATGGATGGGCCCATACTGAGTCATGAGAGACTATGGAAATGGTGCATATCTCTTATGTACACTAGAAGGTGAGGAATTTGGTGAAATAGTCAATTCCCTACACCTTAAAAGATTCTACGCATAAGCGGCCAACATTATTTCTATAATTATATCTACATTACATCTTCATATAGTTAGGTTCATTTTGTCCGCTTGTTTCGTACAATTTTGTGATCAAGGAATTCATTCTCAAAGCAATTCATTACAAACTTCTGATGGTATTGGCATAAACACTCTAACCATACTTCTTCATTTTATAACATCATCAACCTGTTTGGAATCATTTCATCACATAAAGCTAGATATGACAAAGACTTAATGATAACCATACCAAGGTTTGCATGCTTGTTCTCACTTTTGGTTTCTTCTTAGGATAGGTGTCTTGCCTATGGTCTATTCTAGAAGCTTCATCGTGTCACATCTATCCCGTATGTGTATCTCTTTGGAAGTAAGAGCATGCTGACATTTTTCTCAAGTAAACGAGTCAAATATAGATCAAACAGAAAATTTTAATTTTACACATTTCCTTGCCCCACCAACCTTTGGTGATGAGCTTGCATCTCTTACTAGTGACGTAAGGTTGGGAAAGGATGGAAATGCCCTTACTCACCTATGCCTTGTCCATGGTGATAAGCCCATACTTCTTACTAGTAGCATGGGGCAAGGTGTAGGGGGTCCTCTTGACGAATAAACGTTAAAGGTCATAAGCAAACAATTCAAATCTTGAAATCCTGAGTCAAAAACAAATGAATCAGATGTCCAAAATTCCAAGAGAGTTCAAAACCCTGAAACCCAGATTTTGTCTACCATGTGGCCATCTACGGATCTAAGTCTAGATAAACCAAAAGCAAGTTACATCCCAAACTATGGAGTCACTCGAGTAGAGTAGGCTTGTAGCATCCTAATTTGGTTCCACCAAAGCTTTGTCTATCTCTCATCACTATCATTTCAACACATTTCATAACTTGTGCCCTTTCTAGCTCTCGGTGATGAGCCCTCGCATCTTACTAGTTGCGTGGAGTTAGGAGTGGGGCAAGTTTATCTGCTCATCATACTGGTTTATCATCACATTTTGTCAAAACAAATATGAAGTACCGAAAAATTGCTTATAAGAAGCTAGAGTTCGAAGTCACATTGTGCCTACATTATCATATATCAGCATCACGAAATACAAAAAGAAAGTAAACATTTGTATCATTTGTTCTCCATTGCATACATTCTGAGAAGCATATAAAAACAACATTATAATTTACATGCGTAATCGAATCATAAGAACATTAGTGCCAAGTCTGATCCAAGAAAAGAATATATATATATATATATATATATATATATATATATATATATAAATGGTCAAAATTCTGTACAATGCCATCATGCGCTAAGCATGGTCAAAATGCTCAAAGAGCCGGGAGATACAAAATACATCATACAAATAGTCCAAAAGAGCCAAGTGGCTTCTCAACCCCTATGAGATCCCTCTGAGGGTGCACACCCACGCCTAGGACTCTGGCTATGCCGGTGCTCTGAGTGCATGGAGGGCTCACGATCCTAAGGGCAGCTGCGGTCTCGCCATGAGAATGACTCCTCATCAGGCGCTCTATTGTCCTATACCCTGCCAGCTCGGTACGGAGGGTAGATACCATCCTAGCCACATGCCAGACAGGGGCAAAGATGTCGGTATGTCTCCCAGCTGTTGAAGGCTCCCCTGCATCCACAGATAGCTCTGCACGGGTCTTCTCCATAGGGATCATCAGGGTATCGGTGCATACCCTGCAAATCAGGTCTCGCCACTCATCGGCGATCTCTACAAACAAAGGAGAAAACAAATTAGAAATAATCGAGAGATAAAAATAGATGTAAACAAAGGGAGAGATAACAATTAAGGCAATCTTAACTCAAAGCAAACATTAAAAAGAAGGAAGATAACTCACTCGGATTGCCGGGCCTCCAAGATGGATCTCTAGGGTCGAAGCACTGCCACGAGATGCCTCCGCCGACCGAGGTACTCCTCGCGTTCTTTGGAGAAACATAGCATCCCGCTACGGACTCATCCTCCCCACCAAGGCCCTTGGAGAGTGGCTCCTCTGAAACCAAAGTTACCCTCTCTGCGCTTTGCTCCGCCCTCTCTGCCTGTAAAATATCCGAGTGTCATGCCACTCAGGATCACTGTCCTCCTCTCCACTTGACTCACTAGCCTCAGCCTCGGTCTCCTCCTCCATCTCTCCCCCTGTGAACTCCTCAAACTCGGAGTCTATGTCAATGGGGTCATCACTGCTGTGGGCGGGACTGGCGGCAATCTGAAGTAAGGGTGCCTGAGGAGCACCGGCTCTCCCTCGAGCACGTCTTGCACCCTGCCAGCCAGCCACAATAGGAATGCCGGGAATAAAAACTGTCCAACCCGGCCTCTAGGACCTCCCCTGGCCTCTCGAACTGATCTATATACTGGCACCACCGGGGAAGCATACCCATGTAAGGTAGGCCAAAGCTTTGAGGAACTCGGCCAAAAGGATGTATCTCCACCCTCCCTACCCTATCAACAAGTTACCTGTGGTGGAGTAGGAAATCAAAGTAAGGGCCTCCTCGCCCCATAAACCTGCCATGGCCTGATACGGTGTGGCCTCCATGTCATCAGTGGTCAAGGAAGCAACTGGCTGGTGAGGTGCTCTGAGCACCAACATGTCTATCCATTTGGCTACCCTCACAGCTCCAGAGATCTGCCACCTCTACACCTCTGCCATAGGGGATGAAGCGCTCATAGACCCAGCTCATAACCAGGGTCGGATGGCTCAAAGACTGCCCCTGTAAATGGACCACCCTATACAAATCATGATAGGTAGTCCCAAGTATGTCGGCTCCCCAGGCATAAATCCGGCCATGTCCCTCAATCTGTGCAATGATGGGGGACCAGCAATATAATAGAGTATCTCCTCCCTTGTCCCCGATCAATCTCGAGGCAAGGATCCCCATAATGGCTTGACGAATCAAGGGGATGGGTAGGATAGGAATAGATCGGACCCTCACCCCCTTCTTCGAACCAGTGGAGATAATTACATCTCCCAGTAAGAGTTCCCTGTGCTATCTAAGCCCGTGAACCTGCTGTCTCAAGAGTAAGTCGTCTCCCAATGATCGAGACCCCCAAGATATGGTAAACATCCTCCAAAGTAATGGTCCACTCACCTCGGACCCCTAGTAATCGGAAGGTGTTCGATCAACATCCCAATATGAAAATAAGTCACAAAGTATGTGACTGGACAGTGCAACATGTGGAACCCATGATATACGCAGTATATCCGGCCCCTCGAAGAGTGTCCTCCTCATCCTACGAAAGAGCATCTAATACTATTGGAAGCAGTAACACTCTCTCTCTCAACTCCATCGAATGTACTCCTCCCTCGCTGCATACACCCAAAAACACACAAAACAGAGCAAGTTAGCATCCAAATGACATTAGAAAAATCATGAAAACACATAAGAATGCTAAAAATACAAAATTAACTTCAAAAAGGTGTTGTTTGTACATTCTGTGAGGGACCGCCGCCCTGAGCAGGGTGGCGGTTCCGTAATCACTGCCTTAAAGGTGACGGTCTTGTAACCGCCGCCCTGATCAGGGCAGCGGTCGTGTCCCGAAAACCCACGTGGGTCATGTGCCCTAAAAATGCCTAAAAACACAAAAAAGGACTATTTTGACTAAAACAAAGCCTACCCAGTAGGCACCCCCCCTAGATAGACCTTTTAAAACTAACATTTTCAAAAATAACCCCCATGACAAAGATTTTAACATTTTAAAATTTTGGGGGTAAAAACGGTGAATTGAGAAAAACTGACCTGTGATCTCGCGGGTCGATGTTCCACTCGCGGAGGCATGATCACTATCTCGTCACGAACGTTTTGACTCTACTCTCATCAGAAACCGTCACCGTGGGTCCCAGAGCTCAAAATCAACCAAATCAACACGCGCAAATGAATAGGAAAATGGGCCCACTTTTTCATATATATAATAACGACTTGTTTTGAATGCCCTTTCCATGACTTTGGAGCACCGACGGAGGTAATTTATTATCCCGCACAAATGGTACATCCTCATTTCATATTATTTTAGTATTTATTTTTCGATCTATTTTGTCTATCTGCACTTGAGTTCTCTTTTCATTTTGCAGGTGGTGGGAATTTCGGATGGCGTCATTCGACACATGGACGTATCAGGTATAACTTCTAACTTCCCATTTTGGGACCGCCATACTCGAACCCACCATTTTACACCTCTTCATGGCTAAAATGCTTCTCGAGGGGGCAATATGTATGTACCCAAAATTTAGGGGTACTTATTTCTTTGGAACAACGTAACACATGCCCCAATGATGATACAGGTCTCCTCGCAAGGTGTTCGGGATCTGGAAAAGCCCTCCAAGTATGCATTAACATCCTGCATGCCCCACTTAGCCCCTGCGTGCTTTGTTGTTCTCTTTTCCCCTCTTTTCTTTGTGTTTTGCTCTTAAATTACTGAAAGCGCCTCCCAGTCAAGGCGGCGGTCCTGAATCGCCACCCGCTGCTCGGGCGGCGGTCCTTCACGCATTTTCCATAATGTTATTTTTAACGTGACTCACGTAAATTTCAACGTTTACCAGCTTTTTTCACCGCCTTTGGCTTGCATTAATGATTCTAGTTCCCTAGAATAGTGTTTTGGCATTGTTTATGGTTTAAGAGATCAATTTGGTTTTTACCTTTGGGTAAATGGAAATGCTATAAATAGTTGGCTTGTGCTCAAGCAAATGGCCCCTCAAAATTTTCCTCACGAATTTCTACTTTCAATAGCTTAGCCTTTCATTCTTGTTTAGGATTCATAGTTTCATTTCTTAGATGCATAGTTAGCATTGTTTAGCTGTCAGAAAGCCACATATCCATCTTGTGCAAGTGTTGTCATTACTACATGCAATCCATTGAAGTAGAACAATTTCATCTCAATAGGAAGCCATTAAAGTTGCAGGTTTTGCTCATCAAAACAGGATAGTTTCAGGTTCTAGACATTTTATGTTGCATGACTCACAATAAATCCCGCTAGGAATTACATAAGCCAAGCTCTGTACTCTTGCGCTATCCCTCTCCTACTCGCATTGTATTCAGTCTGTATCCTAAGTTGCCTTTGTTCCAATATCTACTTTTGTTGACGCTAGCATTACATGCTTTTCTGGATCCACGTGAGCACGAAGGAACGAGGAGATCACACTGAGGGGACCAAGCCACACACACCATCGGATTCGCCATTGTTTTGTAAAATCCAGGTTCTAGCTTTCAAAGTTCTAGTTAGAAGCATATCAAATAGAGTAGCTAATCATTTCATTTCAGTTAAATTTTACTTTCGATATTGCCAGGGAAGCTGTGGGGATTGATAGTTTCTGAGAAACTATGATTCACTCCTCACTTCTGAGGTAGGATCGAGAGTCTTTCAAATAGAGTAGATCAGTTATCAATTTATTTAGAATAGATCTAAAAACTGCACAGACAAGTAGCTATACTCGGTTGATTTGTTTGTTTTAAATGTGTTATTAGTTTAGTTGTCAATTTTAGATATATTAGATGATTGCTCTTTAAATTCGTTCAGTAGCTTATCAATAACTATCAGACTTAGAAATATACGTAAATATGTTTTGCATGTTTAGTTTATTCTGTCATTAATTAGCTTTATATCGTTTTCTTTTGTATGACAATCACGGGACCTAGAGAGCCCAGAGAATACGTATTCGAGCCAATCGTGCCTCAACCCAATCTTATTATGGCAATAACTGATATAGATCAGAACCTTAGAATCCAAGTCTTCCGAACAATAGCAGACTTACAATAGATCAGCTCACAGTTAAGTGGGTTAAATATAGAAGACGACCAAGCGCACACATTTTGGTCAAATCAGCCAAACTACAGATTACCCTAGATAAATATCCACATGACTATAGAAGGACTTGAAAGAGAGAAAACATTTGGTTGTGATCCTTTGGTCCCACAGCCAGACGCAGGAGACACTCTCACAGACATAGATACTAGCTTAAGGATTCAGATTGCAAGAACGCCTATAAGATACTCAGAAAATATTGCACAACTGTTAATTCTAAACGTAGAGGCCGAAAAGGCATACGACTATTGGATACTAGGGATTAGGGACTGATTCCGCACATGACCATAGCAGGTCCACAACAACCATGAATCTACGGTTGTGACCCATAAATCCCACAACCCAACGAATCCTCAAGAGAATCGAGACATAGATCCGGCTTACGCACATTAGTATTGAGATCTACTCCACTTCCGCCTACCATCATCAAACAGTTATCCTTGTTAGACGTAGTAGCTAATAAATCTAAGGAGTTCGGACTAGACCAGACAATCACCCGTAGAGTCCACCGTACCCATCATCCATCATATGACTCTATATGGAGACATACACAAAACCATCCCGGTCACTTTTCCACGTATCCCACAACCTATAGATCGATCATGCCGAAATCGATATTGATTGGAGCCTTCGAGCAGTCATCCTTACCGGCCGATCTATCACGCCAATTCAGGTTAGGAGGGCCTTCTTTGCCTTAGATTCGCAGATTCCATTAGTGCGTGTTGAAGATATAAGATTGCCTAACTAGTTTACCCATACCCTACGTATAGTCCATCCCCACCGGCTGTCTCAGCACGACCTCGGGAGGTCGGGTGCGAGGAAGAGTTACTTGTAGATTCCCACGCTTGCTTGTCACTTTTCCATCGTACTTATGTCCCTCTACACCAAGATAATGAGAAAACTATATAGTAGAACATTTATCCAATATAGTAGTAGTGTGATATGGTGTTTCTTATTTATGTGACCGAACCCTTTGTTCTTTGAAACCCTTGAATAATGATTTTAGTGACTTTTTTACTAAGACATGGCTTTATGACCTTTGCATGCTTGGAAATAGAGGGAGATAGACTCTTTTACCCGGTTGATTACTTGAGACACGTAATGTAACGACTACTCTAATTGATGTTCTACTAATTTGGGCATAATTAGGGAACTCTTAAGCAAGTTTGCAATGATTTTAGAAATAGGAGCTTGTAAGAGTGTCGGTGAGTTATAAATTTACATTGACTTGCTTTTATAGTCTTTTTTTGAATGAAATATTCTAATAAGGATGACCCTAGGAAGATAAAATGACCTAAAGAAGATATTCAAATTTAAACCAAAGTTAGATAAATTAAATTTTTAGTTTTATCGCCAAATTTTAAAATTCCTAAAAAGGGTTAGAAAAGGTTTTGTGGCAAGAATAAAAATCCCAGGTGATTGTTTTTAATAGCAACAAGCTAATATGCCTAAAATATTACAAATAACTTTGAGAAGCGTATGGAGAAAAAGAAGAAATTTTCAATGCCATAATTACCAATTGAAAGAGTACCACTCTGAAACCATGAAAGGATAGTGAAACCAAAGAATTTCCTCAATTTGGACTCACTCTAGAAATGATAGAATCTATTCCAAATATAAGCAATAATAGAAACACATTACTGCCATATAAATCAACCAAATGAAATTTATATCAACTAGCTTATTTAATTTACAAATAGAAGTGGTTTATATATAACAAAAGCAATATTTGTAGTCCAAATTTACTTTTGACTATATGATAAACATGTATGCAACAACCTCCACATGAATAGGCAAACATAAGACAAGTGGTCAAGCTATGAGTGCCACTTATCCTGATCTAATCCTAGAAGGTATTCAAATTAGACTAAGTCAACAAATCTTAAATTAAAGTAAACTTAAAATAAAAGTTGCATATATATAAATATTTCACCAACATGAAGTACTTGTGTTGGTTACAAGTTCTTGTTCTAAAGTTTTTCTAAATCTCCTGCATATAGTCTCATCTTATCCTCATGGGATAAGAGAGAATCAACTAATTCATCAACACTTATAATGTTTGTGTCCTTACACTCCTCAAGAGTGATCATAATATGCAACCATATTTGTGTCAAATATCTCAAAAAATATTACTATGAACTTATCTTCTATGGTTTCTCCATCAACCCTCATTTTATGAATTGAATCATTTAATTTTATAAGGATCTTAGAATAACCATAAATACCGATGATGTGAATGTTAATTACCACTAAATTTACTACGGTAATGTTGTCGTGAGAATGCGCAACAGGAAATTGACAATTTCGAGCACAACAACTATACCCCTATGCCAAAAAAATTCATGTTTTATCATTCCTAAGAAACCCTGGACTTGTTCAATCGGTCAAATGAATTCCCAACCAATGTCATGATATTATCTTAGGTAATTTACGAAATTCGTTCATTCCCCCTAGGTGATTTTAGGAGTTCATTGAAAATGCTATCTTTTGGCAAGTATAGGAAGGGCTATCATTGGCCTTCCGAGATTGGATTAACCCCTGGAGCAGATCGAAGGGCCAAATTCAACACAGAGGTGAATGGAAGACCTTATAACATCATGGAAATGATTTTGGAAGGCTTTGGGAAGTTCTGAAAGACTTGGAGCAGTCTGAGTGAAAACAGGGTTCACAAGCCTAGGCAGTACACAGGCCTAAAACAACTATTGAGCTTCAAATGAAGATTCGGGAGCTCTAGATGGATTTGGAAGTAAAACGAAACATATTCGGAAAGATAATTCCAAGAAATACAATGGTGAAATAATATTTTTCACAACACCTTGGTGCATATGATTGGAAGACAGTTTTTCTCAGGTACAAGTGGAGTCCCAGATCAAAACTCCAATTTTTCAGGGATCATATGATCGAATCAAGACATGAGACCCACATCATTGGATTAAAAATTCCATTTCAGTCAGGATCATATAAATTTTCACCAATAAATTCCACCGAAGCTCAAGTTATCTGCATTCCAAGTTACCCTCTCAAAGGCAGTTCAGGACTTAGTCATTTTTTCGAGAGGACACGTGTCAGCACCAGGAGCCTGGCGGGATTTCATGTCCCCCACGTCCCTGAGGTCAGGTACATCACCCCTTGGAAAATGTTCCCAGCCCTCATGTGACCCTTGGGACCCTCATATGACCTCCAGACCTTGCAGTTCAGCCCTCAAGTGCTTATTTGGAGCATGCATTCCCTGTCATCGGATCGGTCACCACGTGTCAGCTCCAGGACCACCATGGAATTTGATGTACCTTATGCACCTGAGGTGGGGGACATCAGACCTTGAAAAATGCACCCAGCCCCTATGGGGAGTCATTTGGACACCCACATGACCGTCGTTCAGCCCCCAAGTGTAGTTTTGGAGCATCCATTCCCTGCCGTTGGATCGGGTGCCACGTGTCACCTCCAGGACCACCGTGGAAACTGATGTACCTTATGTACCTAAGGTGGGGGACATCAGACATGGAAAAATTCACCCAGCCCCTAGGAGGAGTCTTTTGGACACCCACGTGACCTCCTTTCAGCTCCCAGTGCTTCAAATCAGCTTTTTCCTCCTTCATTCCCTGCCGTTGGATCTAGTGCCACGTGTCACCGTCTTGCTCATTGTGGAAATTGATGTCCCTCACATCCCTGAGGTCAGGGACATAAAGCATGGAAAAATGCACCCAAGCCCTACCTGTGCACATCTTTTTGAAAAATTTCCAAGTGTTGCTTTTCCCGCTTCTAACTTCTAACAGTTTTATTTGCACTCCTTTCCTCCATTCTTCCTCTGCAACATTCTACCATCACTCCGCCATTGCAAATGCTTAGACCAGATCAACAAAGGAACTGAAATACCTTTCCCATGGTGATGCATAGGTCTCAAAAGGAATCCTCATCAAGCTAAGGAGAAACGAAGAACAACAAAGAAGAGAACAACAAAATCCCCATAGCTAAAAAATGGAAATCTAAACAAAGCTTGCAAACCAGTGCATGAATCAATGAACCGTTTATTTCTGTTCATTCCTCTATCCAAGACCATCAAGAAGACACCTTCAAACTCCCCCCATGTGCGACAAAGCATCCACAATGAAGAAATCTCCTTTTCGGCTCAACGAAGAAAGAAGTGGGATTTCCGTCAAACCGGTTGCCGGATCGAAGTAAGATTGCACGTGAAGCACCAGAAGAAAAAACCCACATAAAAAATACAATTTTATTCACAAACGGAGGAGAAAACCAGACCTGCAATTTTGAGGTCCATTAATGGTTGTCGTACCCAGAAGCACTGCCAGGTCCAAAAATTAAAACTTTAAAATCTCCTGGATTATTAAGTGGGCGGGCCCGAAATTTCAAAGGGATGATATTGGAAAAAACCCATATCAAAAAACTTTGTTCCATGTCAATCCGACTTCTAGAGGCCAACTTTCTAAAAATAGCAGGTCTACTACATAGGAACTGCTATTTCGGGAAAGTCATTAACAGAAGAACCTGCGAAGGAGATGAAGATATCAAAGGTGCACTACAGCTGAGAATCCACCAGAATGGACATTTTTGGCACTTACTAAAAATAGTAAGTGGGCCCTCAAGCACTGCTTAAAAATAGAAATTTGATCCAAAGGAGTGAGGAACGTAGGGAGAAAGGGGAATCAAGGTCACAACACTCAGCAAAGGATCGAGAGAGTTGCCTTTTTCACACTTACTAAAAATAGTAAGTTACACTCAAAGAGAAGTTTTGGCACAATGGGATGTACAAGGATAATCATTCAGGGGGACATCATTGTTCGGGAGCATCCTAGTCATTTTTCACAGGGCATTCAAGATCCACCTTAGTTCATTCAACTTAGCGAGTGTTCGTGAGATAATTTGGAGGAATTTCACAGTGTGCAAGGAGTTCGAAGATTCAGAGTTTCACTGCATTTGGAGCTTTCCATCAACGAGGATCAACGGACTTCATCGGGAATGACATCTCCTCTTCTTCTTCTCCCCTCTTTCTCTCTCCTCTTCCCCCAACTTTCTCTCACTTTCCAATATTCTAATTTCACGTTGGGGTTTGCACTTTTAATATGACTTAAGAGACTTTAGAAACATAATGTAAATTAAGTCGCCTTGCTATTATAAAAGGGACTTAAATATTTGAAGTGGAATATGAACAGTCTTAAGTCATATTAAGGTATTCGAAAGGTCATGAGGAAGATGAAGAGTCATATTCTATTCTATAAATTGTAAAGCCATTCCCATTTCAAAGGGTTGGCGATTGATCTTGTAGACTCAAGAGTGCATTCTACCTTGAGAGAAAGCAAAGGAGATAGCCATTTTCTTCTACTCTCTTCCCCTCTCAAATTTCTTCCATTCCTACACTATGTACAACTTTTGTTCAAGCATCAATACAAGAAGAAGGAGTTTCTAGCTTTCTTTGACCAAGGGATTTCATGACACTTTGTTCTCATCAAATTCTATTTGGTCTTGTTGTCATTTACAGGGTTGTTTCTTCTCATAAATGCATGTGATGAAGTTTCTAACTAGTGTGTGTGCAGGAATATGATTTTCTACCTGCAACATTAGTTCTCCTACCTCCATTCTCACTCCCTTTCCCACTTCCAGACAAAGTCATCTCTTGTAGGTATATGCAAGCATTTGCCGCAGGGTCAGTGGAGTGCCCCTGTTGGATCCCCGGTTGAAAGGCCACCACAGAAATTCACCTTTTCATGCGCATGCACATATGACAGGTTGCACCAGTTAAGTAGAGGGACTTAGATTCCCAGAGCGTTGGCAAGAAATCCACAAGTTTGTCCACCCGACAAATTTTCTCGCCAACAGAAACAAGGGTTTTTGACATGGGTATATTTTTCCCTTTAAAGTTCTATTTTGCACTTAACTACATGGAGAAACACACCACATATACGAAACTTATGAAGCTATACAAATCCTATAATATCTTTTCAAAAGGGCCCTCTCACCATTCATGTCGACATCCTCCATGGAACCACTTGAGATCGTCGACCTACATGAGAGTTGTATATTGGGTTTCTTAAAATCAACAATGCACATTGGAGCCTTTCTTACGCGTAGAATACTATGACTTATTGGATTTAATGATTTTCATTTACTCTACTTTAAATGTTAATGTCCTTCGTGGGCCCCTCCGCTAACGTTACCTTTGTGAAACACATTTTGTGCATTCGCCATGTATGAACCCCACAAGTGTCCAAGTAGTTCTCTTTCATGTCATCGTTTTTTCGGTACTATTTGTAGTTCAGACTCTTTCGAAAGGATGCACATGTACTAGAAGAGTGGGTGTCAGTGAAAGGTTTTTCATTGACTAACAGGGATGCCTGCAATATATTCCTTGGAGGATATGTCTGGTTGTATTGTAGGTGGTCGACGATTCGAATCCCCATAGGCGTAGGTGTTAGGTACTGTGAATCGGAGATTATTATTTTTGTTTAAAGAACAAAGTTGGGAAAAACGGGTTTTAAAAACATTAAAATTAAGCGGAAAATACTCCCTTTTCGCTACTAAAATGTCCATCTTTTCCATTGTATTTAGTGTCTCACTATTGGGCCGAACTTTTTCACACAAACCGGCAGGGAGAAATGGTTGATCGAAACCCTTCAGTAACGATAAAAGAAAATAAAATAAAATGGGACCGCGTTACTGAAACATCATTGAAATTTAGTGAATGCACTGAAAATATCCACAGAGGTTTTAAAAATACATTCAAACATAACACGGAATAAAGACCTCGGGAAAAGTTATTTAAATTTTGTTACAATATAAAAAATGTTGCGATGATGGTTTACTTTGTTGTAACGATAAGCTGGTTTCTGTTTTTATATCCCGTGTTGATCATTGCTTTATTCATCGTGTCTCGCAACCGTTCAGCTGCTCAATACAAAAGTTTGTAAGTGCAAACATTGATCATGTTCTTGAAATCTAAAAAGAACGCCAAACTATATATAAAAGTGGTCGTATTTATCTAAAATGGCCAAACTATATATTTACCTCTCTAAACGCCATGCATAATCCAGCACTAATAAGACTACCGCCGTAAAACTTCGGGATAACTCGAACATAACTGAACTATTTGTGGTAGTTGTGCTATAATTAGGGAAAAAAACAGCTTTGCTTGTACTCCAAGAAAGCTTCTTGATCTCCTTTCTTGGAATTTCCTGGGCAAATTCATTCGAGGAGATTTGTTTCTATTGAATCTCTACAATAACAGGCTCTCCAAATGGCTCTTGTAACAAGAAAAATAACCAGACAATGGCTTCCATTACTAAAAATCCGTGCTTTTCGCAAATCCTCGAGGCGGAATCCACTTGGGTGTCTTCCAACAGAGGCGAGGAAAAGGGTAACTGTTCTCCAATGTGAATCTGGCAGGGGCCCTTCTGGAATCTGCAATGTTTATCTGGTCGCCACATGCAACTGCTCTCCGCCTTCTACCAGAGACGTGAAAACTATCGTGAGTTTGTTGAAACCGGAGACTGTTTTCTTACAGCGCGCCATTAATGGCGGCGCTAAACCAGAGATGCCCACTTTTACTGCGACGATGGAGCGGTTGATGGCATGTAAGTTCAGTGCCGCTGGTATTGTTGTGTCTCTGATTCAGGCAAGGATTAGTAAGGCAATGCAAATAGCTCCGGGCTCTGAGTTTCGCGCAGCATACGAAGAAGCGACGAAATACGGCGGTAATGTCGTTTCCAGTGCTCGGCCTTGGAATGTAGGGATGCGAAGGGCGTGGGAATGTTTGGATTTTTCAGTGAAAATTAAGTGTGCTGCTGCAGGCCTCCTGATTCTTTGTCTACCTTCCCAATTTTTCAAACGCCTATATTCAGAGAGGCTCCAGCGAATGGAGGATAAGAACTTACAAAAGGATCGCACGGGGGAAAAACATTCATCAATTCTTGGTGAGACATTTTATCGTGAGAGTGAGGAATACATGTGTGGTGAACTGTTTAAAATTGCAAGTGAAAGTAAGTCTGTTGTTGCTGTTGTGGGAGGCCATCATGTTCCTGGAATGGCTAAAGTTTGGAAGAAAGCCGTCGGATTGGAAAAGGATTAGATTATTATTTTTTGTGGGATTTTGCTCAGGTGTGTAAATAAATCATCTCATGATGAATGGAATCCGCAACTTTTGTAATGTATTGAATGTTATTGCTAAAATTTTGGTGAACTGAAGAAGGCTCAGTGTGTTGGTACAAATGGGGGTGGAAGTTGGAACTCCCTCTGCTTCAAAATTTTAGGTCATATTCTTCCTATCTTTACCTGTTCTTGTTTTGTCACATTTGTTCTTCCTCAATCATTTTTTTAACGACAATTTTAGAATTTGTTGTGATAATTGTATAATTTTCTTGTCTAGTGGTTTTGGCTTGGTGCTTTGTTCCCCATTTATTTTGCCCTGCCCATGCACAGGTCATAAAAATTCTGATTCATATTTCTGTTGCTTTTGCTGTTTTAAGTTTGATTTTTAAGCCTTGTTTATACAATGCGCATTCGGTTAAGCCAAGTCTCCATGTGTGGCCATTCGGTTAGGAAATCCATTTTTCCAGGAAGCAAACTGGACTTTAACTGTTACCAGGTGTGAATGGTTTTGAAATGCTTGCACCATTGAACTGGCTCAGAATGTTGTTCTGAAAGCTGTGATGATAGATATGGGATGTGTAGACAGTGTACTGGCTCTGTGCAGAATGTGCTGACCTAGCAGTGTATGAAGGAAAAAACAGCAGTCTGGTAGATGCCCCAGATAGTTTTGTCGTGGCTAGATGGTTTTCACCTTAGCTAAGTTGTGCTCAAATCTGGTTATGGCATTGTGATCTTCTATATTTGTAGTTTTGCATTCTATGCTCAGATTCTGGTGATTTACACTTTTGTGGCAAATCAGGGCTTCTGCTTTCTTCAATACCCTAGCTTTTCTACACCTTGAAGACCTAAAAACTAGTTAGTATGATTGGGTTGGTGCTTTCTTCAAACCCCTAGCTTTTCCTCACCTTGAAGATCTAAAAAGAGGTTTGTCTGATTGGGATGGATTGACCTCACACCATCCCCGATGGTGTGATGCGGTTGCATTATGTAACAATACTCTGAATAGGGATCATGCCACGTGTAGTTCTCCCATCCGGTGCATGTGTGCGATGTGTACAATAACAATGTGTCGTAGAGTATCCCAATGAGGCCTCCATCAATGCAATGTTCTTTAGTGTGAAATATGCATGCAAATATGATCTAGGGCAGAAAATATAGGATGTGTTGAGAATTGAATTGTGTTGTTGTGCTTTTAATGGGTGTTGATTTGTGTGGGAGCCCTTTGATGTCAAAGACCACTTATGTATTACCTAGGTCGAAATGATTAACATGTATGGGATTTTATAATAGACTTGTTCGAAAGGTTTCCTGCCCAAAGGTCCCTAAGCTGATCAGGCTAGCTTTTGCATTTGCAAAACTAACCATTGCAATAAGAGAGGGTGAAATCATTTGCTTTGGTTTTGATCTCATGGCGATTTCGACCAAGAGAGTCAAAATTCATATTTATTAATTGTCGAGGGTGGTAATGTGTCCAAGATGTGTTCGTAGTTAGCATATGGATTTCTAACAAGACAAATATGGATAACAAGCATGACCTAGTGGCTATGGAGTGCTATATTGAGCAAGACGTGTGTAAGCGCAAGTCAATTGTGTGCAAGAAGATAATTTGGGATAATGCCAAATAGTTAATGTCAATTGCCTTTGGTCCAAATATGGGTACTACATTTCCCCCATCTTAATCTAGTGATTGAAATTGTTGGATTAAAATGAAATAAAGTAAACACAAGCCTCCCCACGGACTCCAAATATGCATGTGTGAATTGTTCATGTTCCATTTCCTTGTGCCATCCACGTGAGCTTGCAAACCACACGCAAAAGTGTGTATTAATTTCCAATGATGATGCTAATAAAATCGGTAAAAGATAATACTAAATTAAAATCATGAAATATATACACTTTATTGTCCCATGTAGGGAATAAATGTTGAATGTGATAAAAACTATGACATTTGGGCTTGTCACTTGCCATCCTATGTGTATTTGAGCCTACCAAGTAGCCATATTGTGTGCATTTGAGCCTACCATGAAGCCAACCTGTGTGCAATTGGGCCTGCCATGAAGCCATCCTATGTGCGTATGAGCCCACAACAAAGCCAATGTGTTAAAAATGGTATAAATGGCGTAATTGCAAAATGTCTAATATATCACAATGTACAATGTGTTCAAATTTAATGTAAATTGTCCCAATGTCAACTGTGTAAATGATCTATGTACAGTTTGTAACTGTCACATGTCAAATGTGTGACCATCATCAGTGCTCAAATGTCCAAATTTCCAAATGTCAAATCGTCAAATATGTGACCATCATTGATGCTCAAATTCCCAAATGTCGAAATGCCATAGCTATTGTGGAAGGTCATCATGTTCTGGAATTGCCAAAGTTTGGAAGAAAGCCGCCGGATAGGAAAATTTTGTGGGATATTGCTCTGTGTGAGTAAATCATCTCATGATGAATGCAATCCACAAATTTTGTAACGTATTGAATGTTGTTGCTAAATTTTTGGTGAAACTGTAGTGTGTGGAATTGCATGCAGGTCAGATAGGGTAATATGAAAATGCAAATAAAAAGAAAACTATGTTACAGGCTTCGGGTATGGGTAATGGTATGTACCAGGCCTGGGTAAGTCCCAGGGTTCACTAGGGATATGCATAGGGGTATGATAGGATGTACCTGGTATGCCCTGTTGTATCCTGTGTGAATGCACACTGTAGCCAACATGAACCCAAAACACACCCAATAATTTTTTTTGTTCCAATATTTGTATTCTATAATTTGTCAAAAAAATGTCAGAAGGACTATTAAAAAATATTGAATTTTTTTTATGCAAAGCTAATCAGCAAATTCAACCATCAACAATAGTTAGTACATTCATTTATCAAAATCATCAAATGAGCATCTTTTACCTTGTTTCCAAGTAGCCTGAACTCTACCCAAAAGGCTAACATGCAACAAATCAATGAATCACGGGCTAAAACCTCATCAAACCTGTTAGACTTCACCAATACATCATGTTAGGACACTTCATCAACTTTCATATCATCATTTTCACTATTTCCCTTGTAAACCTCCTTAAGACCTTGTAGCCCTTTAAAATCACAAATTTTGATCAAAAAACAAAATACTAATAGTTATTCCTCACTGTAAACTTTTTAGAAACCCATTTGGCTCATTAGGGTGCATGTCAAGTATCAGAGTCTAACTCTCTTCCCATTCAAAGTTATTCTCAAATTTTTCCTTTCTACTATCACTCCAATTAGTCCTATTTTTATGCAAACCACTGTGTCCAGAGAGATCCACAAAATTTCAAGGAATACTAATTATAATTTTGGGCACCCATTAATTTCAAGACCTATGTCCTTCTACTATGCTCCCAACTCAAATTACTTCCTTTTTGCTATGTTTCAAGTAGGTCACCTAGGGTTTTTTTCAAATTCCTAGGGTTTAGCACTTAACCACTGTTTCAATCCCTCTAAAATCCTTCATACACCTTATTCAATCTTGTTTAAGCTCCTCTCCAAGTTCTCACACTCTCCCATCATCATTCTTGTCAAGTTCACACTTTGGTCCTTCTTAAGACCTTGTTCTTGCTCTTAAGCACTTTACGTCCTTCTACTCTGTTTCTCCTCCTCTGAGCTTTGAGCTTGGCTCTTTCCCTTTATTAATTCACCACCTTCCTTTCTTCAACAAATCATATCCTTTCTAACGTACTTCCACTCAGTTGCTTGCTCCCTTAGGGCTCCTCTCATTCATTTGACTGTCTCAGAGTAGGACAATATGCTTTTATCTTTGTTTTGATGCTCGAAAGGAATTATCACTTCTTCTTCAAACCTTAGTCACCCTTGAAAATTTCCTCAATAAGTTTGATTCCTTTTATATTAATGACTTAGGTTCTAAAGTCACTGTCATATTTTCTCTACAAAATTGTTGGATCGAGTTTAAATTTTTCCCTATTAAGCCTCTATGTTCTAAGTTATGGTATTTATCCTTATACCTCCTCACTCTCTCTGAAGACTTCATCACAACTTGTCTACTCTTTCTTACCACCTATTCTCCTTACTTCTTGCAAGCTTTGCTCACAAATCTGGCGACACTTCAAATCCCAAAACTGTCTCAATCTCTCCTACACTATTGTGCTTACTTTTCTTTGCTCAAGGTAACAACTAAGCAACAAGTCTAAGAATTCTGTGATTCTTAACCTTCCTCTAACCTTTCACAATTGTCCAAGGCTCCTCAGCCTTCCAAAAGATATAAATGAAGAATCTTTATGAAATTTCCTTCTTTTAGGCCTTCCAAACTAGGCATGCACAGTTCAAATCGAATGTCCTTTGTTAAATCTAAAAATGCTTAGGTTTTGGGTGAGACTTCCTTTCTAAGATCCTTACTCATAATCTCTTTACTCATGCCTTAAACCTTCTTCACATTGACCATCTAGTTCACTCAACAAGAAGTTTAACTATTCCACAATATACATATCTCAAACTCCTTACTAACCATCCAAACTATACACCTAACTTCCTTTCCCCTTGATACTCAACACTTGAGTCTTTTTCCCTAGTTCTTAAGATTCTTGGCACCCTATTAACTTCATCGAATTTCTCAAAGAGTCACATACCTCTCTTAAGATTTGATTAATCCTGTTGAACTATATTATGTCATCACTTACCTTCTAATTTTGACTAAGCACGCAAATGATTGTATTTACGGTCTTGTATAGGCTAGATATTTCATTAACCACCCTCCGATTCTTAACACACGGATTTTTTAAACACCATAATATTCTTTGTTGATCCACTAAAATACATTGAAACAACCCTTCTAACTCTTAGCGAAAACCCTCAACTTCTAAGCCCTTGAAACAAAGTAGTACCAACGTGCGAGTAGACTTCTTTTTCTTTGATTCATTGATAGACTATAGCAAGGGTTATAAATATCTCCTAATACTTTCAAAGTCTTCAATATCACCACCACAGTTCCATTGTCATTTGATCTATTACCTCAAGGTTATAATTCTTCGTGCAAACATCAACTAAATCTGCTCACGATAGAAAACACGAGTTTCAAACCATTTTAAACCACATACAAGTGTTTTATAGGCAATACCATTCTCATATGCTCTTGAACTTAATCTTGAGGATCAATTCTTTCTTAGGGGTTATCAAACAATCATTACTATAAACAACACAAAATGCATGTTTACCTCCACACACAATTTATAGCTCTCAAGTCCAAGACTATTTCACCGACTTTGTCTCCTTAGCCTTTTTCAAGCCTTCTTGCAGATGTGTCTTACGAACACTTGTAGACACACTCAATTAACATTCTCAAGAGATTCAACATACATCATTCAATGCACAAACACACTAACAAAGTCTCATATAAAGGTTTTCTTCATCAAAAGAAGCTTTTATTTTATCATACATGAAAAATACAAAGCCTTCTTGGGTATCTGCTGATCTTTTGAACACCTGTAGACACACTCAATTAACATTCTCAAGAGATTCAACATACAACATTCAATGCACAACACACTAACAAAGTCTCATACAAAGGTTTTCTTCATCAAAAGAAGCTTTTATTTTATCATACATGAAAAATATAAAGCTCCATGAGCCATAGGCTCACGATCAGAGTTTTCCACCCTCAACCTGTCCTTCCCCTCTCTCTAACCTCTTCATTTGAATACCAAAGATGATTATGTGTATCCAATAAGGTAGTCAAGGATTCTCCATGCTTACCTAACCTTGATTAAGCTAACTCAAGATGTGTCAAGGTCTAGGTGAGTTGAGAAAGTCATGACAAGGTAGAATAGATCTTTGATATAGAAATCACGATTTATCTTTTGCTAGAGGGAAAATGATTTATCTTTGGGAAAATCATGATTTTTCCCTCCGATAAATCGGCAATTTTTGGTAAGAAATTTCAAGAAAAATCATGGAAAATCGGTTTAAAAATCGTGGAAAATTGTTGCTTAGGTATAAAACGTCAAAACTGAAAAAAAGAGTTCATTTCAAAGCGTTTAGGGTTGAATTTCTCTGTGCAAATTCATCCCCTGTGTTTTGCTAGGGTTTCGACCACGATTAGCTTTATTTTACTATTATACATTTGTTTTTATTTATTATCAATGTTCAACTTCATTGCTCATACGAATTGACATTAATTGCAGCCTGCAGGTGTCTAACATTCTGAGTTCGTGTATTTGAGCTTGCTTTCATTTATTTTCCTTGCATTCGAATTTGTTTTATGCATGAACTCAAATAACTCAGAGTCTCAGCCTCTTGAATCACGATTTCTGGTATAGTTCGTGTAACATTGGTAAAGCTAAATGTTTAAGTTTATTTCATGAATTTAAATGTTTTTTAAAGTAGCGATAAAGTCACCGATTAATGACGATAAATTGTCGAGAAATCACCGATTCCCGATTTCGAGTCAAATTTTGGTCTCCCGATTAATTGCCGATTATGATTTTTTGAACTATGGAATAGATAACTTATAGCCTTCACTACAACATTCATGATTCATATATTAACATCTAACCCTATAGCAACCTATGACTAAATTCAAAAATTCAAATTTTACATTTGGAGGGAAAACCCCTTATTTTGCCCCTAGAGTCCAAATGGACCCAAGACACACCTAAAACATTTAAGAAAGTCTAAAATTCTCATTTACATGATGCTCTTGCATCATACTCCCAATGGGGAGAAATTTGAGCTCAATTTCTTTTTCTTCTTCCTTGATTTCCAATTTCTTTGTTTTCTTGATCTGATTTTCTTCCTTCTTTGTTGAGTTCTTTCCATCTTGAGTCTTCTCTCTCTTTGCTTTGTCTTCTTCACTCTTCCTTTGTTTGCTTTGTCTTCACTTTCTTTGGCTTGATTTTCATTTTTCCTTCTCTTTGCTTCTTGACTCGACGAGCTACCTCAACAAATCAACTTCCTCTTCATCTTTATCATCCCATTTCTTGCTCAAATCTGATTCATCTAATTCTTCATACCCTTTGTCCTCTTCTTCATCATGTAGTATACTCAAAAGTTCTTTCTCTACTCTCTTATAGTCTTCATCATCTTCAAATGGATATAAAATCTTAGGTTCTTTCATGATTTATTGCCACAAAAGTTCTTCCTAAGTCTGTTAAGTCCTTTTCACTTCCATTTCTTCTTGCATTTTCAGTTTCTTCATCTTCTTTCTTGGAAATTTTCTTCATTTCTAGCTTTTCATCTCTAAGACCTGCATTCACACATTCAAAGGAAATATTAGAAATAAAATAGGAGGCCTTTTAGCCTCATGAGAAGCTCCATCAATGAGCTCTTCTTCATCTTCACTCTGCTGCTCCACTTCATCATTTTCTTCTTCTCCCTTAAGACAAGCTAAGAAGCTTGTAATCACCTCTTCTTCATTCAATTTCTGAACTTCCTCATACACCACCTCTTTGTCAACTTCTTTCTCTTGTTTTCTCATCCTCTTCTCTACTTGCTTCAACTTCCTCTCTTCCTTCCTTATCATCTCTCTCAGCTACTCTCTGTCTCTTCCTCACAAGTAGCTCTATAGGCCACTTAGCTTTCTTCTTAACCACTATTCCTGTTTGTCCCTTTTCTCTCATTCTTTCCTTCACTTCTACGGTTGTTTCACATCTCTTTTCAACTCTTGTATTTCTTCTTGTATCCATAACACTCTCTCTCTTTCTAAATTTTTCATCTTTTTACTTCTTTTCTCTTCCCCTTTTTCCTTTTTCTCTTTCCTCATGTGGTGCATTACATATATCAATCCCTTCATCATCTCTATTTTCTCTTCTTCCATCTTCTCTCTCTCAACTAGTCTTTTTCACCTTGGTGCAATCTTCACCTTTCTCTAATTTCTTCAAGCCTTCACAAGGCTATGTTTCTTCTTCAACTTTCACTATCTTCTTCTTTCAAATGAACTTCTTTTCAAGAGAAAAATCCCTGTTGTGAAACCAAATGATGCAGAGCTAATCAACAACTTCAACCATCAACAATAGTTAGTACATTCATTTATCAAAATCATCAAACCGACATCTTTTACCTTGTTTCCAAGTAACACTACCAATCAACATTCATATCATCATTTTTCACTATTTCCTTTGTAAACCTCCTTAAGACCTTATAGCCCTTCAAAATCACAAATTTCACTCAAAAACACAAAATACTAAAATTTATTCCTCACCCATAAGCTTTTTAGAAACCCATTTGGCTCATTAGGCGCATGTCAAGTATCGATTCTAACTCTTTTCCCATTCAAATTTATTCTCAAATTACTCTTTTCTACTATCCCTCCAATCAACCCTATTTTCATGCAAACCATTGTGTCCAGAGATATCCACAAACTTTCAAGGAAAACTAATTATAGTTTTGGGCACCCATTATCCTCCTCTTGCTATAGGGTCAATTTGAAGACCTATCTCCTTCTACTATGCTCCCAACTCAAATTACTTCCTTTTTGCTATGTTTCAGTAGGTCACCTAGGATTTTTGTCAAATTCCTAGGGTTTAACACTTAACCACTATTTCAATCCCTCTCAACTCCTTCATACACCTTATTCACTCTTGTTTAAGCTCCTTTACAAGTTCTCACACTCTCCCATCATCATTCTTGTCTAGTTCACACTTTGGTGCGTCTTAAGACCTTGTTCTTGCTCTTAAGCACTTAATGTCATTCTACTCTGTTTCTCCTCCTCTATGAGCTTTGAGCATGGCGCTTTCCCTTTTTAATTCACCACCTTCCTTTCTTCAACAACTTATATACTTTCAAAGGTACTTCCACTCGGTTACTTGCTTGCTCCTTAGGACTCCTCTCATTCATTTGAGTGGCTCGGAGCGGGACAATATGCTCTTATCTTTGTTTTGATGCTCAAAAGGACTTCTCACTTCTTCTCCAAACCTTAGTCACCCTTGAAAATTCCCTCAATAATTTTGTGCTACGCCCCTTAACCTATTGCTTGTATTAGGATATAAGTAGCCGACTTGTGGCTTACCATATCATTTTATTATGTCATTTATACTTTCTCATGCTTAGTAGGCTGGCCTTGGTGATGGTCATAACATATGAATAGTATATATAGGGGATTGTAGGTAGTAGTTTATCAATTTATTTGAGCATTTGAGTCTTATTGTATGGTTTGGAGTTTGCCCCCTCGAAGTGGCGAAAGCTATTTTAATTGCATATTAAGATCATTTATCTACAATATTGTGTTCTTTGGTGTTTTATTGCTGCTCATAATATGAATTATACAAGTAATTTCATAATCCTGAATTAGCGAACTAGAGGGATTTTGTTATAGAGTTTTTTTACAAGAGTTGAAAATTATTCCAGTTAGGATCCACGAAAATTTAAGACTTTATTGATTTATTTTGCAAAAGTTATTGCAAATTTAGGGTTTTTCATAAAATTGCTTCGAGGCTGCAAATTGTGGAATTTTTCCAAGTTAGTTACATTTACAAAAAGCTCTCAAAAAACTATTGGTAGTATCTTCTTTGTGTTGTTTCATATTCGGCCAAATTTGTATCGAAACCCTAGGGTTTGACATCATGGTGGGGCCTTCCACAAGAGCCAAAAAGAATCCTGTCACTCCGGGTAAAACCCCAGATAAAGATGGGGTAGTGATTGAAGAGTTGGAGTTAGAAGGGGTAAATACAAATTCCTCAGCACTAGGGTTTACCTCGGTTGATCATAAGGTGAGCCAACTTGAGTATGATCTGTGAAATCTACAATCTGAGATGGCTCTGTAAAGGAGACATAGACCAAATCAATCAGTGGTTAGATGATATCATGCAACATATAAAGGGTAAATAGTTTGTCCCAAATCAGCCCCAACTCAACCAAGGAGGATCTTCAATTCAAAATAATGGGCAAAATAACCATGTTGGATCACTTTTCCAGCCCAATCAGAATCCAACTTATTCACAACCACGAACATGATGCCAAAAGTGGAGATGCGCAAATTTGATGGGAAGGATCCACTAAATTGGATAAATCAAATGGATAACTTCTTTGAGTTACATCAAACCCCATCGGGACAAAAGGTGACCTTGGCATCCTTGTATCTTGAACCAGACCAATTCATCTGGTATTTATGGTTATGTGTTCAAAGGTAGAAGATGTTGGTGTGTGTGACTGTCCAATCATTGTGCACATCACTGGTGAGTCATCTCGCCTCATGCGAGAGTCATAGGTCTTAGGAACTCAAATAACAAGTGTCGGATTCTGTCATAGATCTTTGTCATTGTCATTTGCGTCAATACGTCATAGGAGTTACATTCCTTATTTGGAATTGTAACTCCTCTTTTAGTGGCATCATATGCGTCAATGATGTCATTAGAGTTCTTTCCGTGTTTAGGCATGGGGTTACACAATAGAGCTATTTGTACTTCCTCTTTTTCGATCTATGAGTATGAGCAGACCTGTTATTCTTACTTGTAATTTTCTTTCCATTGATTTGAATCTTACGTATTACGTTGGAGCTTGACGTTACCATCGGAGTGCAACTTCATTGTGGTGCATTGATTTTTGTCATCGGTTCTCGTGCATCCCTCTTTCATGGTATCAGAGCTGGTTTCGTAAACGTGCACTCTTCATTTCTTAGTTGTTTATTACTTCTAGTTTCTTCTCATTTCCTCATGTGCAAGTTTTTTCGATTATTATTTTTGGAATTGTATTTCTCACCTCGTATTGAGGTTTCAGTAGTTGTAAGTTTGAGGTATTTTGTTGGTTTTCCTTGGCGTGGACCTGTGGTTCCTTCTCATTCGTGTGTTCGGGTTATTTGGGTGCTTCGGATTTGCATGTGTTTTTTGCAAGTCTATTACCGTTTGAGGCTACGGATCCGTTTTCTTTGCATAACCAGTGGTTCCTTGTTGTTAACTCATTTACATTAGTGAACCCATTTGCTCTCGGTACATTTTTTTAATCCGGAGGCTCATTTTTGATTGCTCGTGCATGATTCGGTCTTCCGGTGACTTGGGTTACTCACTGGTTTACCAGCCCGTCCATTGCATTAACCGACTCATATCCTTTGCATTGATTTAGAGGCCTCGTTTGTGGTGTTTTGTGCAACGTTACATTAGATTCTCAGTTTTTTTACATTGTGGCTTGATCCAAAACCACCGGCTCCTTGTATTGACTTGTCCTTGGACATGGAGTATGTGGCTTGAGCTACCATCGTGTTTTCTCTGGTGTATCCTTAGACAACGCTAAAACCTATAGTATTTCTCTCAAACGTTTGTTAGTGCTTCTCGGTGATCGCTTGTGGTTGGTTTCAACCATGGTTACCAAATATAGCCGTATTTTAGATTTTTACCATACTTTTTGCGTTTTGCAGTGTCCACCGTATGGAACTCCGAATTTTGGGATTTGATTTTAAAAAATTAGAAAAAAGAAACTGGGGAAACCAAACCCGTAAAAGCCAAAAAGTGAGGAATTACAGGGAATTGAGGGCATTTGTTTAGAATTTTCTATTTTTATAGTAGCCCGCACCATATTAATTAAGGGCAGTTAGAGAGTGAAAGTGCATAGTGAGCAACAGAGGTAAAAACAATAATTTTCCAGAGCTTTCAACAGAGGTAAAAACAATAATTTTCCAGAGCTTTCAACAGAGTTAACAAAGGTTTCATTGCAGCAGCCTGCAGGTTAGTTAAAATTTATTTCAAGTGTAATTTTTTTTTATGGTTTATTCATCACTGTTATAATTTATTTTATCAAAAGAAGATTTCATTCATATATTTTACAAACAAACATAGTATATCAAATTCGAAATCATATTGAAATTCAACTTAAGATCTTATATTTTTATTTCAAAACAGGGTGGATATGGCACAAAAAAGGTCCACAACACCTGAATGGAAATACATAGAATGGGATGATACATAAAAGGTGTATAAATGCACATTTTGAAAATCTAGAATGCAAGATAATTTAACTAGGATTTGAGGTCATCTTCTTGGAAATTCAAACCAAGTTTCTAATTGCCTACATATTGATAATGATACAAAACAGTTTGAATCCAAACTGAGAATGTTGTAAGGAAACATAAAATACACATTGAAGTTGGATGATTAGTCTCATCACAAATTTCACAAGGAAAAAAAAAAACATTGAAGACATTTTGGAATCAAAATTCTAAGGAAGATGTTGATAGGGCAGCAAGGCGGGTATTTTTATGGTGTTGCAGTACCTTTCAATCATGCTAGATCTCCATATTTTGCGGAATGGTGCGTGCAATTTCAGAATTTGGGAAAGGGTATATTATCCCTTCTTATGAGAGTTTGAGGACATCAGGTCTCAAGAAAGAGAAGGATGAAATAATAAAGGAGCTGAAACCTATTATATATTCTTGGAGCAAAACTGGATGCACAATTGTTAGTGACGGTTGGTCAGATAGGAGACGTAGAACTCTTGTCAATACTCTTTCTTGTTGTCCTCGTGGAGCTGTGTTTTTAAAGGTTGTGGATGCTTCAAATGAAACAAAAACTTCAAAATATATTGCTAATGTCCTTGAACAAGCTATTTTACATGTTGGAGTGGAAAATGTAGTTCAAATTGTGACTGACAATGCTACAAATTGTGTTGGAGCAGGAAAAATTTTGATGGAAAAATATCCAACTATAATCTGGAGTCCTTGTGTTGCTCATGTCTTGGATCTTCTTTTGGAAGATTTTGGAAAGTTACATTGGGTATCAATAGTTGTGGAAGAAGGCAAATTGATTGCCAAGTTTATTACAAACCACCAATTTACACTAAGCAAATACAGAAAAGAGTGTAAGAGGGAATTATTGATGCCAGGGGACACAAGATTTGCAACTCGATTTATTACCTTGCAAAGAGAAATTGAAGAGAAGGAAGCAATTAGAAGTGTGGTGGTTGGTCGAGATTGGGCAAATAGTAAACTTTCATCTATTCAAAAAAACAAAGAAATTGCAGCTATCATTCTAGGGGAACAATTTTGGGAGGGAGCAATAAAGGCCAATAAAATATTTGAGCCTATTGTAAGAGTGCTTAGAATGGCTGATGGTGACATTCCTTGCATGGGAGATATTATTGAGGCAATGGACACAACAAAAGAGGCAATCAAACAATCCTTTGGTGGAGATTCTTGTAAGCCAGAATGGAATTATTTATGGGATATGATAGATGAGAGGTGGTATATGATGCACTCTGTTACATTCAGTAGCATGTTACTTGAATCCTCGCTTGTTTGGGATGAAACATGAAAGTGATGAGGAGACTATGGATGGTTTGTATCAATGCATGGATAGAATGTGCTTAGATCCTGATATTGAAGCAAGTTAGATGTTCAAAAAAATTCATATAGGGATGAGATCGGGCTCCTCTTCTCTCAACAAAAGCAAGAGATAATAGAACTAATCCAGATATCACACCTGTGCAATGGTGGGAATCTTATGGTGGTTCAACTCCAGAGTTACAAAAGTTTGCTATTCATATTCTAAGTCAAGTATGCAATGCATCTAGTTGTGAAAGGAATTGGAGTACATTTGAACTCATTCATTCAAAGCGGAGGAATAAATTAGGGACTCAACAACTATCAGATCTAGTTTTTGTCCATAGCAACATGCGAGTCCTAAGTGCCAATATTGCAAAGCAATACTCTTCCACCTCTACTCCTCATTCTTTGAATCCTGATGCAAATTTGAACTATGATGTAGAGTACTATGCAGATGTAAGTAGTGGTGATGATGAGATATCAGATGGTGAATATTCAGAGAATGATACAAATGAGGGATGACTCTTTATGTGGGAGCTTCATAGTTGTGTTCCTATTTTTAAGAATTGTAAACATTTGTCAACACTCATGATGTTAGAGACATAAAATATGTTATTTCCATCATTTTAGTTAATGCATACATGTTTTAAGTTTAAGCCAAAAATCTTTTTCACTTTAATAATTTTTAATTTGTTGTATAGTTGTGTGTTTAATTATTAAAATTACCATATTTTTTATATATACAAATTACCGTATTTTTTTTGTATTTATCATATTTTTCTATGGACCATTTTTTTCCATATTTTGTGTCCACCATTTAATACTCTCCATACGAAAGTGCTAATATGGTTTCAACAAATTGGTTCAAAGCCCTCTCCTCTGTGTGCACTATTCCGAAGCTCTCCTTAGGCATTTTCTCCTACAACGTGGCTTTTTTGCATTGGAAAATGTTACAAGCTGCACCTTCTCTACATCGGTTCTCGATCCCACTGTTTGTTGTTATTTGCACCGGCTCTATTCAAGCTCCTGCCCTGGATGTTAAAAACTTACCATCCATGTTTTTTTTCCTGTGTGAGACATCTGCTCCATGTGATTATAGCAGTGAAGGGCTTGGTGTATACGTTGGTGGAGGAAACGTGATTCCGTGCCTTGTTCAAACATTGCTCAAAGACGCATTCTTCCCGATTCGCGTTACCTCCTCTGCGACCTACATTTTCTCCTTGTTGGTTTCACTCCCACTACACCGCTCGGTCGTGCTTCTATAGTAGACTCAGCCATGAGACTTCTGCTTTGACCGTTTCCACCTTGGCTAGCACGCTGATCGGTCTGCTAGATCGCTATTTGGACGTGGGAACAACAACTACGTGGGAACAGATTACGAGCATGGAACACGTGGACTCACTTATAGGTTACACCATGTTCCTTTTTTAAAAACTTACCATTGGTAATTCAATCACCTTTTTAAAAATGTTTTAAAGGTGTTAAAACATTTTCTTTTATTGACATTTTAAAAATTTGGGCATTTTGGCTTATTTTACTTGCCTTCCTACGAGCGTCAAAGACGGAGGGTGAGGTTCGAGGGTCGTTTGGTAGGAGGCTAATATCAAATTCCATGCCATTTCCAATGAGCATACCTATGACACCTTTTGCATGCGTTTAGGGCACTTTTTTAATTCATTTGCAGGCTTATTGGTTTTTTCTCATCCGTTGTGAGAATTGTTTTTTGCTATAACTTTTGACTCGTTGCTCAGATATGAGCACTTCTTTAGTCAAAGTTGCATGTTTTTTTGCATTCTAGGTGATGGGATCATTAGTTTTGTAAAGGAAATAATTTTATAAAGTGCCACATTCTGGGGGGTGTCACTGCATTGCTTGATAAAGCTCTTTTCGAATCTCTTGAGCTTTGTTCTATTCCTTTTTCTCATGACTTGTGAGCGCATCGCTGCAAAATCTTACAAAAAGGGATTTTTTCATGCAACGTGAGATGTCATTTCTCATAAGACCCTCTATTCCCCTTCTTGTTTTTCACTCCTTGTGCTTGCTTGCGGTGTCAAACTGTTACACCCAACAAACCTTGATTGTTGTCTCCACCTTACGCGTTATTACGCTGGTTGCAAGGTGAGTGACATGATCTGGTTCTTAGTAAAAAGTCGCATCTTATTGTAATCAACGCACTAAATTATAAAGTGTCAAACTCAAGGGGGTTTAATTTTGTTCTAGGGTGGTTGTTTCTTTTCTCTCTCCTTCCTTTCGCATTCCTTGCTTCTATCTCTTCATTATGGATATCTCTAAAGTACTAGTTTTCACACCTTTTAATTTCTTCGAATGGAAATCTAAAATTATATTTGTTTTGTGAAGTAAAGGGTTATACCGAGTTACCATGGGGTTAGAGACCGAACACGTGGATGTACCCAAAAATCTAAATGGTTCAACCATTGTGATAAAGCCTTAGGTCTTCTTTGTATGTCCGTCTCTCCCGACTTGCTCTTCCACATTGAAACTTCCTCAACACCCGATGAAGCATGGAAAACGCTCAATGATATGTTTGGGAAGCAAGATGACATGAGAGCACATGAGTTGGAGAATGAACTACTAGGGTTAAATCCTAGTGACTTTGAAAACCTGCAGCCTTCTTCTCAAAGTTTGTCCACAGTAGACTTGCTTCTAAAGGAATGTAAAGTGGAGAAGAAAGACTCTCAATTGATCTTGTCGATTCTTTCTAAGTTAGGTCCTGAATACTCTGTCTTTGTTTCAACTTTCCATGCCACGAAAGCTGCCTTGGGTAGTGCTTGGAAAATGCCCTCATTTGATAGTTTTTTGTCCCAACTCATTCGAGAATAGGACAAACTCATTCAAATGGGGACTCTAAAATCCAAGTCACATGTCCTTGTGGTGAATAAGGGTAAGAAGAATGAAAAGAAGATAGAAACAAAGGACCAACCTAAGAAAGAAACCAAGACCAACCAAACCCAACTAAGCCCAACACTAACACTTCGACTTATGAGCCTAAAGTGAAGAAGGAAAGTTTAAATGTTCCTATTGTAAGAATTCTGGCCATGACGAGCCTCATTGTTTTCGAAAACAAATTGATCACTTAACTCATTTACTTGAGAAAAAATAAAATAAGTGTTCCCCTGAATCCGTCAAACAAATTACTTAGAAGGGTGAGTCTTTAAAGCAAAGGAGTCTAAAAACGAAAAGAAGAAAGGTAAGGCCCTTGTAGCTAGATCAACTCCATCATAAACTTGGATTATCAATTCCGCGTGCCTCGCACCACATAGCTTCTTCAGAGAGGTTGAATTCTCTAGCATTGAAGCATGTGGCATGTCCCAAATCACGCTGGGTGATGACACTCACGTGTTGGTTTTTCGTAGTGGATTATAGAGATAGAGGTTGGAACATTTAACCAAGTGTTGAGTGTTCCCAATCTCTCTACCAATCTCCTATCGGTTTACCAAATCACCCACCTTGGTAAAGGAATGCGAGTGGAATTTGGTCCTAACTTAGTGATCATTCGTGAGCTTAACTATGATTACCCGTGGTCGAGGGAAAGGAGGATCACCGTTCATGGTTGTATACCTTTTCCCACTTCTCTTCTGATTTGATGCCCAATGCCTTGCTCACTCATGCAAATGAGGTTAGCAAGTTATGGAATGAGCGTTTTGGGCATATAAATTATCGTTACCTTGAACAATTGAGCCAAAATGAAATGGTCAATGGGGTTACCTCGAGTTAAGTTTTATAAAGGTCTTTGTGAGGGTTCACCTTGGAAAGCACCCTAAAAATGACTTTGACAAGGGAAAATCTTGGAGAGCTACTCGTCCCTTGGATCTTGTTCATAGTGATGTTTGGCCCCTTTCCATCTCCTTCTTTCACTAGAGCTCTATATATACTAACCTTCATTGATGACTTTTCACATTATACTTGGGTATATTTTCTTAAGCTTAAGTCTAAAGTCTTTGAGCATTTTCAGAACTTTAAGGCTCTTGCTAAGAAACAAGTGGAATGGTCTATCAAGGTTCTTTGAACCGATAATGGAGGTGAGTATGTGAGCAATAGGTTTGAGGATTTCTGCACTTCTGAGGGGATTGCTTTGCAGCGTACAATTGCTTACAGCCCTTCCCAAAATGGAGTTGCAGAAAGAAAGAACCGAACTCTAAAGGAGATGGCAACATGTATGGTTCACTCGAAATCCCTTCCTCTGTAGCATTGGGCTGAAGTAGTGAATTATGCTTGTTACATTCAGAACCGTGTTCCACATAAGGTAGTAAGAGGGATGACACCCTTTGAAGCCTGGTTTGGACACAAGCCTGATGTTGAGCACTTTCGAGTCTTCGGATCCAAGGATGTGGCTCGGATTCCTAAAAAGAAACGTAAGGTATTGGATCCACAATCCAAACCTTGTATCTTTGTCAGGTATCTTGATGGCGTGAAGGGATATTGATTGTTGAACCCTACAACCCATGAGCTTTATATTGAGAGGAGTGTGAAGTTTGATGAGTCATCCTTGACTTCAACTTCCACTAAGGTTCTTTTGCCCACTGATTCAGATTTTGACTCATCAGATGATGATGTTGTTGAGCGAGTTCCACCTCTCCCTACTCCGCCTGATCCTCAAACTTTGGAGTCTTCGATTTTGATAGTAGTGATGATGAGGACTATGTCTCCTCTCACTCAAGTGAAGAATCTTCGACTCTGAGCTTAAGCCTCTCGGGACCTCTTTGGGCTTTAATTTTTCGGATAGGAAAACTTTATAGAGTCTTTGGAGATTTAGTTAGAGATCCTTTGGATGAGAGAGGTACTCACTCGAGACTTCACCTGGACCTCACTCCTTCATCTCACTTCCGATCCATGTCTTTCTGAGGAAGCGGGATTCTTGAGTGGGATTCGCCATGGATGAGGAGTATTCCTCACTCATAAAGAATGACACTTGGGATCTTACCCTTCTTCCGAAAGGAAGAAAAATCATTCGGTGTAGGTGGGTATATCGAACAAAGTATGGAGCTAATGGAGAATTGAGAAGTATAAAGTGTGACTTATAGCTAAGGGTTTCTCCTAGGTGGCTGGGGTTGATTATTTAGAAACCTTTGCTCCGGTTGCAAAGATGACTTCTATTTGACTGACCCTTGCCATCGTTGCGCTAACAAATGGGAAGTCCACCAGATGGACGTTAAGAGTGCCTTCCTTCATGGGGACCTAGAGAAGGAGATATATATGGAACAACCCCGGGTTATGTCCATGATCCATCCCTCATTTTCAAATTAAATAAGTCTCTCTATGGCCTTAAACAAGCCCCTCAGATTGGTATGCCAAGATGGACTCCTTTTTACTTGCATCAAGGTTCACTCGGTGTCACTCTGACCCAAATGTGTATATTCTACGGCAGGATGACTCCATACTTATTCTTGTTCTCTATGTTGATGACTTGTTGATCACATGTAGCTCTTCCTCTATCATTGATTATGTGAAGATCTCCTTGGGCAACAAGTTCTCCATTTATGACTTAGGATTACTTCATTAATTTCATGGGATCCAAATTTCACAATCGACTTAGAATTATGATCTCGCATCCTAAGTACTCTCTTGATTTGCTTGCTCGGTTTCACATGTCCAAGCTCGCAAGTCCTCACCTACTCCTTTTCTTTTTGGGATTAAGTTGGTTTCTGATTGCTCTTCCCCCTTGGTTGATGGTACCCTTTATCGATAGTTGGTGGGAAACTTGATCTATCTTACTCATACTCGGCCAGATCTATTATATGTCATCGTGAACATGTCCGATTTATGCAGGAGCCTCATGAACTACACTTAAAAGTAGTAAAGTTGATCCTTCACTATGTTCGTGGCACTCACATAGATGGTATTCATTACTTAGGAGGGACTGAGATTGACTTGGTTGGATTTACAGACTCAGATTGGGCCGATGATCTAGATCATCAAAAGTCTACCTCAGGCTACAGTTTCACTCTTGGTTCAGGTCCTATCAGTTGGTCTAGCAAGAAGCAAAATGCCATTGCCATATCATTGACAGAAGCAGAATACAGAGTAGCAATTAACACTTCCACAAAAGTTGTTTGGTTACAGGGTATCTTGACAGAGTTTGACATCCACTTTTGGTGACCTACCATTATCTACTATGACAACATGAGCACTATCTCGATTTGTAGGAATCTGTTCAGCATCAGTGGACGAAGCACATTGAGATTCACATGCACTTCATACGGGAGTTGATACATGAAAACATCATCGACATACAATATGTTCAGACAACTGATCAGGTTGCAGACATTTTCACCAAGCCCTTCACTGAGGTGAAGTTTCTTCACTTGCGGTCTCTTCTTGGGGTGAGGTCTGCTGCAACCACCCATCTTCTTTGGGCTATATAGTCCTTCTCCTCTTCTTATTTCTAGAAAGATGTTGTTTGTATATGGGCACCTTATTAGGCCTTTAGTTGTCGGGCCCCATTGACACATCTTTCTTAGTTTTCTAGGGGAGTCTTCTTTTCTGTTATGACTTACCTTGACCTGTTCCTCAACTTCGATGAAGGGGGTTTTGGTGTGTGTGATTCTGTCTAGTCATCATCCACATCACCTAGTGAGTCATCTCACCTTGTGAGAGTCATAGGTCTTAGGAAGTCAAATGACAAGTGTCAGATTCTGTCATAGAATCTGTCATTGTCATTTGTGTCAATACATCATAGGAGTTACATTCGTTATTTGGAATTGTAACTCCTATTTTGGTGGTGTCATATGTGTCATATGCATCAGTGGTGTCATTTGGGTTCTTTCCATGTTTAGGCATGGGGGTTACACAACACCCCTATTTATACTTCCTCTTTTTCGATCTATGAGTATGAGAAGACCTATTATTCTTACATGTAATTTTCTTCCATTGATTCGAATCTTACGTATTACGTTGGATCTTGATGTTACCATCGAGTGTAACTTCATTGTGGTGCATTTCTTTTGAAATGGTTCTTGTGCTTCCCTCTTTTAGAAGAATAGTCTCAGTGTCACTTGGACAGTTTTTACCGAGGAGTTGCAATTGCACTATAGTTCTAGTGTTTCAGATAACTACTTTAGTCAATTGGAAAAGTTACGAAAAATGGATCAGTCAAAGATTATGTGCATCAATTATAGAACCTATCCTTAAGGGTGGAGAATATTAGGTAAGGAAATATGAATGACCTGTTTTTTGGGGTCTTAAGGACCACATTTAGCATGAGGTACATATGTTTAATCCACTCAAAATTTTTGATTCTATTATCATGACATGTAGAGCAGAGGAAAAATTTATTTGCAGTAGGAGGCAACCTTTCACTAACACCAGAGACCGTAGTACCTCTTCCCCATCATTCACTCGGCCAATTAGATTGACTCCTCAATAAATGGAAGAAAAGAGAAAAAGGATTATGTTTTAACTGTGACACAAAATATGGACCGGGACACAAATGTGCTGAGAAGAAGTTGTTCTATATTGAAGGAGGAAATGAGGATGAAGAGGAAGCTGAAATTATAGGAGAGGATGAGGAACCAAGTAGAAGATGAAGTAGAGGATCACCAACCTATAATTTCTTGCCATGCATTTTTAGGTATTAGTACTCCTCAAACACTCAAGGTTATTGGCTATCTCAAAAAATACAAGGTGACAGTGTTGATTGACTCAAGGAGTACTCATAACTTCATAAATAGTAAGTCAGTTGCCCGCCTAATTTTTTATTTACCCAACTCCAGAAATGCAAGTTATGATATCTGATGGTGGGATAGTCAAGTGCACAGAAAGTGTCATAGTATTAAGCTTTCCATGGGAGACTACATGCTATACTTGCCTATGTTTTCTATTTCTATGGGAGGGGCAAGATATTGTTTTGGGTGTCCCATGGCTCACAACCTTAGGTACTATAGAGATGAATTTCAAGAATTGTTCATGCGATTTCATTCAAAAGGAAGGACAATAAAAGTGAAAGAGATGGTAGCTAAGTCTCCACAAATTATTAGCTCTCATCAGATGAAGAAGGTTCTTAGAAAATGAGTAAATGGATTTGTACCAAAGTTATTTTCCATATAGGTACAAAATATAGAGTCTTCAATGCCACCCGATCTTCAGAAGATTGTTGATGCTCACTCATCTATTTTTTATGCAATTCCAAAGGGACTACCACCAGTTAGGGGTCATGATCATGCCATTATTTTGATTCTAGGGAGCCAACCACCTAACATTAGACCATACGAGATACCCATATTCCTAGAAAAGTGAGATCGAAAAAATGTGGCTAGAAATGTTGAAGGCAAGTATCATCAGGCATAGCCAAAGCACATATTCTTCACAAGTGGTCATGGTACATAAGAAGGATGAAACATGGAGGATGTGTCTAGATTACTAAGAACTCAACAAGTACACCATCAAAGATAAGTTTCATATTCCAGTAATTGATGATTTACTTGATGAATTGAATGGTGCTATTTATTTCACAAAATTAGATCTTCATTCAGGGTACCATCAAATTAGAATAAGAGAGGAAGATGTTCATAAAATGGCTTTTAGGACTCATGAGGGCCATTATGAGTTTTTGGTAATGCCCTTTGTCTTGCAAATGCTCTTTCAACATTTCAAAGCTTGATGAACACTGTTTTTAGGCCATTTTAAAGGAATTTTGTATTAGTTTTATTTGATGACATATTGATTTACAAGTAAGACATGGGAAGAACACTTACTGACATGTAGAATAAGTGTTGGAAGTTTTGGAGAAACATAAGCTCTATGCAAAGCCATCCAAATGTTCTTTTGGTGTATAAGAGGTATCATAGAATAAAAAGAGAATTCTTTTGGGAAGGACTCAAGTGTGATGTACAAAATTTTGTATCAGAGTGTTTGGTGTGCCAACAGAACAAAGGTGAAACCATTAAGACACTAGGTCTATTGAAACCATTACCAATTCCTAGCGAGGAGATGGGAGGATGTCTCCATGGGTTTCATCATAGGATTTCCTTATTTGACAGACGGTAAGAATGTTATTTGGGTGATTGTGGATAGGCTCACAAAATATGTCCATTTTTGTGCCCTGTCACACCCATTTGCAGCCAATGTGATCACAAACCACAACTATTTTTTTGGAGACAATTCAAAAGCTACATGGAACCCCAAAGATAATTATAAGTGATCGTGATCCTATTTTCATGAGTAATTTTTGAGTAGAATTATTTGCATGTTTGGGTACTTAGCTAGCTCACAATTCATCTTACCATCCTCAAACTAATGGGAAAATGAAAGTGGTAAACAAATGCTTAGAGGTGTATCTACGTTGTTTTGTATCAGATAAGCAAGAACGTTGGGTTAAATGGCTACCACTTGCAGAATGGTGGTATAACACATCTTTTCATACCTATTCTCAAATGACCCCATTTTTAGCATTATATGGTTACCATCCACCATCTATCACTTCTTCTTTTAGGGTGCAAACTAAGGTCAGAGATGTTGAGGAACACATTCAACATCAACAATCAGGTTTTGGTTGGTTTGAAGGAGAATTTGGCATTGACACAAAACAAAATGAAACAATAAAAGATCAACACTTGTAGTGAAAGATATTTTGAAATCATCGATTGCGTTTTTGTACATCCTGCAACCTTACATGCAGATGTCTCGGAAGTAATGTGAGAAAAATAAAACAAACTTGCTCCTAAATATTATGGTCCTTATCAGGTTCTATAGAAAATTGGAAGTGTTACTTATAAACTAGAGTTGCCTCAATCTTCACGCATACACCCAATATTCCATGTTTCCTGCTGAAGAAGGTTATTGGAAAAAAACTTGCAGCCCGGATGGAGCTACAGAACTTGATGAGGAAGGAAGAACCATTTTGGAGCCGAGAGAAGATTCTGTAAACACGTATCTTAAGAGGCCGAGAACTAGAGACACTAAGGAATATCTGATCAAGTGGAAGAATCTGAGCATAGAGGATGCGACCTAGGAGGATGAAGGTTTTCTACAACAACATACATGATTATTCAACATTGAGGACAACGTTGGTTTTAACGGGAAGGGCATGCTATGCCCTTAACCTATTGCTTATATTAGGATATGAGTAGCTGACTTGTGGCTTACCATATCATTTTAGTATGTCATTTATACTTTCTCATGCTTAGTAGGTTGGCCTTGGTGATGGCCATTACATATAAATAGTATATCTAGGGATTGTAGGTAGTAGTTTATCAATTTATTCAAGCATTTGTGTCTTATTTTATGGTTTGGAGGTTGCCCCCTTAAAGTGGCGAAGCTATTTGAATTGCATATTGAGATCATTTATCTGCAATATTGTGTTCTTTGGTGTTCTATTCGCTGCTCATAATCTGAATTATACAAGTAATTTCATTAAAGTTTGATTCCTTTTCCATTAATGGCTTAGGTTCTAAAGTCACATGTCATATTTTCTCTACAAGACTATTGACTGAGTTTAAATTTCTCCTTATCAATCCTCTAGGTTCTGAGTTATGCTATTTATCCTTATACCTCCTCACTCCCTCTCAAGACTTAATCACACCTTGACTACTCTTTCTTATCACCTTTTCTCCTTACTTCTTGCAATCTTTTCTCACAAAACTGATGACCCTTCAAATCCCAAAACTATCTCAGTCTCTCCTACATGACTGTGCTTACTTTCTTTGCTCATGGTAACAACAAAGCAACAAGTCTAAGAATTCTATGATTCTTAACCTTCCTCTAACCTTTCACAATTGTCCAAGGATCCTTAGCCTTCCAAAATATATAAATGAAGACTCTTTTATGAAATTTCCTTCTTTTAGGCCCTCCAAACTCGGCGTCATGCATAGTTCAAATCGAATGTTAATTTAAATTTGAAAATTCTTAGGTTTTGGAATAAGATTCCCTCTCTAAGATTATTACTCCTAATATCCTTACTCATGCCTTAAACCTTCTTCACATTGACCATCTAGATCACTAACAAGAAGTTTAACTATTTCACGGTATACATATGTCAAACTCCTTACAAATCTTCCAAACTGTATTCCTAGCTTCCTTTCCCCTTGATACTCAACATTTGAGTCTTTTTACCTAGTTCTTAAGATTCTTGGCACTATACTAACTTCATCTAATTGCACAAACATTCATAGACCTCTCTCAAGATTTGATTAAGCCCGCTGAACTATATTATGTCATCCCTTATCGTCTCACCTATGACTAAGCATGTAAATGATTGTATTTTTGTCTTGTATAGGCTAGATCTTTCATTGATCACCCTATGATTCTTCACACACTTGCAGGAGCTTCTAAAAACCATAATATTCTATTTTGATCCACTAAAATATAGTGAAACAACCCTTCTAACTCTTAGCCAAAACCCTCAACTTCTAAGCCCTTGAAATAGGGTAGTAACAACACGCTTGAGTACACTTCTTGTTTTTGATTCCTTGATAGGTTTTATAGCAATGGTTATTGATATCTCATGATACCTTCAAATTCCTCAATATCATCACATAGTTCCATTGTCATTTGATCTATTACCTCAGGTTATAATTCTTCTTTGCAAGCATCAAGTAAACTTCCCGATAGAAAACACGAGTTTCAAACCATTTTAAACCACATACAAGTGTTTTACAGTGCAACACCATTCTCATTTGCTCTTGAACTTAAACTTGAGGGATCAATTATTTCTTATGGGTTATCAAACACTCATTAATATAAACAACACAAAATGCATGTTTACCTCCACACATAGTTTATAGCTCTTGAGTCCAAGACTATTTCACTTGAGGCTATATAGTTTTCTCAACACATATAGACACTCATTTAACATTCTCAAGACATTCAACATAAGCATTTAACATAAGCATGTTGTGCATAACACACTAACACGAGTCTCATACATAGGTTTTCTTCATCAAAAGAAGATTTTATTTGATCAAACATGGAAAATACAAAGCTCCTTAAGCCATAGGCTTTGATACAGAGTTTCCCACCCTCAAACTGTCCCTCTCTACTCTCTCTAACCTCTTCATTCGAATACCAAAGATGAGTATGTGTATCCAATAAGGTAGTTAGGGATTATCCATGTGAACCTAACCTTGATTACGCTAACTCAAGGTGAGTCAAGGTCTTGGTAAGTTGAGAAAATCATGAGAAGGTAGAATAGATAAGTTTTAGCCTTCACTACAACATTCATGACTCATGTATTAACATCTAACCCTATAAAGAGCGACCTATGACTAAATTAAAAAATTAAAATTTTACATTTGGAGGGAAGACTCCTTATTTTCCCCTAGAGTCCAAATGGAACCAAGACACACCTAAAACACCTAAGAAATCCAAAAATGCTTATTTACATGATGCTCCCGCATTAAATCCTTAACCATAATAGATACTCCCAAACTCTTCTTAAACAACACATTACTTACTTAGCTCTCATATTCGGTGAGACTCCATCCTTTTGTTGGTATGAATCTCAATGAAAACACTTGAGAGAATTATGATTATGAATATATAAACAAGCTGATTTATCTTGATTTTTGTGTATACATTGTAAAATTTGCACAACGTAGTTCTTAAGTTCGACCAAGGAACATTATGACATTTGACATTGAATCATCAATATGTTCTATGGTTATTTAATTTTGAAATGATTGCACCATTGAACTGGCTCATAATGTTGATATGGAAGTTTTGTGATGATAGATATGGGATGTGTAGACGATTGTACCCATTTCTGTGTAGAATGTGTTGACTTAGTAGTTTATAAAGGGAAAATCAATAGTCTAGTAGAAGCCCTGGGCAGTTTTGTCCTATCTAGATGGTTTGCACCTTCGCTAAGTTGTGCGTAAATTTGGTTATGGAATTGTGATCCTCTATGTTTGTAGTTTTGCATTCCATGCTCAAATCTTTGGAGATTTGCACTTTTGTTGCAAATTAGGGATTCTAATTTTTCAAAACCCTATCTTTTCTTCACCTTGGAGACCGAAAAGAGGTTAGTCTCGATTTGGAATGACCTCACACCATTCGAAGAGGGATCAAGCCACATGCAATTCTCCCATCCGGTGCATGTGTGCGATGTGTACAATAGCAATATATCGGGTAGAGTATCCCTAATGAGGCCTCCATCAATGAAAATGATCTTTCTGTGAAAAATGCATGCAAAGATGATTTAGGGAAATGAGAAAACATAAAATATGTTGAGAATTGAATTGTTGTGTTGTGCTTCTATTAGATCTTGATTTGCAATGAGAATACTTTTATAAAGCGTGGGAGTCCTTAGATGTCAAAGACCACTTATGTTTTGTGTAGGTCAAAATGATTGACATGTATGTGATTTTATACAAGACTTCTTTGAAATTTTTCTTTCCTAGAGGTCCCTAAGCCGATCAAGATAGCTTGTGCATTTGCGAAAACTAGCCATTACTGAATGAGAGGGTGAAATCATCTTCCGGTTTGACCTTGTTGGGCAATTTGACAAAGAGTATCAAAACTCACGTTTTTTAATTGTAGAGGGTGGTAATGTGTCCAAGATGTGTTCTGTAGCTAGCATATGGATTTTGACAAGTCAAATATGTATAACAAGCATGACCTAGTGGGTATGGAGTGATATATTGTGAAAGATGCATGTAAGGGTAAGTAAATTGTGTGTAAGAAGGTAATTTGTTGGGATAATGCTAGATAATTAATGTGAATTACCATTGGTCCATATATGGGTATTACATCTTCCCCATCTTAATCTAGTAATTGAAAATTGTTGGATTAAAATGAAATAAAGTAAATGCAAATCTCCCATTGGACTCAAAATATGCATGTGTGGATTGTTCATGTTCCATCTCCTTGTGCCATGCACGTGAACTTGCAAACCACATGAAAAATTGTGTATTAACTTCAAATGATGATGCTAATACAACCAAAACAACTACTAAATTAAAATCATGAAATGTGTACACTTGATTGTCCCATGTAGGAAGTAAATGCTGAATGTGATAAAAATTTGACATTTGGGCGATCTGCCACACTTGCCATCCCGTGTGCATATGAGCCTATCACTTGCCATCTTGTGTGCATTTGGGCATGCCAAGTAGCCATTTGTGTGCATATGACCCTACCACGAAACCAACTTGTGTGTAATTAGGCCTGCCACGAAGCCATCTTATGTGTGTATGAGCCCATCATGAAGCTAGACTATGTAAGTATGAGTCCACCACAAAGCCATTGTGTTAAAAATGGTGTAAATGTCATAATTGTAAAATGTCTACATGTCACAATATGTGTTCAAAATCAATGTAAATTGTCCAATGTTGAATGGAAAATATGTAAACGATCCGTGTACGATGTGCAAGTTCAATCGAATGTCAAATGTGTGACCATCATCGGTGCTCAAATGTCCAAATGTAAAATCATCAAATATGTGACCATCATTGATGCTCAAATGTCTAAATGTCAAAATTCCATAGCATCATGTATGTGCCTAATGTATACCAATGCCATAATGTCTGTAATGTGCCATATGTCATATGACCCATATCTATAATGATGCCATAATTTCTATGATTTGTATCATAATTACCTATAATCGGTATCTCGAATTTCTTGTAATGTACCATAATATCCATTAATGTTATAATGCCCTCGTACCATGTTTTGAAAAATGTGTGAATTTCATCACATAATGTCAATTGAAACATTGTATTTTTCAATTGCATGAATGTGTAAGAAAAGTCCACAATACACCCCCTCTTTTGAGATGAGGGATGCTGCAAAGCAATCCATTAGCTCAAAAGAGAAAAGTGTTATTCAAAAAATTCATCTACTGAAACATCCTTGATATAAACCATATATAGTAAAGAACTAACATGGTAAAATATAAGTGTTTTAGTGGTCATGAGATATAAGTATTGTTAGCATCAATTATATGTAGCATCATCAAAATAATTAGGTAGCAATTCAACATATAAGATAGTAGTGATCAAAAGAATCACGGACAACATACTTGACTCAACACCTAATGGATCCATAGAGACCTATGATAGGACATGACACAACATGGCTTGATAAGCCTATTAAACTAAATTGACTAACTAGGTAGGACAAACTAATCAATGTTAGTTGTTAGTATTGAGTGTGAAAAAAAAGTATGTGTAAACCCAATGTACTTGGAGTGCATTGAGAGAAAATAAGATGCATACAATCAATGTGTTGTCAAACAATGTGTAACAAGCCATGATATAAGAAATGGAACAATCATCAATTAATGTAGCGTGTTGACTCGTTTGCTTAGAGGCCATACAATGTAACCTAGGACTGCATGGAAATTCTTGGTACCACCTGCGTACCAAGCTTGATACATGCACTGTATGGGTATGGGTATGAATACAATATGTGTACAATGCAAGTACATACCTATAGGCCCCTGTACGTCTCAAGTATGGAAATCCATACCCAAGATGTATCGGGGCATGCAGATTACATACCTACAACGTACCACTACCATTTTTAACTTAAAATAATAAAAATAAAAAATCCCTAACTTTAAAAAAACATGGGATCAACGGTGGAGTTAGATATGTGAGTCCAAATCGGTCTAAGCTTGCAGGTGGTTGAGCCATTGATGCCCCTCTTTATTGTATTGTTCGAAAATGAAGCTTGCATTGCCCTTATTCATGCCACTGCCACTTCCACTATTTAAACTTTAATGAAAGATCTCTTAAATGAAAGAGCCGGGAAATATTCATTTAGGTTAATTTAGTTTTATAATTGTTTGTTAGCGTCCGAGGTTTTATTATTCCTATTTATAAATTAATCAATGATAAAGTTTTATTTAGGTTTATTGAGTTTTATAATTGTTTGTTTGCGTTTAGGTTTTATTATTGTTGTTTATAAATAAATTAATGATAAAGTTTTATTTAGACTTATTTAGGTTTATAAAGTTAAAATATTTTAAAAGGTAAATATTAAAATATAAAGTTTGTTATATATATATATATATATATATATATATATATATATATATATATATATATATATATATATATATATTATAATGTATTTCAATTTGATAAATTATTATTTTATTATGTTGTAATTTAATGGTTTATGAACTATATATATATATATATATATATATATATTTTCTTTGTAAATTTATATTAATCAAATTTAATCACGTTTATTTTTCCAAATATTATCTTTGTTGAGCTTCATTGAATTTTTCTTTACCAAACTTAAAGACGAAGACGAACTTTGTAACTTATGTTCTAGGCTTTTAGCCCTAAGAAATTGAAAGTGAAGCAAGTTGAGAAGTCAGAACTTGAATGTATTAAGTTATTAACTATTATTTTTGAACATTATGAATCAATACAAACACAAGTCTCAATTCTCAAAGTATTTGAAATGTGTTTTCATGTTCTATAAATGATTGTATGAGTATTAAATTTCGATAAGTACACAAATGCTTATATATATATATATATAATATATATATATATATATATATATATATATATATATATATATATATATATATATAATATACCCAACAACGTACCGTACCTGAAGTTATTAAAAGTTTTCTGTATCAGCGTACTGTACCCGTACCGTTCGCGTGTCAACCAATGTAACAGGAAATGTGTGTCACTCAATGTAACAAACAATGTTCACGTGTGAAGAAAGGTAACCAGGAATGTCCATGTATCAACTAATGTGTAAGCAATAGTGTGTATCTATCAAGCAATGATCGTGTGTCTAATATCATATCACCTAATGGGCCTAGAGCCAAATGTGTGTAAGAGTGATATATGCTACACATGCATGTCAATTTATCAATGCGTACTTAAACTTACAATAGATAATTAAGATTTTGGGAAAAATAAAAATAGCGTGTAGAGAATACTAGAGGCCTTGAAAACTGAAAACTACATCATGTCAAGAATATATAGTCTGCTAGAGGTGACGAACAATAGGTGAATGATTACCCATTCACATCTTTATGAAATATGGTAAGAGATAATGCAAGGATGTCTAAACTCAGATAACACATAATAGATTACAAGCACATATTCAATGTTGATTACTGATTAGTAATTATTTCAGGCTTTCTCTCTCGTGCAAGGCAAGTTTAATTCTTTCAAAATTCACATATTTAGTTATATTATTAGGGCAAACCTATCTTATAGGTACATAAACACATATGTATACGTGCATATACATATGAATATGTATCTAAGAGACCTTACTTTTTCCTTCCCGCAATAAGAAAAAAAACAATTTCTATAAAGGTCTGTGGATTCTTGCTTAGATGGAACTTTAAACACACCCTTGTCAAATAATTTCCTTGCCCAAAATAAAACATTGTTCACATGGTTTGTGATCAATCGCATGTCATATGGACTTAACAACCTTTTTCCCGAATATTTTCGTTGATGTTGTTTCTTGTTTTGAAAATCTTATCTTTGGACCTAGAACACAAACAGTGATCCTATTCAGAACTAAAATATGTCTAGTATCACCCAATGTTTTAAAAACTAGTTGAATCTGGAGCCGGAGCAGGCCATTCTCACCCACTCAATACTAAAGGAGCAAATCGGTAGGAAAACAAAGCTTGGGGATCGGGCAGTCCACAAGTGCAATACTAAAGAGAGTAAAATTGGTAGAAAAATAGGCTTGGGGACTGGTTCCATACTAAATGGTCCAAGTTAATGTAGCCAACTTTAACACAAACTCAATACACTACAAATATCTTGAACTCAAAGAAAATAAATCTTCTTCTTCGTTATTGAATCATGAATTACAATGCTTCATAAATAGGAAAAAAACTCCCAACTCGAGTTTCCAAGCAAACTCTAACTAACTTTGACTAAATCTACTCTAGGTGGCGGAATTTACTATTTTTAGTAGTTTACTAGAACCTGCTATTCTTAGTAAGTTCACATGCTTATTCATACGGGCACAAAAATTGCCATGCATCTTCTACATGCCTAAATTAGAGGAATTGCCAACTTTCTAACCTACTATACATTCAAGAGACTAAAATTTACTAATGCCCTAAAATAGGAAAAAACCAAATTACAACTTAGATCCTAATTTTTAGCCTTTAGATGGCGGATTTCAGCCCGAAAATGTGCCGAAATGTGCTCCAACCTAATAGGCCTAGTTGATTCTTGTGTTCATCTCATTTAAATAGGTGGTTTAAAAAATGGACTCAAACAGACACCCGGAGCACAAGTTATGACCTTTTCAAGTTCCTAATAAAAATAGTGCACCATTCTCCCCTACTTGAAAAAAACGTAGCTCCTGCAAGTTGTCTTCTTCAAATTTCAGTCATTTGTCTTTTTCTAGCTTCATAATCTCCCACTTTGTGACCCTTGTGTTGTCCTCTTGTGCCAATCCTTTTCCAGTGTACCAAATATTAAGCTGTATTGTCCATGTTGCGTGATCATTGTTTTTTTCCAAAATATGATCTACTTCTTTTTTCTTTTTCACCGGATCCTGCTACCTCCAATCTACTACTTCAATAAAATCCCCTTTGTCACTATCCCCATGAAAAGAATATAATTCTAAAACATTAAACACTGGAGAGCTATCAAAATAATGTGGCAATTTTACCTCATAAGCATTATCACTTATCTTCTTCACGATTTTGTAGGGACCAATCTTTTTGTACTTCAACTTGTTATAGGTTCCTTTTGGAAACCTTTCCTTCCGAAGGTATACCATAACCAACTCACCCACTATAAACACTTTGTTACTTTTGTGCACATCTGCTATTTCGTTATACTGATCATTATTAGTCTGCAATTTCTTCCACACTTCTTCGTGTAATTGTTGTATATGTTCGACAAATGCTTCACATCATCATCAACGACTCGCCATCTAACACCCCTTTTGGATTACTCCCATACACAATATAAAATGGGGATTTTCTGTGGATCTATTTACAAAGATATTATAAGCAAACTCAGCTTGTGGTAATGCTAAGTCCCATTGTTTTGGCTTTTCCCAACTATGCACCTTAACAAGTTTCCCAAACTCCTATTTACCACCTTTGTTTGCCCATCGGTTTGAGGATGATAGGAACTGCTGAACTATAGTTTAGTTCCCAACTTCTTCCATAAATTCCTCCATAAATGACTTAAGAACCTTGTGTCCCTATCTGAAGTAATGGTTTTGGAACACCATGCAAGCGAACAACTTCCTTGAAAAAAAAATATGCTACTCCTGTCGCATCACTAGTTTTCTTATAGGAAATAAAATGAACCATCTTAGAAAACCTATCAAAACCACAAAAATTGAGTCATTACCTCGTGTTTTTGGTAATCCCAAAACAAAATCCATACTCAAATCGTTCATGGTCCTTTGGGATCAAGAAATGGCATATACAACCCTTTATTTTGTGTATTACCTTCGAGACTCTGCAAATTCGACTCCTCTCCACATATCTTACCACATCTCATTTCAGATTTGGCCAATAGTATTTCTCTTCTACCAAGGCTATCATCTTATCCTTACCAAAGTGCCCATCCAATCCTCCGCTATGCAACTCTTTCACTATATTATCTCTCATAGACCTAACTGGAATACATAATTTTCATCCCTTAAATAGATAGCCATCTGCAAAAGGTACTCATCTTGGAAATCTCCTGCATCGCCTGACAATGGTCTACTTAACCTTTCAACAATATCCTTAAAATTAGAATTGGAAAATATAAATCCTTTATTGCTTCAAAACCAACCACCTCATTCTCCATAGTTGTAAATAGAGTCACACGCCTACTCAATGCATCCACAACTTGGTTCTATTTTCCTAATTTATGCTTTAGAGAAAAAGTATAACCTTGCAAAAATGATACCCACTTTGCATGCCTACTATTCAACTTCTTTTGTGTATTCACATACTTCAAGGCTATGTGGTCTATAAATAACACAAACTCCTTAGGCACTAAGTAATGCCTCCAATGCCTCAATGCTTGTACAATTGCATAAAATTCCACATCATAAGTAGAGTAGTTCCTCATTCAATTTCTCACTAAAGAAAGCTATTGGCTTCCCTCCTTGACTTAGGACAACACCAATACCCACATGTGAGGTGTCACAATCAACCTCGAACACTTTATCAAAATATGGTAGTGCCAAAATAGGTTCTTCTATCACCTTCTTCTTCAAGAATTGAAAGCTATCCTCAGTTGCCTTTGTCCACAAAAACTCCCTTCCCTTTGTGCAATTTGTTATAGGTGCTATAATACTGCTAATTTTTTTAATAAACTTTCTATAAAATGTTGCTAAACCATGAAAGCTTTGTACCTCTGTTATACTTTGTGGGGTAGGCCATTCAATAATTTCCTTTATCTTTTCTGAGTCCATCTGTACCCCATCTGTTGAAATAATAAAACAAAAAATACCAAACTCTCTTGCATAAACATGCACTTCTTCAAATTTGCATAGAGCTTCTCTTTCCTTAACACTTCAAATATCACCCTCAAATGCCTCAAATGTTCTTTAGTTTTACTGAAAATCAAGATATCATCAAAATAAACCACAACAAACTTACCATTGTACTCCCGCAACACAATGTTCATCAACCTCATAAAAGTGCTAGGTGCATTAGATAACCCGAATGACATCACCAACCACTCATATAATCCATCCCTGTCTAGAATTTTTTTCCAATCATCTCCTTCTCGATGCAAATTTGATGGTAATCACTTCGGAGATCAATCTTGGTGAAATATTTAGATCCAACAAACACATCCATCTTATCATCAAGGCGAGGGATTGGGAACATATACTTGATTGTAATTTTGTTGATTGCTTTGTTATCCATGCACATTCTCCATGTTTCATCTTTCTTTGGAGTTAATAAAGCTAGAGTTGCACACGGAATCATGCTCTCCCTTACTACACCCTTTCTCATGAGCTCTGTCACTTGCTTATTCAACTTTGCATGCAATGTTGGGCTCATCCTATAAGCCGCTTGATTTGGGAGTGAAGACCCTAGGATTAAATCAATATGGTGATGGATATCTCTTTTGGGTGGTAACCCATCTGGTAGCTCATCAGGAATAACATCAAAAAATTATTCTATTAATTTTGCTACTTCTACTGGTATTTTTGCACTTGCAGGTTCATCCTTATTTGCGACCAACACATAAAAAACCCAATTTCCTTTGCCTCCTTCACAAATTATTTTGTAGAAAACATATTTTCAGCCTTTCCCTCTTCCTTAAGAGGTAGTAAAACTATTTTTGTGCCATCCTTCCAAAAAGTATACATATTCTTCCCCCCATCATGAATAACTTTTCTATCAAATTGCCATGGTCTGCCTAACAACATATGACATGCATCCATAGGAATAACATCACACCAAATCTCATCCTTATAACTTTTCCCAATAGAAAAATTTATTAAACATCTCTTATCAATAGTAACTTCATTACCCTTCTTAAACCATGCAATATGGTAAGGGTTAGGATTCTTCTCACAATGCAGGCCTAGTTTCTCAACCATCTCATTTGAAACCATGTTCTCACAACTACCACCATCAATAATAACATTACATACCTTTCCTCCTGAAGTGCATCTTGTTCTGAAAATATTTGTACATAGCCATGCATCCCCTTGATCTCCTTTCTTGGAGCAATCATATTATTTTTATCATTATATTTTCTCCCACATCTGGTGGAATTTCTATGATCATCTTCTTCTTGTTCAACTTCAACAAGATTTACTCTCGGAGGGTCTTCTTGCCTCTTGTCATGCATATAATAATGTGGGCATTCAAATGCTCTATGCCCCTCTTCACCACATCTGTAGCACACAAATGGTCTTTGTGGAGCCTCCCATCCTTTGCCGCCAACATATCCTCTGCCCCTAGGAAATCCTCTACCTCTTTGCTGATTTGGGAGATCTTGTCTTATATCTTCTTGCTTTTCCACTCCATGAGGTTGTTCTCCTCTACCTTGGCTAAAACCATCTCGTCCCTAAAAGGAGGATGAGGCCCCCTATTCATCCCAAGTGATCTCCTAAAACTTTGACGGTTTTGTTTTTCTTCGGCCTTTAAAGCTAGTTGATAGGCATCCTCCATGCTCTTGATCTTGTGCATGCTTAGCTCATCTTGAATAGAAAATTTTAATCCATTTACATACCTTGCAGCCATTTGTTCCTTAGTTTCTTCATGCTCTACACAAATGGACAACTTGTAAAACTCATATGTGTATTCTTGCATGGTTTATAAGTTCTATCTAAGATTTTGAAACCTCCGAAAAGGGTTTGTGCATAATCCACAAGGAGAAATTTTTCTTTTAGCTTCTTCTCCATCTTACTCCAAGTCCTAATCCTTTCTTTCCCCTTTCTTGACCGCTCCTTTTGTAGATGATCCCACCATAACATAGCATGACCTTTTAATTTCGTGCATGCAAATTTTACCTTCTTTTCCTTTGACATAGCTTTCCACTCAAAATGTTTTCCCATGTTAAGTGACGATCGATCAACTCCTCTAGTTTTAGGCTACCTCCATATTCAAACATCAACTTTTATCCCATCATTCTTTCCTTCTAATGCTTGAAGCATCCTTTCTTCAAAAGCTAAGGGTGGTCCTTGTGCTTCCCTCCTCTTGATGTCATCTCCACTTGATTTCCTCTCTGGGCTATAGTTAAAGCAAGCACAACAACTTGCTTCTACAAATCCTGCATGTTTCTATTCATCTGGCGATTCGCCCCCTCTTCCTCTTCCTCTTCTGCCATTACTTTTTTCCTCCACCAAGACTCAAACTCACTCTGATACCAGATAATGTAGCCAAGCCAACTCAATATACTTTAACACTCCAAGAAAATAATTCTTCTTCTTCATTATCAAATCATGAATTACAATGCTTCATAAATAATAAAACATCTCAACTCGAGTTTCCAAGCAAATTCTAACTAACTTTGACTAAATCTACTCTAGGTGGCGAAGCTTACTATTTTTAGCGAGTTTACTAAAATCTGCTATTCTTAGTAAGTTCGCATGCTTATTACATGAGCACATAAATTGCCACACATATTCTATATGCCTAAATTAGAGGAATTGCCAACTTTCTAACCTACTATGCATTTAATAGACTAAAACTTACTAATGCCCTAAAATAAGAAAAAACCAAATTACAACTTAAATCCCAATTTTCATTTTAGTCTTCGGATGGTGGATTTCAAGCCCGAAAATGTGCCGAAACATTCTCCAACTCATAGGGCTGGTTGACTAATTCATTTGTCTCATCGAAATAGATGGTTTAAAAAAAATTGGACTCAAATGGACACCTAGAGCACAAGTTATGACCTTTTCAAGTTCCTACTAAAAATAGTGCATCACAAGTTTAGTACGGAACTAGTCTAACTGACAGTTTAGTCCCAAACCAGTCTATACCAAAACAAACAATAATTTGACATTTGAATATTTTTTAAAAAAAAAATTAACTTTCTAGTTTGATGATTGATATCGACATGTAGTAGCTAGCTGAAACATGTAGCATATTGTGTTTTGGACTCTGCAGGAGTCTAGAGGTCATTGAGAGCATCACGGTTTATGTATTTTGTTTCGGATATGTATTGCACTTGGTGTTATTTTGCTATATTAACTCTTAGATGGTATATATATGAGAAAAATTTACATATTTTGTTTCTAATTGTATGGAATCATGGATTGGAATCTTTGAAACATATTATTTTCTTATTTAGTAAAGCGGCTCATAAATTTTAAACTGTCCGATTCCGGTTTAATTCTAGTCGGACCCTCTGTTGGTTTTGGCTCCAGTTCCAATTCTGATTTGGATAAACATATTGCTTTCCCCACCCTTTAATGCATAGAAACAATGAATTAGTGAATGCCCGTTCCTTGTCTTTCTATTTCCCTACTTGTGTCCTTCCTCTTGATGCTTTACTCGTTTCTTTATGGAAGCCTTTCATTCTCTTTTCAAGGAAAAAAATATTATTTTACAAAATTCCAGAGAGATATCAAAGTAGTAAAGAAATAAGAGGGGCATGGTTAAATGAAATGCTCTAATGAATGCCTTTAGCTCTATGCCTACCTCTTATCTAAGCTTGATACACACACACTTTCACATATACATGAGCAAGTAAACACAAACTCAGTGAAGCCTTTTGTAAGGAAATTTTTTTCTATTATTTCCTTAGTTATTACAATGTTCAAACACACATATCCCACAAACGTGTATGTATGTACAAAAGCGAAAGAGGTTTTTCACTAGCACTCAAAAAGGAACAAAAACTTCTCTCGATTTTCGGCCTCAACATTTTCGATTTTTTCTCATTTTCATGGCTTCTCGCTTCCCTCTATGTTTCTACTCTATTTTAACCGATCCTTTGAGATTTTCCTCCCTTCCAACCTAACTCTTAGCTGGGTACAATATCACTAACTCTTAGCAGACAATTTATTAAAATCCACATTGAATGTCCTTAGAATTTTTTACATGATTTTGAGTGAGTTAACCTTCCACATTTGCTTGTTGGTTTGAATGATGCCCTAAGAAGCGAACTACATTAGTGTTTCTTTTGGGCTTGCTCATCACTCACACAATGAGGAAGCACAATTTTGTTCATTTTTATATTGGTCAAACACGGGTAATGTGCCCAAAGTGAACCAAATATGTGACTTGTATTCTAATAAATACTTGAAAAAGAATTTCTAAAAAGGGAAAAGAAATTATATTTGGTTTTGTAGTTCTATACACATCACTCTTAACTTCTATGGTGCCTTATGTTGTTTGCAATGCACACTCTTTGTTATAACTTATTATCTTTCCATTTGATCTCTGAGTGTAAGGCTGGGTTGCATACTTGTATGATGTATAAGTTTGCTTGACAATTTAGCTAAATTTGTATATTATGGAAGTATTTATCTTCTCTTGCACATTTTAAACAATCCATAGAAAGCTCTGAAATCTCCATTTACTAATAAGACATAAATATGTTCTTGTAATGTATTGTTTGTTATCTCATTAACTTTTATCTTTGATTTCAACCAAAAAGTTGTATATTTTTATTGAGCATTAAGTATCTTTTTTTGCTTTTAAGTCATTTTATTTCTCACCATTCTTTATATAGATGTGGAATGGGTGAATTTTCCTCTCATCTCTTGTAGTCTGGAATATTCTTGACACATCATGCATTTTTTAGTGTCTTCATAGTTCTTGTAATCATTAAGATGCCACTTGAATAGTCATGATGTATCTTGCCATACAAGATCATAAAATATTTTGGTATGTTATCCAAACATAAGCAATAAATAGCTAACAATGGATCATGGATGTTTTACTCTTTGCATTGTTTTTTTTTTTCTTGGGGCCAAGGAATTTCTTATCCTTTTGAATGGTTCCTAATCGAAATAACAGATTCACAATGGATGCATGACATTATTCCATTATATTCTCATCATTGGTAATTTTCTTTTGAATTGATCCTCTTCAGCCGAAATATAAGTAGAGGTTTAAAATTTAAGTAGATGGTAAGTAACTTTGTTGTGGAGCAGAAGCTTGCTATTAAAATGAAATACCAACTTTTCTAAGAGTGAGCTTATCCCAAACTGGTAGTGAATTTGTATTTTGGTGCCAAGTGGTAGTGAATTGGCTTTGGTGGTTCAATTATGTCATCTCCCACTTCACATTCTTCATGTGAGGCTAGAGCATGGAAAGGATTTGTGATTTAGAGTTGTACAGTCCATATGATTTGTTAGTGATTCCTTTGCATGCATACACTCTTTGGATTTCCTTACACATGGCCTTGAGAATTTCTTGAATGTACTATTGTTATTCCCCTTTGGTTGACACAGAGGAGGGTTCTAGTGCTCTTGTTGTATATTTGACACAATAGTGGATATGTGCTCCTCTACATGAGTGGTTGTTTGATGTTGTTGGCAGTGATTCCTCTTTTGCTCTTGGGAATGACATTTCTAGATGTTCATGCTCATGGTGGCGTCTACACTTGAATGGAATAGTCTCAATCTATCACATACAAATTCAATCACTCCCATGTTCAAAATTATGCTATGAGGGGCTTTTCCATATCAATATTGACATAGATGTAGCCATACTTGAGAACCTTGCTGGTCTTTTGGTGATTTATAAGGCAATGATATGTTCACCAATGGCTTCGTCCATTCTTGTAAGATAGGATTCCAATGAATATTCTCTTGGTAGTAAGGGGGTGCCTTATCGAACATGAAAATCTTCCACTCTTTGGGTTAAAAACATGAGACAAGTGTTCCATGAACAACCTAGTTTTTTTTTAATAATCCATGGTCCTCCTTGGAATGCCTAATACTACTCTTGCTTAGAGGAGAATACAACCATAAATACTCTATGGGCATCATTAAAGTGGCCATTGAACCTAAACAACGCCTACTTAAACCCTTTCTCCCCAAACCGTGCTTGCAATTTTCATTGCACACAACTTTGTCTATATATTAATTTGTAAATCATTTGGATTCTGAGTGCGAAAAGTCCATAGTGAGTTAATTGATCTAATAAGCATTTCATTGGTAAAATCATTTTTCTATTTGTTTATTACGTATCTTTTTCATGAACAAGTCTTTGAAAAGGACGAATAAATGAATTCTCGTTCCTTTGAGAACGATTTTGTGAAGAGTTCCGAACCTGATTCTTCCCGAACTACACGTATCGTACTTTTATGTTTACAAGCTAAAGTTTTAGCACATGGAAGTAGAAGTATATACTTTATATAATATAAACCATCTTTATTAATGGATCCACTGTAGTAATGAAAAATATTTCTACACATTCGATCGAATCGATCGAGGATATCATCATCTGATAGATTGGTCCAGGACAATCTACTAATTGGCTGCCCTGAGATGTCACAGAACCTTTCTTTAGTCAAATATAAAAGAATGGATCTAATCGGAGCTATTGGATTAAATTCATTGGCAATGATATCGCTAATCAATAAATCATCTAGCATTTTGGTCCTAACCACGAGAGTTTTCATTTTAAAACTCAGAAAATGACCTAAAAAATAAAAATAATTCTTTTCTTGACTTAAACCCTTAAGCGACTTCAACAACCCTATATGGTGGAACCCTCCTCGACAAATGAGGGATCTTTAGTTATATAATTTAGGAGTGAATGCAAGATAGGGAAATGCGATAGGGTGGTCATATTGTTTGAAAAATGTTATCTTAGGACTCTCTTGCATTTATAATGGTCTCTATCTTTTCAATAATCAAGTCTATGCCATCATAGATCTCTCCCAAATATGGTTGATTCATACTAGCAAAGTAGATCATACTCATAAAAACTATTTCTAAATTACTATTCTACAAAGCCTACCAATTTTCATTTAATTCACTTTTTGGGCTCTCTCGGTTTTTGACTTCCTCCATATAGACCAAAGACCATTGATAACCATGTAGCTAAGTGCCTCTCACAACTTCAAAAGTCTTCTACAAAAATTGTTTGTGAGATAATTCAAGTATTAGCAACTTAGTAGGAATTGAAAACAAGGTAATAACATTCAAAAAGTTCAAAAGGCACAAGTACCAGATTGAAAAAATTACACAATAGATAAAAGAAATATTGTTTCTCTCACCTTCAACAATCCAAATGTGAGAACAATTTGAATATTGTTTACAAAAATTATTGCTTCATCACAAACATTTGAAGTTCTTTGCTCTAAACATACACCTCTTTGATCCACTCGATATTGTTTTGTAACTTTTGTTATATTGATTTGAGTGTGCAAACAATATTAGGTACCAAAAAAGTGTGCCCATACTTCTCTCCCACAATATCCCCACATCGTTGTAATTTTTAGTGGTTTGTTATGATCGAACAATATTTTGAGGCCTTGTCACCTCAATTGCTTTGAAGAGAATGTTGACAATGAATTAGACATCCTTTAGATGCCCATCACAATAAACTTCTTTAAAAACATTGCTTCTCTAAGCCATGCTACAACCACATTGATTAGAGAGTGATTTCCTACATCTTTCCATCCATCGAAAATGATGGATACTCTTGTTTCAGACCCACGAATACCTAATTGTCCACATCAAATCCTCTGCATAGTTTTTCAGCCAACAAGGTGGTGTAGAGCTTCTCATAACTTGAATCTTTGTACCTTTTTGGTGACTTGTTGATTGATCTCACCATATTATTCCAACCAAACAACATTAAAGTGAAGAGAATTGGTGATAAAATTCTACAAGAGAAATAATACTTGCAAAATATTTGTGCTATAATAGAATAAGAAAAATGACATACGCATAATACATAAAATTTCTCTAGGAAAACTATGCTCAAAAAAATTCAGCCCAACCTTCCTCATTTAACTAAATGATTTACAATAAGTGAGGGAACTTCCTTAGGCCCAAGAAATATGAGACTTCCTTTTGAAGGTGGTGAGTTCCCCTTTTAATATGAATTAAAGAAAAATGATAACAAAGAACTACAAGATACTACTTACTAGTTCCTGATGAAGATACGAGTCCAAGGAATGTGGTGGCAAACCGTAAAGGCTTAGTTGGGATGATCCGATATTGGAAAATAAGCCGATGAAGCTATCCTTAGTTTTTCCAATGCTTGAGCGAGTGTGACAAATGATCCAGTTGTTGATTCTGATCTTGGGCTCGATCCTCTTCTCTGCAACCTCTTCTCTTTTCCTCTTGCCAAATGAATTCCGGATCCTCTCTTTTTGGTTGGGGGAGGTCATTAACAGGGAACCGATGGCGGTTACATAACCGATGGTGGTCGAGTAGGAACCGATGTCGGTTAGGTCAAAGTGGCTATTTTTAGTAAAATAGCCAACTTTCCCTCCTTTTCTCCCGAGGGATCAGTTGTGGGCTTGGTCAAGTCATTATTAGGCTCGTTTTGGTGCGGGTGAGGGGTGATGAGTCATGGGTGTGAGTCTGGACCAAGTCATAGGTCTTAATTAGGTTGGTTTAGGGTTAGGGCTAGGTCATGGTGAGGTGGTGAGGTGAGGTGGCAGGGTTGGAGATGTGGATTTATTAATTATAAGGTAATTAATAAATAATTAAGTGTGCAAGGTTTAGGTGGTGAGGTAGGGTTAGGTTGCGGGACGAGATGCGGGGTACAGGGCATCGTAAGACCCAAATTTGGTGTCTACATTTGCCCCTTGTTGTCGTGTAGCTTGCCTTGTAAAGCTGCACTGACAATAATAAGAAGTGGTTGCCCCAGTTAAGGGTATAGGTAATCCCCCTCAAATCTATCACAGATTGAGGCGACGTGAAATCAGGGATAGGGTTGATAAAGGGTGAATGATGATGGTAAGATGGTGGGGTAAGTTCAAGGAAGCAGACGCATGTTGAAATGCAGTAGTGCGACAGGGTATACGATTTGAAGAGAAAACAAGCAATTCATAGGCAAAGGTCGATAGTTTATCCAAACAAGGTTGATATAATCCTAGTATCCAAGGCATAGGAAGTAGCTCCAGGGGATATAACGGGTAAGGTACCAGAATGTTTAGGCATGTTCGGCAGTACCAAATGGTTGGTTTGGTTGAAATAAACGTCACGGTCTTGGTCTAGGCAAAGCTGGTCGGCTGAACAAGTCAAGTATCCTAGTCGTGCTAAAACATGAACAGGTGAGCTCGATTGAACAAATAGGTAAATGATGGGTGGAGAGAATTTTTGATTTGTGGGCCTTGGTTGAGGTACTTAATTGGTGTGGCCGTGGGTCAGGCCGATTGGTTGGTTGTGGCCTTGGGTCGGGCCAAGTGATTGGGTGCGGCCTTGGGTCGGGCCGGTTGGTTTGTTGCGGCCTTGGGTCGGGCCGATTGGTTTGTTGTGGCCTTGGGTCGGGCCGATTGGTTTGTTGCGGCCTTGGGTCGGGCCAAGTGATTGGTTGCGGCCTTGGGTTGGGCGATTGGTTGGTTTTGCGGCCTTCGGGGTCAGTCGGTGATTTGGTTTTTGCATTTGCCTTGGATTGGGCAGCTGATGATTGGTTCTGCCTTGGGTCGAGCCGGTTGGTTTGTTGCGGCCTTGGGTCGGGGATTTGGTTTGTTGTGGCCTTGGGTTGGGCCGAAGATTGATTGTGCGGCCTTGGGTCGGCCTATTGAATGGTTATGGCCTGACCTTAGGTTGGGCCCATGAATTCAAAATAAGGCTATTTAGCAAAGCTGGGGGTAGGCGATGTGATGAGAAATGGAAATTGGTGGATAAGGGTAGGAATTAGGAAAAACTAGGCATGTAACCGATATCGGTTAGTTATGACCGGTATCGGTTAGAAGACCGATATCGGTGTTTTAGGGCGCGCTCTAACCGATATCGGTTATAGGTCAAAACCTATAAAAAGAAAAATACGGCATGTCATTTTCACATTGTCAATTTGAGTGCCAACCTTTTGCTTATGTCGAGTTTTGAATTGATTTTGTTGAGTTTGTGGGCTGAGTTGGCACTAGTTGAGTGGAGGAGTGAGTTATTGGTAGGCCCCAATGATCAGGAGGCAGAGTTTGATTGGTTGAGGACCCTACTGAGGAGATTTGGAGCCATGGCACAGCCTGGAGGAGCAGGAGGTGTTGGAGGAGCTGGACCACCACCACCTATCCCACCACGACGACGTGTAGTCATACCGGTAGGCTCTAAATCCCTATTTGTGTGAAGTTGATGAATTTAGCTAGGATGTGGGTTTTGGGGTAGGAATCTAAAATGTGATAAAATAATGAATAAATGAAGGTAAATCGTAAAATGGAGTGGGTAGATATGTTAGGTAAGTCAACACGGTAGGGTGGGTAAGTTTTTAGGCAATTGGGCTGGGTAGATAGGTTAAAAATAGAAAAAAGGGGATTTGGGGGCCGTTTTCGATCCGGCCCCGAAATCCCATAGTGACCGATGTCGGTCACTAAGCGACCGGCATCGGTCACTCATAGAATAGTGGTTTGTACGAGACCAGGCGTTAGTCATGTGTGTCAGGTGGCGGCGGTCGTGGGTGACCGGTACTGGTCACCATGGGCAGGAGGTAAGGTTGTGAAAGTAGGTGTATTGATTTGTTGTAGGCGGGTAGGATAGAGTTTTGGGGTGAAGGGGGAGAAGGTAGAGTGGCTAGGAAAGGTTATTGGGGGGGGGTAATCGGTTGGTCGGGGGCCGGTTCGGGTAGGATAGGTTATGGGTTGTGGATGAATTAGGAGGGGTTAAATGGGCTGGGATATAGTTAGAGGATGAGAGTAAAGCGGGTGGAGTATGAGTGGGGTAGTTGGTAGGTTGTGGGATAGGTAAAGGGGATATTGTAGGTGTTTGTTGGGTGGGGCTAGTGATATTGGGGTTATTGGGTGGGGGAGTGAGTATAGAGGGTTAAGGTAGTTGTGTTGTAAAGGGTAGGCCTGATGGAGTGGGTTGTTTTTGCGAGCACGCAATGACGATGCGGGATCGGATGTCGCCTCTACTGGGGTGGATGCGGCCACATGTGACTGTAGCGCAGTGGGTAGTCATGTGGGAGGTTGGACTTGGTGGAGTCCAGAGATATAGGGCTGTGGATAGGGACCACAGCCTGATGGTTGCCCTCATCGAGAGATGGGATCCGGTAACCAATGTCTTCCATCTCCCGACTGGAGAGATGACGGTCACACTAGAGGATGTGTATCGCATCCTGAGACTACCGATCATAGGTGAGGCGGTGTTCCAGGTGGATGTTGAGACAACGATGGATAGCATCCTGCAGGTATTCGGGGATGCAGCCCCATTGATTACATATCATAGCGTGAGCATCTGCTACGGCGATATGTATCGCACATCGGCAGGGAGACACGACTTCCGTGCGTGATGATGATTGGTATCACCTGCTTCGCCCTCCCAGACTCAGAGGGAGGTCACTTCCCATGGGCTCGATGGGAGTATTGCATGAGATGGTGGAGGAGCACACCTGCTATGCATGGGCACCGGTGTATTTGGTGCAGCTATACAGAGAGCTCTGGGGCTATCTGCCGTATGAGGCGATTCGGGATATGCTCGACATTCTTGCTACACTGCTGGGCCTATGAGCATATCATGTGTTTATGACCTATAGGGCTGCCCCAGCAGCCAGGGCCACAGGCAGTGTATAGGTATGGGTTTCAGAGGTGGTTGGGGGTCGTGGGCCAGCCACGAGTGGTGATGCAGGGCGAGATGTGGCATACTACAGACATATGTTAGAGGGCCTGACCGCACTAGATATTATATGGAGGCCATACAGAGGCCATCAGCCCCGTGGAGGAGCCCGAGCATAGCTACGATGGATCCAGTACATCTTCTGGATAGTTGGACGGAGACCTGGGGAGCATGAGCGGATTCCCTAGAGAGAATGCACGCTTGATTGGGCCTACGGCAAGATGAGCCACCTCCCTTCCCACAGTATCGGAGGGAGGATGTAGAGGCACCACTGCCTCTTCCGTAGCCATTGGACCCAGTCTGGGTCGTGAGAGAGACCGGCGGATGATATGGTGGACGACGCCGGTGTTACAGGTGCATTTTTGGTTTGGTGGGCAGGGCAGAGGGCAGCCATGAGAGCACAGCCCGCACAGCCAGATTTGGTGGCTGTTATAGCGGAGAGGGACCGTCTCTTGGGCCAGGTGTAGTTATTATAGGGGCAGCTTGCTGCACAGGCATAGATCGGAGTGCTATAGGGAAGTTGGCGAGCACGAGGACGAAGAGGGTGAGGATAGCACGAGTGCAGGCACATGTACATGCACAGGCACAGCCTCAGGGCTAGATCCTTGTTCAAGCACAAGCACAAGTCCCTATTCAAGCTCCGATGGCAGCTCCACCACCACCAGTGCACAGGCACGGAGTACGAGCGGCATGGCCCAGATTATATTAGGAGCCGGGGGACCAGCCCCACCAGCCATGGTGGCACGGGCCCGATACATGGAGGCGAGAGTGGAGGCCGCTATTACCAGGGCGTCTTGGATGGTATGCAAGGGCGACTATAGCCATATGCAGCTCACGAGCCGAGATGTCCCGAGTCACGGAGTCACGGGGGGCGCAGCCACAGCCGGTGGGTCAGTGACGGGTAGGAGGTGAGATCGGCATAGGGGCCAGTTGAGAGATGAGCCGAGGAGGGGAGAGAGTTGAGTCACCCGGGGGGAGTAGAGATGGGTTTTTTTTTATAGAGACACCGGTCTGTGAACCGAGTGTGTATATAGAGGCCTGCGTGCCCTCCTAGGATTTATGTATTCTTTCTTGTTATATATACCGGCCTGCGAGCCGAGTACATGTTGTATAGTTGATACCGGCCTGCGAGCTAAGTATATTTTTGACATGAGAGATTTTGAGTCGAGATTTTGACAGAGACAGCGGCTGCGTGCCGACTTTGTATTTTGGATTACAGAGGCCCCATGCAGGGCAAGTTGTATATTGTAACATTGTTTTGATGATATATATAGATGATGAGGTTGATCCATATGGTGTGTGTATTTGTGGATGTGATGCATATATTATAATGTTTCATGTGTTTTGTCGATGGTATTAGAATTGGATGTATATTTTGATGATGGTTTGATGATATGCATATGTGTTGATGGTATTATGATGATGATTGTTGATAACTATGTCGTTATGCAGGGAAAAGAGGCGGGCGCCGCCAAGGATTTGTAAAAAAACAAAGAAAGGACCTACAAGCAAAATGAAATATGTGACCGATATCGGTTATTTAACCGATGTCGGTCACATATGACCGATATCGGTTATGTAACCGACATGGTTACGATAAAATGAGCTTTTCTAAATATAGAAAAGCTTGGGAGGTGACTTAAGTTCTTATTTTTAGAGTCATGCAACATGTTAAATACGAAGATGCGAGGCTGTTTGGCATCCATACAGGGTAATTGCATGGGAGAATGAGTAAGAAGGAGGAAGAGACAAGTAAAGCGATCGTGGGCTTGGATTAAGAAGGTGTTCAGGCAAGTTATAGTGAAGAGGGTGGTGAACATGGCTGAACAAAGAGAATCATCCAGCGGGCGTAGAGAGGAGAAAGAAGACAGGTTCCACCTCAAACTGCTGCATCCCCAGAGGTATAATTTGTTTTGGTTGGAATGAGATTTTACATGGTTAAAAATAGAATGTGGTAAGGTAAATGGGTAGAAAGGTGATAGGTAAGAGTTTGGGATGGGGTGAGTGTTGTAGGGTAGGTAATCAGGTGTTTGAGATATGTTCGTAGGTATAGAGAGGGGTAAACGAGTGAAGAAGTGATCATATGTGGTGTTTTTGAGAAGGGTGGTTGGAATTGACAAGTGACCAATATCGGTTAGGAATAACCGGTATCGGTTGTCTATAACCGATATCGGTTACTGTGTAAATTTGTGGATTGCGATAAAAAACACGTTGGAAGTTATTTGTTGATTTGTTGTTTGTTGGTTTAATGTGTGCAGGCACGGTAGCAGGGTTGAGGATGAATGATAGGGTGCCAACTTTGTTGTCACGGGTCAGCGGATGTAACACCAGCTGAGTGGGCATTAATAAACCATGTGGGGTTAAGCGGAATCGCTATTATTCACGGATCGCACGCAATCATGCTATGTTGCAGGCGCTGATTGAGAGATGGAATCCTGAAAAAAATACCTTTTATCTGCCAACAGGGGAGATGACAGTGACATTAGAAGATGTGTTCCGAATTTTGAGACTCCCAATTACAGGAAGACTAGTGTATCAGGCAGGGCCTAAGCGCGTGCACAGAGCAGCGATAATGGTAGTATTTGGTCCAGCCACACGAGATTTGACACAACGAGGTTTGACATTCACTTATGGTATAATGTTTGCGGCACACCCTGAGGCAACAAGGTTGGCAGTGGTATTAATGATAGCGGTGGGGTATTATGCATTACCTAGAGTGGACGGGGGAAGATTTCTGAAATCATTGATGTGTATTATTCGTGAGATGATAGAAGGTAGTGTTACTTTCGCATGGGCACCTGCATATCTTGCGGAGCTATACAAGGGTTTATGGGCATGCGGTGAAATCACGAGGACTACCTTTGGATTGTGCATACTTATTACATTGTTGGGCCTATGAGCACATTGTGTGTGTGTGACCAATAGGCGACACCCATCTAGGAGGAGAGACAGGAATGCGAGAGGTTGGGATTGAGACGATGGGTCAGACAAGCAAGAGGCTAGAGCCGAGGCCGTGATAGATGACGTCGAGTATTATAGGTAGATGTGGGAGATGGTGACGATTGCGGATATCTGTTGGAGGCCTTATGGGAACTACATGGTGATGGTGAACATAGCGAGGATTTGAGGGGTGTAGAGCGATTGAGGTGGATCGCGGGACACAGGCCAGGTGAGTACGAGAGGATTCCTCTAGATCGCGTGTGGCGAACAATTTGGATTTGTTCAGGATATACCCATGGCTCATAGACCATACAGGAGGATCGACGCCGAGGCACCATTCTCACCTCCACGACCAACACTTCCAGAAGGACCAAAAGAGACAACGGTCGATCGCAGGGTAATGGATGCAGGAGTGACAGAGTCTTATAGATTATGGTGGGTAGTAGAGCTGCGAGGTACACGTGAGAGGGCCGATCATCCTGACATAGCTGTGATTACAGCGGAGAGAGATCACCTGCAGGGTTTAGTTCACCAGCTTCAAACACAGGTGAATGAGACAACGGGATTGTTAGAGGTTTCGTAGTCACGAGTGGAGAGACTAGAGGCGAGATTCCTCCACGCGAGAGGGTGTATTCGTATGTTACAGGAGAGATTGGCGGATCAGTGGGAGGAACCAATAGTAGTGGCACCTTTGAGGATGGAGAGGCCAGGTGAGCGGCGTCGATGATCACCATCACTACCTAGTTCGGGATGAGGTGCGGGGCCTACGTGAATTTCATAGGGGTAGAAGAATAAATAAGGATGCCGACTTGCGCGTCGATGATAGAGAAGATGTATTTGTTTAACATCTAAATAAAACTGAATATGTATGGTGATTTTGAGTTTATGATAATAATAAGAAATGTTTGTGTTTTGAATGTTTGAATTGGTAAAGGACAAAGGTGAGTGTTATCAATATAAATATGTGAAAACATTTATATTTTTAAGAAAAACACCACACATGATAGGTTATGGTAGGGGATGGTCGAGCTAACCTTGGGAGACCCCATGTCTCCTAAGTGCTGCCTACATAGCCCATTGCACAAAGCAAGGAGGGGCCTCAGACCGATGTAGTTCTCCCTTAGGACCAGGGAGAGGTGAATTTAGGCAATTTGGTTGTGGTTAGGCAATTTGTTGGTTGGTAAAAATTTTGATATTGGTAGGGTAAGGTTGTTGGAGTTGGTAAGGTATAGGTGAAGCGAGGGTTAGCTTACCCAAGCATTAGGGAACCGTGTCCTGATTAAGGTCAACATATAATCCTAGATTCGGGTAAAAGAGGAAAAAAAGTGTCCCATAAGTTGGAAAGAGCTAAACAAACCACGTATTATCATAGGATGAGCTTGAATCCCTAGGTACCTTGCATAGGCGAGAAGTCGATAGGTGAAAAGAGTTGTATAATCACAATATATCGGATATACGTCACGTCCCTTGAGTTTTGTTGTTGTGAAGAATGGTGAGGTGAGGTGGATGGTATAGCTGGGGCGTAGAGGACTTGTTATAAGGTGATTATTCTGACGAAATAGATCCAAACCTAAATAGACGAGTCCATGACTCAAAAGTGCTTTTGAATACTGCTTTTATTTTTCTGGATATAGACTGATCGATGTGGGAAGTCTATATGGGATATGCATTTTGTTGTTTCTTGAGGTCTTCACGAAGCTGATCAATGCGAGAAGCTTCTGATAGAGGCTGACTTTGTATAGTTGTCCTTCAAGGGAGCAGTCTACTTATAGTAGCATGATGCGGCTTTGCACATAGTTGTCCTTCGAGGGAGCAGTCTAGTGTATAATAATAGATGCGGCTTTGCACATAGCTGTCCTTCGAGGGAGCAGTCTAGTTTAGAGCGTAGTGGTCTAGATGTCCATTTGGCATGAAGCATCTAGTTTTGTAGGAAGTTTGACTCAAGAATATCCCAGAATCATATAATTGAGAACTTGTTATTTTGATACTTTTAAGTCATGGACCAGACTAAAAAGGGGAAGGCATCTTTAAGAGGAGGTGATGATCAAACCATGTGAGCTTGATTCCATTTTGAGATGCACGAAACAAGGTGTATGAGGTGGTAAATGAGCTCAAGGGATGAGCGCAAGGTAGATAAGAAGTGATGTAACACTAAATTCAATAGTAGAATGGTCGGAGATGCAAGGCATTAAGGGGTTCAGGCTCGGGTTTACCATTAAGCGAAGCTAAATGATAAGTACCTGATCCATAGGTGTGAGTGATAATGTAAGGCCCAATCCAATTAGGAGCAAATTTTCCACGTTTGCTCTTTTCTAGTTTGGTTACATGTTGATTCTCTTTGAGGACAAGATCACCAATCTTAAAGGTACGCTCATGAATTCACTTATCATAAGCACGCTTAATGCGCTTTTGATAAATTTGTAGGTGGTCAAGAGCTGTAAGATGACGCTCGTCAAGAAGCTCTAATTGGGCTAACCGCTCTTGGCGGAAGTCATCATTGGCGAGAATATCCTGAAGAGATATTCTGAGAGAAGGGATTTGTATTTCGAGAGGCAAGACAGCCTCGGTACCATACACTAGAGAGAATGGTGTGGCATTAGTGGAAGTATGAATGCTGGTACGATAAGCCCAAAGGGCAAAGGGGATGTGATCATGCCAGTTTTTCCCAGAATTGTTAACGACTTTCATGAGAATTTTGATTAAGGTTTTGTTAGAAGATTTGGCTTGTCCATTTCTTGTGGATAGTAGGGTGATGAGAAGCTAAGTTTGATACCAAAGTTGTCACAAAGGTCTTGTAACAACTTATTTTTGAAAGATTTTCCATTATCTGTTATCAGGCGATGAGGAACACCAAAACGACAAATAATGTGATGATTGATGAACTCAACGATTTTTTCTTTTTTGGTTGAAATGAGTGGAATGGCCTCCACCCATTTAGTGTAATATTCGGTTTCGTGATGATCCAATGGTGATGCTTTGTGAAGAAGGCGGGTGAATCTCACCAATAAGGTCTAAACCCCATTGTGAGAAAGGCCAAAGATCTCGTGCGACCTGTAATGGGTGGCTAGGAGTATGTTGAAGGTTGGCATGTTGTTGACACATAACACAATGCTTAACATATTCACAGCAGTCTTTATTGATAGTAGGCCAATAATATCCTAGGTGAAGGATCCGCTTGGCCATGGCGAGGCCACTAAAGTGTCCGCCACAAAGTCCGTCATGGATTTGTTGGGTGGTATGAGTGACTTCAGCGCCGGTTAGACAGCGAAGGAGGATACCATCGAAGCCACGTTTATAGAGGAGTCCCCCCATGATGACATAATGAGAAACACTTTTAAGAAAAGCACGTTTGCCATTACTAGTGAGGTCAGGTGGTAGAACAGAGGTTGTAAGGTAGTCGTGAAATTGGTGATACCAGGTATCCTGTGAATCAGCAGATACATTATTTACCATACAAACATCCGGAACTAAGTAAGATGGGGCAAAGAGTTGTTGGACCAAGACAAATATGTCAAGTCAGTTGGTGAGGCCGGAATTTGCGAGGCCAAGCAAGCCATAGTATCTGCAAATTTATTAGTTGAGCGGGGAATGGTTTGGATAGAATAATGAGAAAATAAGGTCAAAAGTGAATCCACGTAATGTTTGTACTTTTGAAGTTCCTCATTTTTACATTGGTAGATGCCAGTAACTTGATTTACTACCAATTGAGAGTCACCGAAAATATTAATAGACTTCACACCTAAGTGTAACGCAACATGGAGACCCAAAACAAGGGCCTCGTATTCGCTGTGTTGTTAGTGCAGGGGAAATCGAGCCTGAATGAAAGAGGCATAGGTTCACCTTCAAGAGGAATGAGAACAACACCTGCCCCTCCACCATGTTGGCATTTAGATCCATCGAAGAAGAGGGTCATTGGATACGACACATCACTGAGTGAAAGAGTTGCGATGAGCTCATCAGGGAAAGTAAAATTGGTAAATTGTTCCCCAGGTAAAGGGGCTTCCGCGAGTTGGTCTGCGATAGTTTGTCCTTTGACTGATTTTTGGTGTACAAACTCAAGGTCGAGGTCGGTGAGGAGCATAAGCCATCGGGTGATGCGTTGGTTTAGATGAGGTTTGGCGTACATATAATGTATGGGGTCAGCGTTGGTGATGACAAAAGTTTTGTGATTCAGGAGGTAATGTCGGAGTTTGGTGGCCACAAATGATAGGGCTAGGCACAACTTTTCTACGTGTGTATACCTAGTCTCGTAATCCACAAGAGTATGGCTTATGTAATAAACTACTTGTTCTCGATGCTCAGAGTCACGATGTGCGAGCATGGCTCCTACAACATGGTCGGTGGTAGAAAGGTAAAGGTAGAAAGGGTGATCGTCCTGAGGTGGGACAAGCACGGGTGGCTGCAAGAGATAAGCTTTAAGAGCCTCAAAGGCTTGGTGGCACTCCTCGCTCCATTGAAAGACAATGTCCTTTTTAAGGAGATGATGGAAAGGTTGACATCGATCCGAGAGTTGTGAAATGAAACGCCGGATAGATTGGAGTTTTCCTTGCAAACTACGTAATTGTTTGAGGTTAGTGGGTGGGGGCATTTCTAGGATAGCTTTGACTTTAGCTGGGTCGACCTCAATGCCATGCAAAGAGATGATAAAGCCAAGGAGTTTTCCCGAAAGGATGCCAAAGACACATTTCTTTGGTTGAAGATGAACACAGTATTGTAATAGGTGATCGAAAATAATGGTTAAAACATCGAGATGTTCACTGCGATGTTTGGATTTTCCAAGAAGATCATCGACATAATCCTCGAGGATAGTGTGCATAATGTCATGAAAAATATAAGTCATAGCCCACTGATATGTCGCACCAGCATTCTTAAGGCTGAATGGCATGACACGATAGCAGAAGGTCCCCAGGGGGTAATGAAGGTGGTTTTATGTTGATCGGTCGGGGCTACCAAAATTTGATTGTATCCCGAGAAGCCATCCATGAGAGAAAGCATCTCATGGCCCGCAGTGAGATCAACAAGTTGATCAATGCTAGGTAGGGGAAGTCATCCTTTGGGCAAGCGAGGTTAAGGTCCCAAAAATCCATGCATATCGAAGTCCCCCGTCGCTTTAGTGACAGGTACGACATTAGAAATCCATTGCGGATAGTCAATAGGTAAGATGAAAGAAACAGAAAGGAGGCGTTGAAGCTCTTCTTTCACCAAGAGGGCAATGCGTGGATGCATTTTTCTTAGTTTCTATTTAACTGGTTTAGAGTCTGGTTTCAGAGTGATGTTATGGACAGCAATGTCAGGATCGATTCCTGGCATGTCGGCGTAGGACCAAGCAAAAGCTTGATTACGGGCACGGAGGAAGGTAGTGAAGGCGGCTTGTTCTAATGCGTCGAGAGATTGTCGATCTTTAGAATGTGAGGATCGTCCTCCGTGTGGATGTTGATTTCTATAGTTGATTCATTTAACATAGTTTGGGTGTCAGATGGTAAGGCACGTTGAATATAAGAGTCATCTGCACTGAGGTAGGTGAGGATGGAGTCATCATCCTGGCACTCCACAATATTAATTGAAGGTGAATCTTCTTTGATCATATCTGGATACAAAAGGGGGAGAGAAGATGGGTCCTCACTATCGCGTTGATAAGTGAGAGGACCCAGGAAGATAGCATTCACGAAAAAAAAAAGTTAGGAGGGATAGATTCGGGTCTATCGATTATGTGGGTGAAGATGGAAAAATGGGCGATGATGGTTCGGAAGGGGTGACTTCATTGTTTTCCTAGATACAATTGACATGAGGTTTCTTCGGTGTAGGTGGTTCAAAAAATCCAAGACCACGATGATCTTTGTGTTTGCGGGTAGTTACGGGAATGATCGTATGTCGGCCTTGTTCATAAAGACCAAAACCAAAACCCTTCCAAGCACAGTCGTAGGAAGGTGAGGGTGAAACAACGGTTGGTTAGATATCAAAAATCAGATTGGAAGGGAACCACACCAAGGGGAGGTTCAGGGGTGACAGAGGATGTGTCGACACCCCCATACGTTAGGTTGGTGCGGAAATTAGGTGGTCCGTAGGAGATCACCTCCCCCACATGACGGTCGTAGGTAGGATGTGCATGTAACTGTCCATACTCCTGTGGGGTATGGAAGGTGCTAACGTTGTATAGGTGGTATTCCCCTAGCGTAAGGCATTGAAAAACATCTACCAAGGGATCTGAAGTTGGGATGTTGTCCGCGGGGAAGGAAGTGGTATTCGCGGTGGTGGATTCATTAGTCGAAGGTGTGAGTGTGGTTAAGGTGGATGGTTGAGGCGTGGTTGAAGTAGATGGTTGGGCTGGATCAATGGGTGCCTTGACTAGTACAAGCACATCATTAGGGCGATATAACATATTGCAGGTTTTGAAAGGGGAAGCGTCAGCTTTGACGGTGTAAGACTTCCCCTCATACTCGAATTTGATGCATCTATGTAAGGTGGAGGGAACGCATCCCATAGCCAGATCCAAGGGCGGCCTAACAATATGTTGTATTGGAATTCTCCCTCAAGGACATAGAAGAGTTCGGGTAAGGTACGTGGCCCTACACGAATGTTAAGGATCACGGTGCCTAAGGTAGAAGTAATAGCATCGTTGAATGAATGCAACATGGTGGGGTTGGCACACATGTGGCTAGGAGGATATTCATGTTGGAAGGCTTTGGAAGAGGCGATGTTTAGTTTGGTGCCCCCGTCGATCATAACACATGATGTACCGGATGTCCCGGACGTAAGCCGAGATGAAAAGAGCTGGATCAGGATCTTCTGCACCAAAGACGACAATTTCTTCTTGGAAAAAACTGCGGAAGCGACTTCTTGTACAGGGACGAAGTGGTTGTGGAGGTAGGTTGTTTGGTGAGAGAAGCGTGGTTGGGTGTTAAAATGGAGGCGATGGGCAAGGTTTCATTAGGTAGGACCTCTATCCCTTGAAGGATCTCAATTAAAGCTTGTCGATGCGATTCAGATGTTTGAATGAGATCATAGAGTGTCATTTTGACAGGAGATTGGTGAAGTTGTTTGATCATGGTGCGGTGGGAAACTCCATCAGAGATGGGATAGGTAGGTCCACGAATGACCACTTTAGGTGGTGGTGTGATCGGGATGGCAGAAGGAGAAAGAGAGGCCGCAGGTGTGCTTTCTTTAGCTTTTCCATTGTTTTTCTGACCTCGAGTAGCAATGTTAATCATGTTGATCTCGTGAATACGAGAGGAGGAAGATGGCGGGGATAAGTCATTGCTCTCGAGAGGTGGGGTTGTAATGATGATAGATTTTGGTGAGGTGGGGATAGGTGGTATAGGAGAAGGGATCGAAGCTAAAGGCTTCTCTCTCCGTAAATTATCTTTCTTAGGTGCTGTATATCTGAGATAGGTGACTGGCGAAGGATGGCTTTCAAAGCTTTGCATCCTTCTACATCATGTCCTGGTGTGCGATGGTAAGCACAAATTTTAGATTCATCATAACCTATAGGTCGAGGCTTAGATGGATCATAGAATCTGAGCGGGGGTAGGGAAATGGTCGCATCCCCTACCAACATATCAAGGATCTTGGAGTAAGATCCTTTGAGCGGGTCAAATTCAGATGAAGATGAGGTTGTTGATTGAGTAGGTGAGATTTTTGATTGTTTTGGTAATGGTTGGGTATGAGTGGTTCGTATGGGTGGTGATTTAGGCAAGGGACTTTGATGATTGGTTTTAACGAGGCGTGGTTTCTTCTGCGTAGAAGTTATGTTTAGCTGGTTAGATGATGAGGCCCCAGCTGACGTGGTGGCAGGAAACAACCACGGGGAGGGAGGAGTGACAACAAACAAGTCCTTCGATGATCGAGTTTGCTTAAGGTTGGTAGGTAGGTGAGATACTTGGGGTGATGGTGTTGAGATGCCCGTGAGTGTCTGTAGGGGTGCAAAAGGTATAGGTCGTGTTAAAGAAGATGTGGGAGGCATGGTGTATTGAGGCAAGGTGGAGGGGTGAGGCCCTAATATAGAAGGTAGGTGTGATGGTGAAGGCTGAAGCCATGCCTGTTGTATCGGTGTGATCGGGGGCGAGGTTTTAGTTGTGGAAGAGGCATAGATTGGACTCGAGGAGATTGGGTCTGTCTCCTAGGTGGATTGACGGCATTATTTTTGGATAAATCTAACCATTTAGGTGGGTGTGTCAGGCTGGGAATTGGTGAAGTTCCAAGCGTAAGGGAAGGTTTGGTTAGGTTGATAGAAGTGGCTGAGGGATTCGATAGAGATGAGGGGGGTGAAGGTGAGGACATAGGCATTTTGAGCTTTTGTAAACACCTCGGGTATATGGTAGAGGTGTCTGGATTAGTCATCTGCATTTGAGTAGAGTATGGTGTACTCAAACGCTCCCATAAGACTCATCTATCTTCTGAGGGATGACACTCTTCACGTGTGAACAGGAACTTTGGTATGGAAGAGAGATGGGTTGTGATTCCGGTCCACTGTGGGTGTGATACAGGGGGTAAATGAGGTGTTGTATCAATGGGTGTTAAGAGGTCAACCGGTCGTTGGAAAGATTTAGGTGATGAAGAACTAATAGGTAGGAGGGCATGCTCGAGGGGATCCGTCATGATTAAGGAGTTTGGTGATGTAGGCTCAAGGGGTTTCTCCTCTAAGGATGACAGAAAAAGTGGCAAGCCTTCTTCTATTGCAGCAAGAGTGGTGGAAGGAGATGTTTGGGAAATAGATAAGTTAGATAACATCTGCTCACAATCATGTAGGGATGTGGTGTAAGAAGGTTCATTTGTGAGAAGAGAACTCTGGGCGGTTAATTCCTTTATGGGTAAAGGAATAGCGGGACTGTCCTCTTGTCCTGATGAAGGAGAAGGGGGCGAGAATCCCTGCGTTGGTGAAGAAGCTTGATTCAGAATTTCCTCAATGGAAGCCCTGGGTTGGGAGTTGAAAATCGCATGGATCTCATGCACACTCTTCTCCTGCTGAGGTGTCTTGGTTTGTGTTATTGTTAGATGCATGGTTTGGAAATGGTTTGTTGAAGATTTTTAAATTTTGATTAGCGGGGGCATTAGGATTATCGAGAGTTATATCCCCTGCATCAACCATTTCCTGCACTATGTTTTTCAACATCTTGCAGTTTTCGTGACTATGTCCCTTCACGCGATGGAAGTTACAGAAGTCATTTTCTTTATACCAAGAAGGAATAGCGTGGGTGGAATCAAACCCGGAGTGAGGTTTAACAGGAGGCAAGGTGATAGCTCCTGCTTTAAGCAATTTGTCTAAGATCACACCATAAGTTTCTCCCAAGGGAGTGTAGTTGATGGGCTCGGCTTTATACTTATAGGTGGCTTTTTTAAGCTGGGTATTAGATAGTGCTTGAGATTTGACCATCACTGTGTGTACTGCACCCTTTGATTTCGAAGTAGCCGATGCGTGAGAGTTGGTGGTGTTGGGTTTGGTGGTAGAGTCTTGGGTCCGGAAATTTGAGCTTTTGTTGCGTAACCTCAATTTCTCCTCCTCTAAGGCTCGAATCTCTAGTTTCGAGCCATAGTAAAGGCCTCATCAAAGGTGTGGAAAGTTTGAATTTGGAGGGTGGGAGAAATGTGTTTAGCGCAGGCCCGCGTAAAGAGTTTGATGAGCTCGGCTGAGGTAAGGCGTAAGTAAGTTGGTTGATGAGGCCCCGCCATCGTCCAACGAAATCTGCGATAGACTCGTCTTCAAATTGTCGGATGGCATAGAGGTCGGTAATGGATACTTTCTTGGCAATATTGATGGAGAAGTGATCCAAGAAAGATTGGGCTAACTGGTTAAAGGAGAAGATTGAGTGTTGGGCTAAAGCACTATACCACTCAAGGCGAGTCTGATAAGGACATGGGAAAGGTACGGAGTAGTAAGGCATCGTCATCATGAGCAATCGGATAGCGAGGCATGTACGAGCGATCGCGAAGTGTTGTTGTGGGTCCTCCTTACTATTAAAGCGAGTAAATTTTGGTAATTCCCATTGAGGAGGATATGTATGAAGGGGGACAGAAGGATGAATAGGCTCTCGACAAACTTGCTCGTATGTCAGGGTGTTACGACTTCCTGAAACAGAAGCCTCAAGATTTTGCATCTTGTCCATCATCTGTTTGATTAAATCATTGGTTGGGTTAGATGATGGTCTTTGTCATTGTAAGCGAGAGGAGGATTGGTCAAGAGCCGCTACTAGACAATGGTGGGATTGAATGTTGATAAGATAATGGTGTTGAATGTGTTGGGGCAGCCGAATAAGGGTGTCCTATATAAGAGGTTGAGGCCACCGGATGAATTTGTGGAAATGAAAAGGTGGGCGGAGCTTGTGAGGGAAAGCTCGTGTGTATAGGTGGCGAGAGCAAGTTATAAAAGAGACGAGTCTATGAGAGAGATGAGGTAGGGTCAGTGGACGGTAGTGATATGTGGGGCCCCAGATTAACGAAAGGAAAGCCAATTGGTGCAGTATGAACCACCGAAGCTACTGAGCTGGGAGACGGGGCTAAGGATGAAGATGGTGAGGTGGAGTTATTAGGTGGGGAAGGGGCTAAGTGAGCGGCGATACTAATAGGCATACCAACGAGGAGCTGACCGTCGGGTGTATGGTTAGGGGTATGAGACAAATAATATTGTACGGTGCTAGGATTAGCATCCAAAAATTTGGCAAATTCCTTATCTCCTACAGGGATCGTGGGAAAATTACTGGTATCCGTAGGATTCCCCATAGGATGTGAAGGGGGTGACTCAGGAAAAGGCACGGAACAGGCATGTGAAACCATGGCTGCAGCTTGTTTTCGGGTGATAACAACCATGGATAAGAGGACACAGTCAGGGATTTAATCAATCGGGAACAGAAACAACAACAAAATGTTGGAATTGATAGGTTCTTTGGTTTGTCGAAGCTGTTAAACACGAACCGATATCGGTCAGATAACCGATGTCGGTCAGAATGTAGCGGCGTCGGTCAGTTAACCGATGTCGGTAGTATAGGACCAGTGTCGGTCACTGTGAAAGCAAAGAGAGGATGTAAGAAGCTGCTGGTTTGGGGATAACAATGCTTAATATACCTACCAAACTGTCTTGAAGTGATCACTGAAACAATGTATGATCAGAGAAACAGAACTAAAAAAACAAGCAAGATGCACAAGCAAATCAAGAGACTAACCCTAGGATTAGTTTTAATCACTTTGGGCTTATGCCTTAGATGCCAGATGATGTCAATCCTAAACAAGAGACCTAAGGGAGATGTCAAGTTTGTTTTGGCTCATAAGGCTACCTCAATCGGGCGGAGGAATACCGCGGGAAGGGGGGATGTTTGAGCTGTTGTGTTGATTATGATGTGATTTGGTATGTGTTGTGCAGTGAGAGTAAGATTAATTTCTCATCAATACCATGGATATCACCCCACGTGTATGACCTATTACTTAATCTACGTTCACTAGAATTTAAAACAACAAGCAAGAATGTGATGCACGTGTTTTAAACCCAAATCGAAAATGATATTCGATGAAGCAAAGAAGATGACTTTCACTAATGCAAAGATGTGAAAGAAAACAAATTCTTTTACCAAAATGACAAAATATTTTGTGAATATTTAGAAGAAAGAAACAACAAGTGTGCTCCCTATATGAAAGCAAGCAAGAAAGAAAGAAACCCGAAAAGGGTCCCACCAGGCGTGCCAAAATGTTTCACACAGAATTTGGTTCGGAATAGAGTTGCTTCTATCCTTTCATTCTCTTGAGAAACAGATAAGGGTTAGGGCTAGGAGGAATACCTGTTGAGTGTTGGGAAGGTGTGCGCGTACCGTAGAGAGATCAGATCGATTGTGAAGAACTCCTTTTTGTCTAGGAAGGACTACCTGTAAGTAAGAATACAAGACCACCAGATCTTAGTTAGACAATAAGTGAGGGAACTGCCTTAGGCCCAGGAAATATGAGACTTCCTTTCGAAGGTGGTCAGTTCCCCTTTTAATATGAATTAAAGCAAAATGATAACAAAGAACTACAAGATACTACTTACTGGTTCCTGATGAAGATACAGGTCCAAGGAATGTGGTGGCGACAGTAAGGCTTAGTTGGGATGATCCGGTATTGGAAAGCGAGCTGATGAAGCTATCCTCAGTCTTTTCCAATGCTTGAACAAGTGTGCAATGTGATCGAGTTGTTTCGATTCTGATCTTGGCTCGATCCTCTTCTCTGCAACCTCTTCTACTTGTTTCACTTCTCTTTCTTGCCAAATGAATTCCGGATCCTTCTTTTTGGTTGGGGGAGGTCATTAACAGGGAACCGATGGTGGTTACATGTAACCGATGGTGGTCGAGTAGGAACCGATGTCGGTTAGGTCAAAGTGGCTATTTTTAGTAAAATAGCCAACTTTCCCTCCTTTTCTCCCGAGGGATCAGTTGTGGGCTTGGTCAAGTCATTATTAGGCTCGTTTTGGTGCGGGTGAGGGGTGATGAGTCATGGGTGTGAGTCTGGACCAAGTCATAGGTCTTAATTAGGTTGGTTTAGGGTTAGGGCTAGGTCATGGTGAGGTGGCGAGGTGAGGTGGCAGGGTTGGAGATGTGGATTTATTAATTATAAGGTAATTAATAAATAATTAAGTGTTTGACCTTCATTATTTAAATAGTGTTTAGGCCAATGAATCAATGCTTCAATTTTGTCAAATCTGTTGCTTTTCTTTGGAAGTTATGGTTCTAGATATTGTTTTCAAAGCAATTAGTTACTTGATGAAATATTTGATGGGAGTTTTGTACAAAGATATTCCCTAATTAGGTTACCTACCAAATTTGTTTTTCTAAACCCAAGATGGTAATGAATTTACTTTTGATAATTCCATTGGTTGTTCAATTTGTACATATTTCACTATTGTCTTCTTCGAGGCGAGAGCTTGGAAATAATGATATTTTGAGTTGTTCACTTTGTAATTTGCTACAAATTTCCTTTGCATGCATACACTCTTTGGGAAAGAATAGCTTGGTGATATATACTATTACTTTTTCTTGCATGTATCCTTTAGAATTTATCAAATGTGCTATTATTATTTCCCCAAGTTAACACAAGGGCCCTTGTGCTCGTTGTAATATATTTGTTACAATAGTGGAGTTGTGCTCCTCTACATGAGTGAATATTTAATGTTGTTAGTTGGAAAATGTTCTCTTCGTGTTTTGGGAAGGACCTTGTTAGATATTCATGTTTGTGGTAGAGATCACACTTGAAGGGAATATTTTGGAGTCAATTAGTTTCTCACATTCAATCACTCCTAGACACTGGGAAGGACCTTGCTAGATGTTCATGTTTGTGGTAGAGATTGCACTTGAAGGGAATATTCTTGTAATCAATTAGTTGCTCACATTTAATCACTCCTAGGTTCAAAATTACTCTACCATAGATGGTTTTTCCATATCTATTAGCACAAATGCAATCATAGTTGAGAACACCTAGACTTTTGGTGATTTATAAGGTAGTGATGTAACGCTTATTTCACTAAATTGGGACTTATTCCAGTCCCAACAAAGAGAAATTTTCAGGAGGGTTTCCCTTTGTACCTAATGTAATACATAGTATTTTTCAAACCGTATGAAAAATCATTTCTACTCCAAACCTTTTTAGGTCCCTTATTGCAATGTTCCTTTCCCCAAGTGAGTCTTGGATTCAATACGGTCGATATTTTTATTGAATCTGTTGATATATTTTTAACATCAACAAAATGAGTGTCGGACAGTCTCGAGTTCACCGTATGGTGATAATAATTTTATAAATTCTGACTAGGCCACCTCGTAGGTTGAAAACTTTCATACCGAACCTAAATGACATCTTCCTATTGTATGTTTTGTTTATCACATATAATGGGTCCTCCATATCCAAAATAAGTAAATAACTCTCATTGCTACATGTAGGAAGTAAGCAATTTTTATTTTTGTCACCGCATATCAATTACAACCAATTGAAATAAACAATATTTTAGCTTACGGCTAATAGTTACCGATTGAGATTGCGTCTTGGATTACACCGACTTTACACACTATTGGATCCGTTGATGCAAGAGCTATTTCAAATAAAAATCATCAATTCATGATCTATTTATTCCTATTGAAAATGTGAGCATAATCTATTTGAAATAAACATTAATCAATTCATAATCAATTTCATGCTATGGAAAACTTAACTGGATAAACATAGTGGTGTCTATGGTGATATGGTAAGTACAATATCAATTATTCTCTGTCTTATAATTCAAATTTAGTGGCCGTTAAGCTACGCTTATATTCGTCGAAACACCCTTCGGCGGAGAACAATCCTCAGCTATTGATGAGGATTTGTGACCGCTAGGCTATGCCATCATTTATCGAACTACACTTAGGTCGGGAAACCTTTAACGAGACTAGCAAAGTGTTGCTTTACATACATATGAGTTGGATCAAGCCGTATGTAGTTCTGTTTATGATGATGTTGAAGACAAAACAATTTTAATTTAATTTAAGTAGTCAGTATATAGCAGTGAATCGGTGAAACATTGTAGAGAGTATGCAATTGTAAATCAACGAGATATTGATGAATGTAAGGTTTTTAGTCAAACCATTTTTGTATTGAACATGGATGCTTAGAGTCCACTAAGCTCTATATAGTTCATTTTAAATTGTTATCGTAGCTTACAAATGGATTTCCTTAAACTTTTCTTCGACCCTAAGCCAAGCATATAAACTAATGTTTATTAGTTATCATTTCCTATAAATTTGTGGGCCTTATAAATAATTTTGTTGTAAAATACACATGGATATCATATCGTTTCCTATAAATTTGTGGGCCTTATTGGTTGTCTGCATAATCATTTATTTTCTTATAAATTTGTGGGGCTTATTAGTGGTTTTGTTTGTAAATTCACATGATTAACATACTTGGATCTGATGGTGTTTTCATGGCCATTGTGCTGCGTCCTCCACATCTATCATCTGAACTGTAAAAAACATAAATTTTTAAAAATAATTGAAAACCATGGCAATTGAAGATAGAGCTCATTAAAATTATTTATAAAATGATTGAAAGTAAATCACCATGTTGAATTGGTTGTGTAGTGTCACGATGAAACAATTGTACATCAACTTTTATAGCTTTGTGGTTATCTGCATAAATAATAATTGTATAAGTAGCATATTTAGGTTAAAAGCCATTAAAAAAATCACTTGTTGAAGTTGTTTTTGGAGACAAACCTTTCTTCATATGAGAATAATAATGTTTCAGAAACATCGCTTAACTATGTGTCTCAATAATAAAAACAACAGATAGTTTGAAATCTACCAATACACGGAGAGTGATATTGCTGCCGTAAAGCACTAGTACTAGAGAATTTATGGAATAACATCAAGTGAACATCTCAGCCCAGAACTCATACGATCTTTCAAAAAGAAAAGGATGGATGTTTCTTTATAGGCCAATTTAAGCATAGATTACCAATTTTTGTGGCAGTTTCTCCATGTAATCTATAATGACCTCTTCTCTATAATCATCGTTATTGTCGCAGTTGTGCACACAAGATATTATGTACATAAGACACAAAATTTTGAATATCCTGTTGTTATCGTAGAGTCTGTAGCATCCATCCAAAATTGATACTCCAATGTCTTTAACCTTTTCCATGTATCTTTGTACGGTGTCGCTTAACATTTTTGAATAACCAATTGGTATTAGAACAATAATAATACAATCCAACACACTTGGTTCCGATAACTATTAGAAGCTCCATTATGACATCAAAAGAAATATCACTGGCCAAATTACAAAAATAAGCGATCACACATTCAACATTGAAAGGATTAGTTGAAGGAATAGTTGATAAAGTTGATGGAAGCTAGAATGGATATGCACATTTACAAGAAAAATTGTTTGAGACTTTCACCCTTGTTGGTATATTTCCTTCCAATGACATCACATAGTTGTCTAATATTGTCTGAGCCACGAAGGAAGAACTTCTACCTCATGATATTTTTTCCATTTTTCCATTTTTCCCCAATATGGGAATCAAATTTTCTTTTTCCATTGCTCTCTTCACCCAACAGAGTATAGATAACAACTGATGGTAGTGTGATTCATGCAATTTAATTTTTTGATTACATTGGATTCACTGCAGGATGTCAATACAATATTATCCGGATGCTTATTTCTCAAATAATGTAAATTTTTTTCTCATTTTGTTGTCTCCTTTTATTCTCTAGCAGTAAGAATCAAATGTCTCTGCTATTACACTAGCCTCAAAAGACCCAATTGATTTAGTATTCCTTTTCAACCCATGCAATTTTGATTTAGATGGGTCTATCTCTAATTTAGTCAAATATGTTCACCTCAACATAGTAAACAACTTGGCATGTTTTGGAGGTGAAAGAAAACCTTTTCTATGCAAGAAATGAAAAACAAAATATGTTTTCTTGTTTCTATACAATTTTTTGAATATTGTAAATATACCATTTTGAATGTCTTATGCATTTGAACATCTAGTTTTGTCAGAATGTTAGAATCCCCAAATTCCAACCATATTTTAAACATGAATATGGTCCGCTATTTATGGAGGCATGCATTTCCTATTTCCTGAACAAAGAAACATCCAACTCCATATCTAGAATAAGACACTTATTGTTTTCAAAGTTGAAGTGTTCCACCTGGACACGCAGTGTCCCCAAATCAATAACTTCTAACAATAGAACAATACAACTTCCTTGTGATTGCCATCTATAACAAAAAAACAACCACAGGTTGACGTGGTAGTTTTCAGGTGAATTAAGTTCCATAAACCATTCATCCTCTCTTTTCTTCCAACAAATACTGCATGTGATGAATGAAATTGTTCTGAATGGAGTACGAACAATGGAAGACATTTTACCTATATGTAGAGTAAAATACATCAATAATTAGGTCATTTCCAAACTTTAAAGTGTTTTTCTCACATTGTCTGTTAAGGAATTTAAATAGTACCCTAGCGGACACCAACTTCTAGATTTCTTTACTATCTATCATAACAAAGTAATTAACTTAATGGTTAGCGACCACTAGGCTTTGATAGGACATCTTATGTATCATTCAACTGGTTACAATAATTCATATTTTTGGATCAAATCAATAATAACATAATTATTCTAAAATTTTGAAATCTAATTATGATGCATTGAAAGATACGAAACCATTTGCACCTTTTGAAAGTATTACATATGATCCAGGACAAGCCATAACATTATATAGATGGCATGATAGGAACATTAAAAATATACACTTTAGTGGCAAATAGACTTCTAGTCAACATATAAAAGAACAACCTAAAACAATTTTAAAGCCATTTACACCTTTTTAATGGCATTTCAAAGAGAGGTTATGGTAGCTTGAGATTTTTGTTTTATAATACTATGTGATTTATGTGTATATCGGTCATACTGTAGTAGTGAGGATTAGATGCTTGTAACAAGACTAACGAGCATGTTTAAAGGATAGGGGTCGAAAGATCTAATGTTTGGTATTTTGAGGAGAGTATTTGAGCAATAAATCACATTAACAAAGTTAGTGATATCTCATCATTTTTTGTTATATAAGACAATGTGAAATATATGTTTATTGGACATACTTTCTTCATTATGTCTAAATGTTAATAACTACTCTAAGTATGATATGTTAAGTGTAGAGATTGGTGGGAAATTCCACAACAAGCTATTAAAAATAAATGGGAAAGATTAGGCTTTTCATAAACGTAAGTATGGCCCTCTTCATAGTAGCCGATTTCATGGAAACACTACTCTCTATAAGGTCACGGTGGGTTAAACCTATTTAAGAAAAGATTTGATTATTAACAATGTTTTTGAGTACCACTGGCTATTCTCTCTTACTCGACTATAAGTTAGATTTAAAATACTAATTGAAGAAATTTATTCCAAATTGTTTGAACTTATGTTAACTTATTTATAGTTTCAGTCTTCTTAGGCTACAAACATTTACTGTCTATACACTTTTGGCTCATATCCATGGCGGAAACAAGTGCTACACTATAAATCCTCGAATAGGGATCAAGCCATATGTATTGTCCATAAAATATATTGTCTATAAAGAAATTAGGAAACCAATGGCTTATGCGACTGAGATCTTTTCTTTACCAAATGATGTCCCACTTTTAAGGTACATGTTGCATCTACATGTTCTTACTTGTCGACATATTGAAGAAATGCACCCTTTTTCCCTAGACAAGTTCGGGGTTGACCTTCATTTTTAAATAGTGTTTAGGCCAATGAATTAATGCTTCATTTTTGTCAAATATTGTTGCTTTTCTTTGGAAGTTCTGGTTCTAGCTATTGTTTTCAAAGCAATTAGTTACTACTCGATGAAATATTTGATCGGAGTTTTGCACAAAGATATTTCCTAATTGTGTTACCAAATTTGTTTTTCTAAACCCAAGATGGTAATGAATTTACTTTTGATAATTCCATTGGTTGTTTGATTTTGACATCTTCCACTATTGTCTTCTTATGAGGCAAGAGCATGGAAATAATGATATTTTGAGTTGTTCACTTTGTAATTTGCTCAACTTTCCCTTGCATGCATATGCTCTTTGGAAAAGAATAGCTTGTTGATATATACTATTACTTTTTCTTGCATGTAGCCTTTAGAATTTCTCAAATGTGCTATTATTATTTCCCCTTGTTGACACAAGGGCCCTTGTGCTCGTTGTTGTATATTTGATACAATAGCGGACTTGTGCTCCTCTACATGAGCAGATATTTGATGTTGTTAGCTAGAAAATGTTCTCTTTGCATTTTTGGGAAGGACCTTGTTAGATTTTCATGTTTGTGGTAGAGATCGCACTTGAAGGGAATATTTTTGGAATCAATTAGGTGCTCACATTCAATCACTTCTAGACTTGGGAAGGACCTTGCTAGATGTTCATGTTTGTGGTAGAGGCGCACTTGAAGGGAATATTCTTGTAATCAATTAGTTGCTCACATTCAATCACTCCCAGATTAAAAATTACTCTACCATAGAGGGTTTTTCCATATCTATTGACATAAATGCAATCATAGTTGAGAACACCTAGACTTTTGGTGATTTCTAAGGTAGTGATGTAATGCTTATTTCACTAAATTGGGACTTATTCCAGTCCAAGTAGCTAAAAAATATACTCAATATCGGAATCTGATATTGCTATTTTTGGATTCCAAAATGTCAAATATTGGAATTATCTGCACTCCAAAATCACACATATCAGATTCGAAACTTGCACATATCGGATTCCAATATCACATATATTGGAATCCATAATCATATATATTGGAATCCAAAATCACCTATATTGGAATTATATGTACTCCAAAGTCCCATATATCGGAATCCAGAAAATCAAATATTGGAATCCATTATATGGGTTGGCGTTCACTAGCCATTATTTATGATTTGTTATGTACAGAACATGTTTCTGTTTTATAAGTGCTAGCAGTTGCTGACCATTATTTATGCTATGTTATGTACAAAACATGTTTATGTTTTATAAGGGCTAGCACCGCTAAGCATTATTTATGGTTTGTCTTAGTGAAGCTCCAAAAAATAAGTTCCCTCAAATTCAGTTTTTGATCAAATATCATCCCGAACATCTTCTCTTGTCCTTCAATGGTTGCAACAAAGGCCACAATGTGGTGTTAAATTTGACGTTCGTTTAGATGTTTTTTAATCATTTTATCCATAAAATAGTTGCAAATATTTGAAATAACGTCACATATGACTTTCATATTTTAGATATGACCCAATTTTTATAGATTATTTATATATTAATTATATTAAAAATATTAAAAACAATCAAGTATATATAGTATAATTTAATATTTATTTTATGAACACTGTAAAAAAATACTATTTTACAAATTTTCAAGGGCAAGTTTTTCCAATAATTCACCATGAAGAAGTTATTCAATCATATTGTCATCTTATAATCAATGAAAATATAAATCCTCCCAACTTATATTTCGACAATCTCAACATTATAATAGAGTTACACAGTACATTCATAATAACATATGAATGTATATATTATTGGCAATGTTAAGAATTACAATCATAACAACATTATGAAAAGATAAATAGTTATTTAGCATTTTCTTGCTCTAAGTATTTGATGCCCTCTACCACATTCAATTCCTGAGACACTATTTGTGATTTTTTTGTACAAATCAGCCATCAACCATTTATCTTTTGTACAATATTTGCATCTTCTTTTCATACCCACCATAAAATTTTCAGGAGGGTTTCCCTTTGCACCTAATGTAATACATAGAGTATTTTTCGAACTATATGAAAAATCATTTCTACTCCAAACCTTTTATAGGTCTCTTATTGCTATTTCCTCGACTATATTGCAATGTTCCTTTCCCCAAGTGATTCTTGGATTCAATACGGTCGATATTTTTATAAAGCCCATTGATATTTTTTTAACATCAGCATAAATGAGAGTGTCGAACGTAATCCGATTCATAGTATGGTGATAATAATTTTATAAATTTACGACAGGCCACCTCATAGGTCGACAACTTTCATAATGAACCCGAATGACATATTCAGTATTGTATGCTTTGTTTATCACATATAACATGTCCTCCATATCCAAAATAAGTAAATAACTCTTATCATTACATGTAGGAAAGTAAACAATTTTTATTTTCATCGGCCGCATATCAATTACAACCAATTGAAATAAACAACATGGAACCCCAAAGATAATTGTAAGTGATTGTGATCCTATTTTCATGAGTAATTTTTGGACAGAATTATTTGCATGTTTGTGTACTCAGCTAGCTCACAGTTCATCTTACCATCCTTAAACTGATGGGAAAACATAAGTGGTTAACAAATTCTTAGAGGGGTATCTAAGTTTTTTTGTATCGATAAGTAAGAACGTTGGATTAAATGGCTACCACTTGCAGAATGGTGGTATAACACATCTTTTCATACCTCTTCTCAAATGACCGCATTTTTAGCATTATATGGTTACTATCCACCATCTATCACTTCTTCTTTGAAGGTGTAAACTAAGGTCGAGATGTTGAGGAACACATTCAACATCAATAATGAGGTTTTGGCTGGTTTGAAGGAGAATTTGGCATATGCACAAAACCAAATGAAGCAACATGAAGAACAACACCGTAGTGAAAGATATTTTGAAATTGGTGACTAAGTTTTTGTACATCCGTATCCTTACAAGAAGATGTCCATGAAATAACAGAAAAAAAAAGAAAACAAACTTGCTTCTAAATATTATGGTCCTTATCGGGTTCTACAAAAATTGGAATTGTTGCTTATAAACTAGAGTTGCCTCAATCTCCATGCATACACCCAATATTTCATGTTTCCTTCAAGATCGTCATGCATACACCCAATATTCCATGTTTCCTTCTTGTAGAAGGATATTGGAAAAAAATTTTGCATCCCGACATGAGCTACCAAAACTTGATGAGGAAGGAAGAATCATTTTGGAGCCGAGAGAAGATTCTCGCAAACACGTAGTAAGAGGTTGATAACTAGAGACATTAGGGAATATCTGATCAAGTAGAAGAATCTAAGCATAGAGGATGCGACTGAGAGAATAAAGGTTTTCTGCGCAAAAGCAACATACATGATTATTCAACGTTGAGTACAACATTGGTTTGAAGGGGAAGGGCGTGTTATGCCCTTAACCTATTGCTTGAATTAGGATATGAGTAGCCGATTTTTGGCTTACCATATCATTTTAGTATGTCATTTATACTTTCTCATGCTTAGTAGGTCGGCCTTAGTGATGACCATTACATATGAATAATATATATAGGGGATTGTAGGTAGTAGAATATCAATTTATTCGAGCATTTGAGTCTTATTGTATGGTCTAGAGGTTGCCCCCTCGAAGTGGTGAAGCTATTTTAATTGCATATTGATATAATTTATCCGCAATATTGTGTTCTTTGGTGTTCTATTGTTGTTATTAATCTGAATTATACAAGTAATTTCATTACCGTTTGATTCCTTTTCCATTAATGGCTTAGGTTCTAAAGTCATTGTCATATTTTCTCTACAATACTATTGATTGAGTTTAAATTTATCCTTATCAAGCCTCTATGTTCTGAGTTATGGTATTTGTCATTATACCTCCTCACTCTCTCTAAAGATTTCATCACAACTTGTCTACTCTTTCTTACCACCTATTCTCCTTACTTCTTGCAAGCTTTGCTCACAAATCTGATGACACTTCAAATCCCAAAACTATCTCAGTCTCTCCTACACGACTGTGCTTACTTTTCTTTTCTCAGGGTAACAACTAAGCAACAAGTCTAAGAAGTATGTGATTCTTAACCTTCATCTAACCTTTCACAATTTTCCAAGTCTCCTCAGCCTTCCAAATTATATAAATGAAGACTCTTTTGTGAAATTTCCTTCTTTTAGGCCCTCCAAACTGGGCATGCATAGTTCAAATCAGAATGTCATTGTTAAATCTGAAAATGCTTACGTTTTGGACTATGATTCCCTCTCTAAGATCCTTACTCCTAATCTCCTTAATCATTCATAAAAACATTCTTCACATTAACCATCTAGCTCACTCAACAATAAGTTTAACTATTTCACGATATACATATCTCAAACTCCTTACAAACCTTCCAAATTGTACTCCTAGCTTCCTTTCCCCTTGATACTCAACACTCAAGTATTTTTACTTAGTTCTTAAGATTCTTGGCACCCTACCAATTTCATCTAATTACAAAATCAGTCACAGACCTCTCTCAAGATTTGATTAAGGCTATTGAACTATATTATGTCATCCCCTATCTTCTCACCGTGACTAAGCATGTAAATGATTGTATTTCGTGTCTTGTATAGGCTATATATTTCATTGATCACCCTACGATTCTTTGCACACTTGTAGGGAGCTTATAAACAACATAATATTATTTGTTGATCCACTAAAATATAGTGAAACAACCCTTCTAACTCTTAGCCAAAACCCTCAACTTCTAAGCCCTTGAAATAAGGTAGTACCAACACGCAAGTACACTTCTTATTTTCTAATTCCTTGATAGACTATAACAAGGGTTATTTATATCTCCTAATACCTTCAAATTCCTCAATGTTATCACATAGTTCTATTATCATTTGATCTATTACCTCAAGTTATAATTCTTCTTACAAGCATCAAGTAAACTGCCATGACATAAAAAACAATTTCAAACCATTTTAAACCACATACAAGTGTTTTATGAGGCAATACCATTCTCATTTTCTCTTGAACTTAAACTTTGAGGATCAATTCTTTCTTAGGGTTTATCAAACACTCATTAATATAAACAACACAAAATGCATGTTTACCTCCACACACAATTTATAGCTATTGAGTCCAAGACAATTTCAATTGAGGTCAGTATAGTTTTCTCAACACATATAGACACACGCATTTAACATTCTCAATAGATTCAACATAAGCATGCAAAGCAAAACACACTAACACAATCTCATACATAGGTTTTCTTCATCAAAAGAAGCATTTATTTGATCATACATGAAAAATACAAAGTTCCTTGATCCATAGGCTCGATACTGAGTTTCCCACACTCATAACTATCCTTCTCCACTCTCTCTAACCTATTCATTCGAATACCAAAGATGAGTATGTGTATCCAAGAAGGTAGTTAGGGATTCTCCATGCTAACCTAACCTTGATTAAGCTAACTCAAGGTGATTAAAGGTCTCGGTGAGTTGAGAAAATCATGAGAAGGTAGAATAGATAAGATATAGCCTTCACTACAACATTCATGACTCATGTATTAACATCTAACCCCATAGAAACCTATGACTAAATTCAAAAATTAAAATTTTACAGTTAGAGGGAAGACTCCTTAATTTTCCCCTAGAGTCCAAATGGAACTAAGACACACCTAAAACAACTAAGAAAGCTAAAAATGCTTATTTACATGATGCTCCTGCATCAAATCCTACACCATAATAGATACTCCCAAAATATTCTTAAACAACACATTGCATACTTAGCTATCATATTCAACCGAGACTCCATCCTTTTGTTGGTATGAGTCTCAATGAAAACACTTGAGAGCGTTATAATTATAAATATTAAAAACAAGCTGATTTATCTTGATTTTTGTGTATACATTGTAACATTTACACAATGTAGTTCTTAAGTTTGACCAATGAATATTATGACATTTGACATTGAATAATTAGTATGTTCTATGGTTATTTAATTTTGAAATGATTGCACCATTGAACTAGCTCGTAATGTTGATATGGAAGGCGTGATGATAGATATGGGATGTGTAGTCGATGTACCGAATCTATGCGAGAATGTGATGACTTAGTAGTGTATAAAGGGAAAATCAATAGTCTAGTAGATGCCCAGGAAGTTTTGTCCTAGCTAGATGGTTTGCACCTTTACTAAGTTGTGCATAAATATGGTTATGGCATTGTGATCTTCTATGTTTGTAGATTTTCATTCCATGCTCAAATGTTGGAGATTTGCACTTTTGTGGAAAATTAGGGCTTCTACTTTCTTCAAAACCCTAGATTTTCCTCACCTTGGATACCTAAAAAGAGGTTAGTCTAATTTGGGTAGACCGACCTTCGCACCATTCGCAGAGGGATCAAGCCACACACAATTCTCCCATCCGGTGCATGTGTGCAATGTGTACAATAACAATATGTCGTGTAGAGTATCCCAATGAGGCCTACATCAATGAAAATGATATTTGGTGTGAAATATGCATCCAAAGATGATTTAGGGCAGCAAACATAGAATGTGTTGAGAATTGAATTGTGGTGTTGTGCTTCTATTGGATGTTAATTTGGCAATGAGAATACTTTTGCAAAGCGTGGGAGTCCTTAGATGTAAAATACCACTTATATTTTATGTAGGTCGAAATGATTGAAATGTATGTGATTTTATACAAGAATTTTTCAAAATGTTTCTTGCCCAAAGGTCCCTAAGTCTATCAAGCTAGCTTGTGCATTTTGCAAAACTAGCCATTGTAATAAGAGGGTGAAATCATCTTCCGGGTTTGACCCTACTTGGCAATTTTGACAAAGAGTATCAAAACTCATATTTTTAATTGTAGAGGTGGTAATGTGTCCAAGATGTTTCGTAGCTAGCATATGGATTTTTGACAAGTTAAATATGTATAACAAACATGACCTAGTGGCTATGTAATGCTATATTGAGCAAGATGCATGTAAGGGTAAGTAAATTGTGTGTAAGAAGGTAATTTGTTGAGATAATGCTAGATAATTAATGTGAATTACCTTTGGTCCAAATATGGGTGCTACATTTACCCCCCATCTTAATCTAGTAATTGAAAATTGTTAGATTAAAATGAAATAAAGTAAATGCAAATCTCCCATTCGACTCAAAATATGCATGTGTGGATTGTTCATGTTCCATCTCCTTGTGCCATGCATGTGAACTTGCAAACCACATGAAAAATTCTATATTAACTTATTGTGATGATGCTAATACAACCGGTAAAAGACAATAATAAATTAAAATCATGAAATGTGTACACTTGATTGTCCCATATAGGGAGTAAATGTTGAATGTGATAAAAATTTGACATTTGGACTCGTCACTTACCATCTTGTGTGCATATGGGCCTATCACTTGCCATCTTATGTGCATTTGGGCATGCCAAGTAGTAATTTTGTGTGCATTGGGCATGCTAAGTAGCCATTTTGTGTGCATATGACCATACCACGAAACCAACTTGTGTGTAATTGGGCCTATCACGAAGCCATCTTATGTGCGTATGAGCCCATCACGAAGCCAAACTATGTAATTATGAGTCCACCACAAAGCCATTGTGTTAAAAATGGTGTAAATTTCGTAATTGCCAAATGTCTAACATGTCACAATGTACAAGGTGTTAAAAATCAATGTAAATTGTCCAATATCGAATGAATTTTTTTGAAATGATCTCTCTGATACAATGTACAACTATCGAATGTAAAATGTGTGACCATCATCGGTGCTCAAATGTCCAAATGTCAAACCATCAAATATGTGACCATCATTGATTCTCAAATTTCCAAATGTTAAAATGCCATAGTATCATGTATGTGCCTAACATATACCAATGCCATAATGTCCTATAATGTGCCATATGTCATATGACCTATATCTATAATGATGCCATAATTTCCATGATTTGAAAATTGTGTGTGTTTCATCACACGATGTCAATTTCATGAATGTGTAAGAAAAGTCCACAATATTCCCACCTCTTTTGAGATGAGGGATGCTGCAAAGGATCACTTAGCTCAAAAGAGAAAAGTGTTATTCAAAAAATTTATCTTACAAACATCCTTGATATAAACCCTATATAGTGTAGCAACTAACATGGTAAAATATAAGTGTTTTAGTGGTCATGAGATATAAGTAGTGTTAGCATCAATTATATGTAACATCATCAAAAGAATTATGTAGCAATTCAACATATAAGATAGCAATGATAAAAAAATCGCAGGACAACATACTTGAATCAACACCTAATGGATCCATAGAGACCTATGATAGGACATGGCATTACATGGCTTGATAAGCCTATCAAACTAAACTGACTAACTCGACATGACAAACTAATCAATGTTAGTTGTTAGTATTGTGTGTGAAAAAAAAGTATCTTTAAACCTTTTATACTTAGAGCAATGAGATAAAATAAGATGCATACAATCAATGCATTATCAAACAATGTGTAACAAACCATGATATAAGCAATGGAACAATCATCAATTAATGTGATTAGAGGCCATATAGTGTAACCTAGATCTGCGTGGAAACTCTTGGTATCCCCGTACAAGCTTGATATGTACTTGGTATGGATATGGGTACAAATACGGTATGTGTACAATGCAAGTACATACCTATAGGCCCCTAGTACATCTTGGGTATAGAAATCCATACTTGAGATATATATCGGGGATGCAATTATGTACCGCAATGTACCATTGCCATTTTCAACTTAAAATAACTAAAAATAAAAAATAAAAATCCCTAACTTTAAAAAAACATGGGATCGACAGTGAAGTTAGATATGTGAGTCCAGATGAGTCGAAGCTTGCACAGGTGGAGCCATTGATGCCGCTTATTGCTGCCATTGATTGAAAATGAAGATTGCATTGCCACTGTTCATGCCACTACCACTTTTGTTGTTTAAAATTTAATGAAATATCTCTTAAATGAAAGAGCAGGAAATATTTATTTAGGTTTATTTAGTTTTATAATTGTTTGTTTGCGTTTAGGTTTTATTATTGTTGTTTATAAATAAATTAATGATAAAGTTTTATTTAGACTTATTTAGGTTTATTTAGTTTTATAAAGTTTTAATTAGTTTTATAAAGTTAAAATATTTTAAAAGGTAAATATTAAAATATAAAGTTTGTTGTGTGTGTGTGTGTGTGTGTTTAAATTTATTATAATGTATTTGAATTTGATATATTATTATTTTATTATGTTGTAATTTGATGGTTTATGAACTCTATATTTTTTTCTTTTGTAAATTTATATTAATCAAATTTAATCACGTTTATTTTTTGAATATTATCTTTGTTGAGTTTCATTCAATTTTTTTTTACCAAACTCAAAGACGAAGACAAACTTTGTGACTTAGGTTCTAGGCTTTTAGCCCTAAAAACTGAAAGTGAAGCAAGTTAAGAAGCCAAAACTTGAATGTATTAAATTATTAACTATTATGTTTTGAACATTATGAATCAATACAAACACAAGTCTCAAATCTCAAAGTATTTGAAATATTTTTTCATGTTCTATAAATGATTGTATGAGTATTAAATTTCAATAAGTATTACAAATGCTTATATATATATATATATAACGTACACAATAACGTACCATACCTGAAGTTATTAAAAGTTTTCCATATAAGCGTACCATACCCATACAAAGCAGTCTAGAATGTAGTGTTCGTGTGTCAACCAATGTAATAGGCAATATGTGTGGCACTCAATGTAACAAACAATGTTTGCGTATGAAGAAAGGTAACCAACAATGTCCATGTATCAACTAATGTGTAAGCAATAGTGTATCTATCAAGCAATGATCGTGTGTCTAATATCGTATCACCCAATGGGCCTAGAGCCAAATGTGTAATAGTGATATATGCTACACATGTATGTTAATTTAATGTGTGCTTAAACTTACAATAGCTAATTAGGATTTTGGGATAAATAACAATAGCGGTAGAGAATACTAGAGGCCTTGAAGACTAAAACTGCATCATGTCAAGAATATATAGTCCTCTAAAGGTGACGAACAATAGGTGAATGATTACCCATTCACATCTATATGAAATATGGTAAGAGATAATGCAAGGATGTCAAAACTTAGATAACACATAATAGATTACAAGCACATATTCAATGTTGATTCTCGATTAGTAATTATTTTGTGGCTTTCTCTCGTGCAAGGCAAGTTTAATTCTTTCAAAATTCACATATTTAGTTATATTATTAGGGGAAAACCTATCTTATAGGTACATAAACACATATGTATCTGCATATACATATGAATATGTATCTAAGAAACCTTACTTTTTCCTTCCCGTAGTAAGAAAAAAAAACAATTTCTATAAAGGTTTGTGGATGCTTGCTTAGATGGAACTTTAAACACACCCTTGTCAAATAATTTCCTTGCCTGAGAATAAAACATTGTTCACATGGTTTATGATCAATTTTCATGTCATATGGACTTAACAACCTTTTTCCCAAATAATGTTTGTTGATATAGCTTCGTATTTCTTGTTTTGAAAATCTTATCTTTAGACCTAGAACACTGAAACAATGATCCTATTCAGGAACTGAAACACGTATAGTATCACCCAATGTTTTAAAAACTGGCTGAACTAGAGCTGGAACATGCCAGTTTGACCGACTCAATACTAAAGGGAGCAAACCGGTAGGAAAATAGGCTTGGGGACCAGGAGTTCCATCGGCTCATTACTAAAGGGAGAAAACCGGTAGAAAAATAGGCTTGGGGAATGGTTCCATACTAAATCGGTCCAAGTTAATATAGCCAACTTTAACACAAACTCAATACACTGAAAATATCTTGAACTGAAAGAAAATAAATATTCTTCTTCGTTATGGAATCATGAATTACAATGCTTCATAAATAGGAAAATTGTTAGGAAATAAGAGATAAAATATGTGGAATAATCCTTACAGTAATCACAACAAAGAGAAACTAATATGCAAAAATATTACAGATCTTAAATAAAAGTGTAGAATAAATAACACAACACACGAGAGACAGTATTTAACATGGTTCACACAATTTGGGCTACATCCACCAAGAATCACTTGCTCAGATTTTATTACAAGCCTTCACTCTGTCAATACAATACCCAGATCCATTTGGAGCTATGCTCAACAAACTCTACATAATTCACACCCAAATTCAAAGCACATCTGTAATGCATTTGCTTAGATATCTATCATATGCATAAGACCATATAAATAGACAATTGCTTAAGTAGTTTGATACAAAATTGGGTATCAAAACCATGGGCAAAAACCATGGGTATCAAAACAATAAGTAGAAAAAACCATGGGCCCAAAAACAGCCCATAACGGTTACCCATTACCCATGGGTTAATAAACCACCTATGAAAATTTGCTTTGGGGGATTCACCCCCGAACCCCCTGACCCGCTCACTGGCGAGCGAGACCGCTGTAAAAATACTCAAGTGTAACACATAGAAGGTGTACCACACTCTAACATGAAAATAGGCTCCACAAACATAACAATCTCCCACTTGGAGACTGATTTCCACTGAGCAAGCTTCTCAACCCTTCACTATCATCCTGCGAAGGCCAACCAAAGCTAAACATAGCTTTAGTTTATCCCTTGTGACCACCTTGGTCATCATGTCCACAGGATTCTAATTGGTATGAAACTTCTCCAACTTTAACTTATCTTCCTCCAAAGTTTTTTTGATGAAGTGATATCTCAACTGTATATGCTTCGTCCTGGAGTGGAAAGCAGAGTTCTTAGCTAGGTGTATAGCACTCTGACTATCACTATGCACTTACATTCCTCCCGCTTATGCCCTAACTTTTCAAGCAATTGTTGTAACCAAATCATCTCTTTGCTTGCCTCTCGTGGCAAGCAACATACTCGGCCTCCATGGTTGGCAAAGCCACCACCTTATGTAGTCGTGAAATCCATCTTATTGTTGTCCCACCTACAAGTGTAAATATAACTCTGTTGTGCTCCTCCTACTATCTACATCTCCAGCCATGTCTGAATCTACATAACCACGTAAAGTGGCATCTGATCCATTGTAGCATAAAACTATCCCCATAGTCCCTCTCAAATACTAAAGGATCCACTTTACTACTTTCTAATGCTCTTTACTTGGATCACTCATAAATCTACTCACAACTCCTACTGCATGGGCAATATTAGGCCTAGTGCATACCATAGCATACATCAAACTACCAACCACTGATGAGTAAGGTACCTTGGACATATGGTTTCTTTCCTGCTCTGTCTTGGGACACTGCTCCTTTGATAACTTAAAATGGCCTACCAAAGGAGTCCCAACCGGTTTAGCATCCTGCATGTTAAACCTATCCAATACCTTCTTAATGTACTCTTCTTGAGATAAATTCAGCTTTCGTTCCTTCCTATCCCGAGTTATCCTCATACCAAGGATTTGTCTAGCAGCCCCCAAATCCTTCATATCAAAGGATTCACTTAGCTATTTCTTGAGTACTTTTATTTCCTACATGTTTTTACCTACAACCAGCATGTCATCAACATACAAACACATGATAATATAACTTCCATCCTCAAATTTCTTTGTATACACGCAATGGTTAAAATGACATCTGATATAACCTTGCTCCATCATGAAGCTATCAAACTTCTTATACCATTAACGTGGAGCTTGTTTCAGGCCATACAAGCTCTTCTTCACTTTGCACACCATCTCCTTTTTACCTTTGACTTCATATCCTTCCCTCATTGCATATATAGCTCCTCCTCCAAATCACCATGGATAAATATAGTCTTTACATCTAACTTTTCTAAGTGTAAGTCTTCTGCTGCCACTATTCCAAGAATAATTCTAATAGAAGTCATTTTTACTACAGGAGAAAAGATCTCATCAAAATCTATACCTTGTTTCTGTGCAAACCCCTTGACCACCAACCGGGCCTTAAATATTTTCTTTCCTCCTTCTTCGTCTTTAAATCTATACACCCACTTGTTCTGCAATGTTCTTTTTCCTTCCAGTAGCTTCACCAAATCCCAAGTCTAGTTCTCCATGAGAGACTTATGCTCCTCATCCATGGCTTGCTCCCACTTCTTACTGGGATCTAACTGCATTGCTTCATCAAAGCTCTCTAGCTCTCCACTATCAGTGAGTAATAAATAATAAAGAGAAGGAGAAAAATGTTTAGGTTATTTTCTTACCCTAGAAGACCTCCTCATTGTAGGAGTTTGGGGTTCCTATTGAGTAGGTTCCTGAACTAATTCATGGGTCATTGTCCCATCCGGAAGATCCTCTACCACTACATATTCTTTCTTGGATTCTTCCTTGTTTTCCTGCAACTATGTCTTATACATGACTTTCTCATTAAAGACCACATCCCTACACCGAATTATTTTCTTGTCCTTAATACTCCAACATTTAAATCCAAAGTCATCACCACCATAACCAATAAAAGTGCATTTTTCTGATTTAGCCTCTAGCTTGGTCCTATCATCCTTGTCAATATGAACAAACACCTCACATCCAAAGACTCTAAGAAATGAGTAATTGACTTTCTTACCATACCAAGCCTCCTCAGGTATGCCTCCATCCAAGGCACTTGAGGGTCCTCTGTTTATTAAGTACACAAACAGTGTGCTCACCGCTTCTCATACGCCCAAAAAAAAGAGGCAGTCCTGCATGTATCCTCATGCTCCTAACATGTTCCATTATTGTTTTGTTCATCCTTTCTGACACCCCATTTTGCTGCGGGGTTCCTGGAACCATCTTTTGCCTGTGGATTCCATTCTTAGAACAATAATCATCAAATTCATTGCTGCAATACTCCCCTCCATTATCTAACCTGAGACATTTTAACTTAAGACCTATTTCATTCTCTACCAAGGATTTCCATTTAACAAAAGTATCAAATACATTAGATTTGTTTCTAATACAATAAACCCAAACTTTCCTTGTTGCATCATCAATAAAAGTAACATAATAACTTGAACCCCCAAGAGATGATACCTGAGGCCCCCACACATTAGAATGTACCAACTCTAACTTACTCTCTTTCTTCGTAGGTCCAACCTTGAGAAACCTTACTCACTTCTATTTCCCATATATGTAGTTCTCACATAAATTCAAACATGTTTCTGTATATCCAGGAAAATTCTTCTTTATGATGTGCATGCCCTTATGGCTCATATGACCGAGCCTATAGTGCCATAATGTTGTATCTGCATCTAAAGCCACAAGATTACAATCATTAGTACTATCAGTGGATAAATACAAGGTTCCAACCTTCTTACCTCTTACCACCACAAGAGCACCCTTGGTAACCTTCCAAGAGTCAGCTGTAAATATCACAGTACAACCATCACTTCCCAATTGCCCCGCCGATATCAAATTTCTCCTTAATGTAGGCACATGTCTGACATCCTTCAATAGCCATGTATTCCCATTCTACATCTTAACCTAAACATAACCTTTTCCAACTATACTGCAAGGCTCATCATCACCAAGAAAAACATGCCCAAAATCCCCTTGAACATAATCAACAAAATAATGCCTATGTGGAGTAGCATGAAAAGAAGCCCCTGAATCTAAAACCCAAGATTCAATAATATTATGCAAAGAAAGAATCAAAGCATCTTGGCATACATTACCCAATGCCACATTTGCCTCCTTGTTTTCTTCCTGTTGTTTCTTCTTGTCCTAAAGCTCCCAACAATCCTTCTTTGCATGCCCAGACTTTCCATAGTTCTAACATACAATCTTGCTCTTGGATTTTGACCTTGCCCGATCTTTCGATTTTCCACAGTTTCCTCTATTCTTGTCTCCCTCTAGTTTCCCACTCCAAAGCATTCCTCAAGTAGAAGATTCCTTAAATCTTTTTCTTTGCATTTCCTCACTTAGAATCACCCCTACAACATCCTCAAACTTCAACTTCAAGTTAGCTGGAACCGAGTTGCTTACCACCATTACAGTGCTATTCCAACTTTGGGTAAAGAGCACAAAATTAATAAAGCCCTAACTTCTTCATCAAATTCTATTGTAACTGAAACTAGCATATTCACAATCGTATTGAAATCATTTAAATGATTTACTACTGAACTATTCTCAGACATCTTTATATTAAACAACTTTTTCATTAAAAATATCTTGTTAGAGGCAGAGGGTTTTTCATACAAATTCCCTAATGCATCTATTAGATCTTTTGTAGTCTTTTCCTTTAAAACATTAAATAATACCAAAGATGGAAGACACAACTAGATAGTTCTAAGTTCCTTCCAATACAAAAATCCCATTCTATATCTGTCATACTCGAGGGTTTGTTCACCTTCTTAGACAACGGAGTATAAAGATCCTTCCGATAAAGGTAATCTTCCATCTCGTATCTTCCAAAGATTGAAATTCTACCCGTTGAATTTATTAACCCTAGATCTTCCATCATCTCGCCATAGCTCCCACTCAAGATAAAACTTTCCCGTGATTCAACACTTCAACAAACCAAAACCAAGCTCGATACCAATTGTTATGAAATAAGAGATAAAATATGGAATAATCCCTTACAGTAATCGCAATAAGAGAAACTAATATGCGTAAAATATTTACAGATCTCAAATAAAAGTGCATAATAAATAACACAACATAGAGAGACAATATTTAATGTGGTTCACCCAATTTGGGCTACGTCCACCAAGAATCACTTGCTCATATTTTATTACAAGCCTCCACTCTCTCAATACAATACCCAGATCCGTTTGGAGCTATGCTCAACAAACTCTACAAAATTCACACCCGAATTCAAAGCACATCTGCAATGCATTTTCTTATATATCTATCATATGCATAAGACCATATAAATAGACAATTGCTTAAGTAGTTTGATACAAAACCATGGGTATCAAAACCATGGGTATCAAAACAATGGGTACCAAAAAACCATGGGCCCAAAAATAGCCCATAACGGTTACCCATTACCCATGGGTTAATAAACCACCCATGAAAATTTGCTTCGGGGCTTCACCCCCAAACCCCTTGACCCGCTCACCGGTGAGCGGGACCGCCGTAAAAATACCCGAGTGTAACACATAGAAGGTGTACCACACTCTAACATGAAAATAGGTTCCATAAACATAACAAAAACAACTCCCAACTCAAGTTGCCAAGCAAACTCTAACTTTGACTAAATCAACTCTACATGCAATGTCGAGCTTATCCTATAAGCTGCTTGATTTGGGAGTGAAGACCCTGAGATCAAATCAATATGGTGCTGGATATCTCTTTTGAGTGGTAACCCATTTGATAGCTCATTAGGAGTAACATCATAAAATTATTCTATTAATTTTGCTAATTCTACTGGTATTTGTGCACTTGCAAGTTCATCCTTATTTGCGTAACCGACACATAAAAAACCCAGTTACCTTTGCCTCCTTCACAAATTCTTTTGCACAAAACATATTTTCAGCCTTTCCCTCTTCTTTAAGAGGTAGTAAAACTATTTTTGTGCCATCCTTCCAAAAAGTATATAGATTCTTCCGCCGTCATGAATAACTTTTCTATCAAATTGCCATGGTTTTCGAACAACATATGACATGCATCCATAGGAATAACATCTCACCAAATCTCATCCTTATAACTTTTTACAATTGAAAAATGTATTAAACATCTCTTATCAACAATAACTTCATTACCCTTCTTAAACCATGCAATATGGTAAGGGTTAGGATTCTTCTCACAATGCATGCCTATTTTCTCAACCATCTCATTTGAAACCATGTTCTCACAACTACCACCATCAATAATAACATTACATACCTTTCCTCTTGAAGTGCATCTTGTTCTAAAAATATTTGTACGTAGCAATGCATCCCCTTGATCTCCTTTCTTGGAGCAATCATCATCCTTTTGATCATTAGATTTTCTCCCACATCTGGTGGAATTTCTAGGTCCTAATCATCTTCTTCTTGTTCAACTTCAACAAGATTTACTCTCGAGAGGGTCTACTTGCCTCTTGTCATGCGTATAATAATGTGGGAATTCAAATGCTCTATGCCCCCTTCACCACATATGTAGCACACAAATGGTCTTCGTAGAGCCTCCCATCCTTTGTTGCCAACATATCCTCTGCCCCTAGGAAATCCTCTACCTCTTTGCTAATTTGGGAGATCTTGTCTTGTATCTTCTTACTTTTCCACTCCACGAGGTTTTTCTCCTCTACCTTGGCTGAAACTAGCTTGTCCCTAAAAGGAGGACGAGGCCCCCTATTCATCCCAGGAGATCTCCTAAAACTTTGACGATTTTATTTTTCTTCGGCCTTTAAAGTTAGTTGTTTGACAGAACCCTCCATGCTCTTGATCATGTGTATGCTTAGTTCATCTTGAATATAAAATTTTAATCCATTTACATACCTTGTAGCCATTTTTCCTCATTTTCTTCATGCTCTACACAAATGGACAACTTGTAAAACTCATCGTGTATTTGTGCATGGTTTGTAAGTACTATTTGAGATTATGTAACCTCCTCGAAAAGGGTTTGTGCATAATCCACAGGAGAAATTTGTCTTTTAGCTTCGCTCCATCTTACTCCAGTCCCGATCCTTTCTTTCCCCTTTCTTGACCGATCCTTTTAGATGATCCCACCATAACATAACATGACCTTTTAATTTCGTGCATGAAAATTTTACCTTCTTTCCTCTCGACATAGCCTTCCACTCAAAAAAATTTCCCATGCTAGTCAACCCGGTTGATCAGCTCCTCTGGTTTTAGGTTACCTCTATATTTTGAAACATCAACTCTTATCCCATCATTCTTTCCTTCTAATGCTCGAAGCATCCTTTCTTCAAAAGCTTAGGGTGGTCCATGTGCTTCCTCCTCTTCACAAACTTCATCTTCATCTGTGTCATCTCCACCTTGATTTTCTCTCTAGGCTATAGTTGCAGCAAGCACAACAACTTGCTTCGCAGATCCTGCATGTTTCTATTCATCTAGGCAATTCCGCCCCCTCTTCCTCTTCCTCTTCCTGCTATTATTTTTTTCCTCCACCAAGACTCGAACTCACTCTAATACCAGATAATGTATAGCCAACTTTAACACTCCAAAAAAATAAATCTTCTTCTTCATTATTGAATCATGAATTACAATGCTTCATAAATAGGAAAACAACTCCCAACTCGAGTTTCCAAGCAAACTCTAACTAACTTTGACTAAATCTACTCTAGGTGGCGAAATTTACTATTTTTAGTAGTTTACTAAAATCTGCTATTCTTAGTAAGTTTGCATGCTTATTCGTACGGGCACAAAAATTACCACGCATCTTCTATATGCCTAAATAAAAGGAATTTCCAACTTTCTAATCTACTATGCATTCAATACACTAAAATTTACTAATGCCCTAAAATAAGAAAAAACCAAATTACAACTTAAATCCTAATTTTCGGCCTTCGATGGCGGATTTGGCCCGAAAATGTGCCAAAATGTGTTCCAAGCAAGCAGGCTGGTTGATTAATGCATTTGTTTCATCGAAACAAATGGTTTAAAAAAAAGTGGACTCAAACAGACACCCAGAGCACAAATTACGACCTTTTCAAGTTCTTGCTAAAAATAGTGCATCACAAGTTCAATATGGAACTAGTCTAACCAAGCTTTATTTCGAAGCTTGATCTGTGCCAAAACAAACAATAATTTGATATTTGAAACACTTTAAAAATAAAATCCAACTTTCTAGTTGGCTTTATTCTAGTTTGATGATTGATGATTTGATCATTGATATCAGACATGTAGTAGCTTGTAGCATATTGTTTTTTGGACTCTAGGAGTCTAGAGGTCATTTAGAGCCTCATTATTTATGTATTTTGTTTCGGATATGTATTGCACTTGGTGTCATTTTGCTATATTTACTCTTACATGGTATATACATGAGAAAACTTTGCATATTTTGTCTCTAATTGTATGGAATCATGGTTTGGAATCTTTGAAACATATTATTTTATTATTTAGTAAACTAGCTCATAACTTTTAAAATGGTCTGGTTCCGGTTCAAGTCTAGTCAACCCTCTGTCATTTTTGGCTCCGGTTCCAATTCCAATTTGGATAAACATATTGCTTTATTTCCCACCTTTTAGTGCATATAAACAACGGAATTAGTGAATGCATGTTCCTTGTCTTTCTATTTCCCTACTTGTGTCCTTCCTCTTAGATGCTACTCGTTTCTTTATGGAAGCCTTTCATTCTCTTTTCAAGAAAAAAATATTATTACAAAATTCCAAAGAGAGATTAGTAGTAAAGAAATAAGAGGGGCATGGTTAAATGAAAGGCTCTAATGAATGCCTTTATCTTTGCCGCCTACCTCTTAGCTAAGCTGATACACACACACTTGCACATATACATGAGTAGTAAACACAAACTCAGCCTAAAGCCTTCGTAAGGCAGCATTGTTTCTATTATTCCCTTAGCTATTACAATATTCAAACACACATATCACACAAACGTGTATGTATGTACAAAAACCGAAAGAGGTTTTTCGCTAGCACACCAAAAGGAACAAAAACTTCTCTCGATTTTCAGTCTTAACATTTTGGATTTTTCTCATTTTCATGGCTTCCTACTTCCATTTGTGTTTCTTCTCTATTTTAGCCACTCCTTTGAGATTTTCCTCCCTTCCAACCTAACTCTTAGCTGGGTACAATATCACTAAGTCTTAGCAGACAATTTATTAAAATCCCACATTGAATGTCCTTAGAATTTTCTACATGATTCTCGAGTGAGTTAACCTTCCACATTTGCTTGTTGGTCCGAATGATTCCCTAAGATGCCACACTACATTGGTGTTTCTTTTGGGATTTTTCAGCACTCACACAATGAGGAAGCACAATTTTGTTCATTTTTATATTGGTCAAATCTAGGTAATGTGTCCAAAGCGGACCAAATATGTGACTTGTATTTTGAGAAATACTTGAACAATGAATTTCTAGAAAGGGAAAAGAAATTATATTTGGTTTTGTAGTTCTATACACATCACTCTTAAATTTTGTGGTGCCTTATGTTGTTTGCAATGCTTTGTTGTTATAACTTATTATCTTTCCATTTTCTCTACAAAGTGCCAAAACTAGGTTGCATACTTGTATGATGTATAAGTTTGCTTGACAATTTAACTAAATTTGTATATTATGGAAGTATTTGTCTTTTCTTGCACATTTTAAACAATCCATAGAAATTTCTAAAATATCCATTTACTAATAAGACATAAATATGTTCTTGTAATGTATTGTTTGTTATCTATTAACTTTTGTCTTTGATTTTGTAAGTTGTATATTTTTGTTGAGCATTAAGTACCTTTTCTCGCTTTTATATCGTTGTTTTATTTCTCACCATCATTCATATAGATGTGGAATGGGTGAATTTTCCTCTCATCTCTTGTGGTCTAGAATATTCTCGACACATCATGCATTTTTTAGTGTCTTCATGGTTCTTGTATTCATTAAGATGCCATTTGAATAGTCACGATGTCTCTTGCTGACAAGATCATAAAATATTTTGGTATGTTATCCAAACATAAGCAACAACTAACAATGGATCATGGATGTTTTACTCTTTGCATTGTTTTTTTCTTGGAGCCAAGGGAATTTCTTATCCTTTTGAATGGTTCCTAACTACAATAACAGTCACAATGGATGCATGACATTATTCCATTATATTCTATCATTGGTAATTTTCTTTTGAATTGAGCCTCTTTTGTTGAAAGATAAGTAGAGCTTTAAAATTTAAGAAGGTGGTAAGCATCCTGTTGTGGAGTAGGAAGCTTGCTATTAAAATGAAACACCAACTTTTAAGAGTGAGCTTATCCCAAACCTGGTAGTGATTTGTATTTTGGTGCCAAGTTTGGTAGTGAATTGGCTTTGGTGGTTCAATTATGTCATCTCCCACTTCACATTCTTCATGTGAGGCTAGAGCATGGAAAGAATTTGTGATTTAGAGTTGTACAAAGTGCATATGATTTGTTAGTGATTCCCTTTACATGCATACACTCTTTGGATTTCCTTACACATGGCCTTGAGAATTTCTTGAATGTACTATTGTTATTCCCCTTGGGTTGACACAAGGGAGGGTTCTAGTGCCTGCTGTTGTATATTTGACACAATAGTGGATATGTGCTCCTCTACATGAGTGGTTGTTTGATGTTGTTGGCAGGTGATTCCTCTTTGTGCTCTTGGGAAGGACCTTGCTAGATGTTCATGCTCAGGGTGACGTCTACACCTGAATGGAATAGTCTCAATCTATGGATTGTACACATTCAATCACTCCCATGTTCAAAATCATGCTAACAGGGGCTTTTCCATATCAATATTGACATAGATGCACCATAGTTGAGAACTCATTTGGTCTTTTGGTGATTTATTAGGCAATGATATATTCACCAATGGCTTCATCAATTCTTTTAAGATAGGATTCTAATGAATATTCTCTTGTTAGAAGGGGGTGCCTTATCGAACATGAAAATCTTACATCGGGTTAAAAACATGAGACAAGTGTTCCATGAACAACCTAGTTTTTAATGATCCATCGTCCTCCTTGGAATTCCTAATACGTCTCTTGCTTAGAGGAAAATAAAACCATAAATACTCCATGGGAATCATTAAAGAGGCCATTGAGGCTAAAGAATGCCTACTTAAAGCCTTCTCCCCAAACCGTGTTGTAAATCATTTGGATTCCCGGGTGTAAAAAGCCCATAGTGAGTTAATTGATCTAATAAGCATTTCATTGGTCAAATCATTTTTCTATTTGTTTATTATGTATCTTTTGCCAGTAATTAATCATGATGTTTATCTGAATTCCAATTTCGTTCTCTCTGTGAACAAGTCTTTGAAAAGGATGAATAAATGAATTCTCGTTCCTTTGAGAACGATTTTGTGAAGAGTTCCGAACCTGATTCTTCCCAAACTACACGTATCGTACTTTTATGTTTACAAGCTAAAGTTTTAGCACATGGAAGTAGAAGTATATACTTTATATAATATAAACCATCTTTATTAATACATCCACTGTAGTAATGAAAAATATTTCTACACATTCGATCGAGGATATCATCATCTCATAGATTGGTCCAGGCCAATCTACTATTTTGTTGCCTTGAGATTCACGTAACCTTTCTTTGGTCAAATAAAAAGAATAGATCTAACCGAAGCTATTGGATTAAATTAATTGACAATGATATCACTAATCAATAAATCATCTAGCATTTTGTCCTAACCATGAGAATTTTCAGTTTGAAACTCATAAAATGACCTAAAAAAGAAGAATAATTCTTTCCACTGACTTAAACCCTTAACTGACTTCAACAACCCTATATGGTGGCACCCTCTCTCGACAAATGAGGGATCTTTAGTTGTATAATTTAGAATTCAATGTAAGATAGGGAAATGTAACATGGTGGCCATATTGTTTGAAAAATGTTATCTTAGGACTCTTTTGCATTTATAATGGTCTCTATCTTTTCAATAATCAAGTCTATGCCATATTGAAGAAATGCACCCTTTTTCCTAGACAAGTTCTGGGGTTGACCTTCATTTTTTAAATAGTGTTTAGGCCAATGAAGTAATGCTTTAATTTTTGTCAAATCATGTTGCTTTTGTTTGGAAGTTCTGGTTCTAGCTATTGTTTTCAAAGCAATTAGTTACTACCAATGAAATATTTGATCGGAGTTTCATACAAAGATATTCCCTTATTGGGTTACCAAATTTGTTTTTCTAAACCCAAGATGGTAATGAATTTACTTTTGATAATTCCATTGGTTGTTTGATTTTGACATCTTCCACTATTGTCTTCTTGTGAGGCGAGAGCATAGAAATAATGATATTTTGAGTTGTTCACTTTGTAATTTGCTACTTCTCCCTTTGCATGCATACACTCTTTGGAAAAGAATAGCTTGTTGATATATACTATTACTTTTTCTTGCATGTAGCCTTTAGAATTTCTCAAATGTGCTATTATTATTTCCCTTGTTGACACAAGGGCCCTTATGCTCGTTGTTGTATATTTGATACAATAGTGGACTTGTGTACATGAGTGGATATTTGATGTTGTTTGCTGGAAAATGTTCTCTTCGCGTTTTTGGGAAGGACCTTGTTAGATGTTCATGTTTGTGGTAGAGATCGCACTTGAAGGGAATATTTTGGAATCAATTAGTTGCTCACATTCAATCACTCTAGACTGGGAAGGACCTTGCTAGATGTTCATGCTTGTGGTAGAGATTGCACTTGAAGGGAATATTCTTGTAATCAATTAGTTGCTCACATTCAATCACTCCCAAGTTCAAAATTACTCTACCATAGAGGGTTTTTCCATATCTATTGACACAAATGCAATCATAGTTGAGAACACCTAGACTTTTGGTGATTTCTAAGGTAGTGATGTAACACTTATTTCACTAAATTAGGACTTATTCTAATCTCGATAGCTAAAAATATACTCAATATCGGAATCCGATATTGCTATTTTTGGATTCCAAAATGTCAAATATTGGAATTATCTGCACTCCAAAATCGCACATATCGGATTCCAAAATCGCATATATCGGATTCCAATATCACATATATTGGAATCCAAAATCACATATATTGGAATTCAAAATCACCTATATTGGAATTATATGTACTCCAAAGTCCCATATATCGGAATCCAAAAAATCAAATATTGGAATCCATTATACGGGTTCAAGCATCCACTAGCCATTATTTATGATTTGTTATGTACATAACATGTTTTGTTTTATAAGTCCTAAGCACCACATGACCATTATGTTTGCTATGTTATGTACAAAACATGTTTATGTTTTATAAGGGCTAGCGGCCGCTAAGAATTATTTATGGTTTGTCTTAGTGAAGCTCTAACAAATAAGTTCCTCGAATTTGAGTTTTTGATCAAATATCATCCCGAACATCTTCTCGCCCTTCAATGGTTGTAACAAAGGAAACAACGTGGTGTTAAATTTGACGTTCGTTTAGATTTTTTTTAATCATTTTTATCTATAAAATAGTTGCAAATATTTGAAATAACTGTCACATATGACTTGCATATTTTAGATATGACCGCCAATTTTTATAGATTCTTTAGATATTAATTATATTAAAAATATTAAGAAAAATCAAGTATATATAATATTCTTTAATATTTATTTTATGAACACTGTAAAAAAATACTATTTTACAAATTTTCAAGGGCAAGTTTTTCTAATAATTCACCACAGAAGAAGTTATTCAATCATACTACTATCTTATAATCAATGAAAATACAAATCCTCCCAACGTATATTTGACAATTTTAACATTATAGAATAGAGTTATGTAATACATTCATAATAACATATGAATGTATATATTATTCGCAATGTTAAGCATTACAATCATAACAACATTATGAAAAGATAAATAGTTATTTAGCATTTTCTTGCTCCAAGTATTTGATGCCCTCTACCACATTCAATTCCTGAGACACTATTTGTGATATTTTTTGTACAAATCGGCCATCAACCATTTATCTTTTGTATAATATTTGCATCTTATTTTCATACCCACCATAAAATTTTCAGGAGGGTTTCCCTTTGCACCTAATGTAATACACAGAGTATTTTTCAAACTATATGAAAAATCATTTCTACTCCAAACCTTTTCTAGGTCTCTTATTGCTATTCCCTCGACTATATTGCAATGTTCCTTTCCCCAAGTGAGTCTTGGATTCAATACGGTTGATATTTTTATTGAAGCCCGTTGATATATTTTTAACATCAGCAGAAATGAGAGTGTCGAACTAGAATCCCAATTCACAATATGGTGATAATAATTTTATAAATTGACAGAGGCCACCTCGTAGGTTGAAAACTTTCATACTGAACCTGAATGACATCTTCCTATTGTATGTTTTGTTTATCCCATATAACAGGTCCTCCATATCCAAAATAAGTAAATAACTCTTATCACTACCTGCAGGGAAGTAAACAAATTTTATTTTTGTCGGCCACATATCAATTACAACCAATTGAAATAAACAACATCGAACCTCAAAGATAATTGTAAATGATCGTGATCCTATTTTCATGAGTAATTTTTGGATGTAATTATTTGCATGTTTGGGTACTCACTAGCTCACAGTTTATCTTACCATCCTTAAACCGATGGGAAAACATAAGTGGTTAACAAATGCTTAGAGGGGTATCTATGTTTTTTTGTATCGATAAGTAGGAACGTTGGGTTAAATGGCTACCACTTGTAGAATGGTGGTATAACACATATTTTCATACCTCTTCTCAAATGACCACATTTTTAGCATTATATGGTTACTATCCACCATCTATCACTTCTTTAGGGTGCAAACTAAGGTCAAAGATGTTGATTAACACATTCAACATCAACAAAAAGTTTTGGCTGGTTTGAAGGAGAATTTGGCATAGGCACAAAACCAAATGAAGCAACATGAAGAACAACACCGTAGTGAAAGATATTTTGAAATTGGTGACTGAGTTTTTTTACATCTGTATCCTTACAAGAAGATGTCCGTGAAATAAAAGAAAAAATAAAACAAACTTGCTCCTAAATATTATGGTCCTTATTAGGTTCTACAGAAAATTGGAAGTGTTGCTTATAAACTAGAGTTGCCTCAATCTTCATGCATACACCCAATATTCCATGTTTCCTTCCTAAAGAAGGTTATTGGAAAAAAATTTGCATCCCAACAAAGCTACCAAAACTTGATGAGGAAGGAAGAATCATTTTGGAGCAGAGAAGATTTTGCAAACATGTACTAAGAGGCTAAGAACTAGAGACATTAAGGAATATCTGATCAAGTGGAAGAATCTAAGCATAGAGGATGTGACCTGGGAGGATGAAGGTTTTCTGCAGCAACATACATGATTATTCAATGTTGAGGAAAACATTGGTTTGAAGGGGAAGGGCATGTTATGCCCTTAACCTATTACTTGTATTAGGATATGAGTAGCCGATTTGTGGCTTACCATATCATTTTATTATGTCATTTATACTTTCTCATGCTTAGTAGGTCAGCCTTAGTGATGGCCATTACATATGAATAATATATATAGGGGATTGTAGGTAGTAGTTTATCATTATTCGAGCATTTGAGTCTTATTGTATGGTTTGGAGGTTTCCCCCTCGAAGTGGCGAAGCTATTTTAATTGCATATTGAGATCATTTATCTACAATATTGTGTTCTTTAGTGTTCTATTGGTTTTCATAATCTGAAGTATACAAGTAATTTCATTACCGTTTGATTCCTTTTCCATTAATGGCTTAGGTTCTAAATTCATTGTCATATTTTCTCTACAAGACTATTGATTTGAGTTTAAATTTCTCCTTATCAAGCCTCTATGTTCTGAGTTATGGTATTTATCATTATACCTCCTCACTCTCTCTGAAGATTTCATCACAACTTGTCTACTCTTTCTTACCACCTATTCTCCTTACTTCTTGCAAGCTTTTCTCACAAATCTAATGACACTTCAAATCCCAAAACTATCTCAGTCTCTCTTACACAATTATGCTTACTTTTCTTTTCTCGGGGTAACAACTAAGTAACAAGTCTAAGAATTATGTGATTCTTAACCTTCCTCTAACCTTTCACAATTTTCCAGGCTCCTCAGCCTTCCAAATTATATAAATAAAGACTCTTTTATGAAATTTCCTTCTTTTAGGCCATCCAAACTGGGCATGCATAGTTTAAACCGAGAATTTCACTTGTTAAATCTTAAAATGCTTACGTTTTGGACTATGATTCCCTCTCTAAGATCCTTACTCCTAATCTCCTTACTCATTCCTTAAAAATTCTTCGCATTAACCATCTAGCTCACTCAACAATAAGTTTAACTATTTCACGATATACATATCTCAAACTCCTTACAAACCTTCCAAATTGTACTCCTAGCTTCCTTTCCCTTGATACTCAACACTCGAGTCTTTTTACTTAGTTCTTAAGATTCTTGGCACCCTACTAATTTCATCTAATTAAAAAATCAGTCACATACCTCTCTCAAGATTTGATTAAGGCTATTGAACTATATTATGTCATCCCCTATCTTCTCACCGTGACTAAGCATGTAAATGTCTACGTATTTTGTGTCTTGTATATGCTATATATTTCATTGATCACCCTATGATTCTTCACACACTTGTAGGGAGCTTATAAAAAACATAATATTATTTTTGATCCACTAAAATATAGTGAAACAACCCTTCTAACTCTTAGCCAAAACCCTCAACTTCTAAGCCCTTGAAACAAGGTAGTACCAACACGTGAGTACACTTCTTATTTTCTTATTCCTTGATAGACTATAACAAGGGTTATTTATATCTCCTAATACCTTCAAATTCCTCAATATCATCACATAGTTCTATTGTCATTTGATCAATTACCTCAGGTTATAATTCTTCTTACAAGCATCAAGTAAAGCGCCATGACATAAAACACAATTTCAAACCATTTTAAACCACATACAATTTTTTTACAGCAATACCATTCTCATTTTCTCTTGAACTTAAACTTTAGGGATCAATTCTTTCTTAGGGGTTATCAAACACTCCTTAACATAAACAACACAAAATGAATTTTTACCTCCACACACAGTTTATAGCTCTTGAGTCCAAGACAGTTTCACTTGATCTTTGTCAGAAAGTTTTCTCAACGCATATAGACACACTCATTTAACATTCTCATTAAATTCAACATAAGCATGCATTGCACAACACACTAACACTGTCTCATACATAGGTTTTCTTCATCAAAAGAATCTTTTATTTGATCATACATGAAAAATACAAATCTCCTTGATCCATAGGCTCTCGATACACGAGTTTTCCACCCTTAGAACTATCCTTCTCCACTCTCTCTAACCTCTTCATTCGAATACCAAAGATGAGTATGTGTATCCAAGAAGGTAGTTAGGATTCTCCATGCTAACCTAACCTTGATTAAGCTAACTCAAGGTGATTCAAGGTCTTGGTGAGTTGAGAAAGTCATGAGAAGGTAGAATAGATAAGTTATAGCATTCACTATAAAATTCATGACTCATGTATTAACATCTAACCCTATAGCAACCTATTACTAAATTCAAAAATTAAAATTTTACATTTGGAGGGAAGACTCCTTATTTTTCCCCTAGAGTCCAAATGGAACTAAGACACACCTAAAACACCTAAGAAATCTAAAAATGATTATTTACATGATGCTCCTACATCAAATCCTAAACAATAATAGATACTCCCAAAATCTTCTTAAACAACACATTGCATACTTAGCTCTCATCATATTCAATGAGACTCCATCTTTTTGTTAGTATGAGTCTCAATGAAACTACTTGAGAGTGTTATGATTATGGATATTAAAAACAAGCTGATTTATCTTGATTTTTGTGTATACATTATAACATTTACACAATGTAGTTCTTTAGTTTGACCAATGAATATTATGACATTTGACATTGAATAATTAGTATCTTTAATGGTTATTTAATTTTGAAATTGGTAGGATTTGACTGCAAGGATGATCCAAACCACCAGTGGACAAGGCATTGAGCTTTATCAAGCACTTAACTATGGGAGATAGTGGGAAAGTAGAGGAGCTTATTCAAGAATTATTTGGTGAGACAGAGACAGGGGCATGTTTTGAAGAAGAAGAAGATGACTCCATACTACTTGAATGCACTTCCCTTGAGAAAGAAAGGGGAAGCTGGTTTACATAATTGATGATGAGGAAGTTGAGAACTTGGATGTTGATCATTCACATGGAGCACGTGAGGTCTTAGATAGTGCAGATGTAGATACATGCGCATATCATGAACCCATGAAGACAACGAAGGTGAACATTGGAATGGAAGCTGAACCTAAGGAAGTGATAATTGGAGACTACTGGTCAGAATCAGAAGTGGAAAAGATCATAGAGTTACTTAGAGACTATGAGGAATTATTCCCTAGAGGGTACCATGAACTTAAAGGCATGCATAAATCACTTGGAGAAATGAAGATAAAGCTTAAGGAAGGTGCACGCCCTGTTAGAAAGAGACCTTATCAAATGAATCCCAATTTGTGTGAGAAAGTAAAGGAAGAAATTGACAAGATGTTGAAATCTAGAATCATTCAACCCTTGGATGAGTCAGAATGGGTTAGTCCTATGGTGATAAGTATCAAGAAGGATGGTAGGATTCACATTTGTGTTGATTATAGGGAGTTGAATGCAGCATGTGTTACAGATCCTTTTCCTACGCCATTCATAAAAGAGATATTAGAAGGAGTACTGGACGTTAGATATATTCATTTACAGATGGGTTTTCAGGGTATCATCAGGTTAGGATTGCTCTAAAAGATCAAGAAAAGACAACATTTACTACTGAATGGGGAAGTTTTTCCTATACTATGATGCCTTTTGGATTGAAAAACACACCTGTTGTATTCTCACGGATAGTTGTTCAAGCATTCAAGGATTTTATTCACAACTTCTTGTAGGTCTATCTAGATGATTGGACCGTATATGGGCTTATTAAAGATCATTGTGACAATCTGTGCTTAATGTTTGAAAGATGTAGATAGTTGAGTATCTCTTGAATATCAAGAAGTGCATCTTTGCTACACCTTTTGGAATACTGTTAGGGCACATAATCTGCAAGGAAGGGTTGTTGGTTGATCCAGCTAAAGTTGCAGTCATTTTAGGCTTGAAAGCGCCTACCAGTCAAAGTGAGGTGCATAGATTTTTGGGTCACACAGGGTATTATAGAAAGTTCATCAAAGGGTATGCCAAATTTTCCACACCTTTAAAAGAGTTATTGTACGTACGAAATTATAGGGTATCGCACTCACGAACAACGTAACACGTGCCCCAATGATGATACAGGTCTCCTCGCAAGGTGTTCGGGATCTGGAAAAGATCTCCAAGTGTGCGTTAACATCCCGCATGCCCCGCTTAGCCCCTGTGTGCTTTTTTTTTCCCTTTTCCCCTCTTTTCTTGGTCTTTTGCTCTTCAGTGACGAAACCGCCGCCTTGCAGGCGGCGGTCTCGTGACCGCCGCCTCGAACAGGTGGTGGTCCGTGAACCGCCACCCGCTCAAGGTGGTGGTCATTCACGCATTTTTCGAAAGCTATTTTAACATGACTCACGTAATTTCAACATTTTACCAACTTTCTTTCACCGCCATAAGCTTGCATTTATGATTCCGGTTCCCTGGAATAGTGTTTTGCCATTGTTTATAGTTTAAGAGTTCTATTTGGTTTTTACCTTGGGTAAATGCAAATGTTATAAATAGTTGGCTTGTGCTCAAGCAAATGGCCCTCAAATTTGCCTCTGAATTTCTCTTTGCAATAGATTTAGTTTTCATTTTGCTTAGAGTTCTTAGTTTCTCTCATTGCATGCCTAGTTAGTGTTGTTTTGATGTTAGGAAGCCACATATCCATCTTTGCAGTGTTGTCATATCATTTTATCCAATCCATTGAGTAGAATAGTTTGTTGTCAATAGGATGCCATTAAAGTTGCAGGTTTTTCTCCTCAAACAGATAGTTTCATTCTCGGACGTTTTATGTTGCATGACTCGCAATAGATCCCACTAGGAATTACATAAGCCAAGCTCTGTACTCTTGCGCTATCCCTCTCCTACTCGCATTGTATTCAGTTTGTATTCTAAAGTTGTCCCTTGTTCCAATATCTACTTTTGTTGATGCAAGCATTACACGCTTTTCTGGATCCACGTGAGCACGAAAGAACGAGGAGATCACACTGAGGGGACAAGATCACACACACCATCGGATTTGCCACTGTTCTGCAGAATCCAGGTTCTAGCTTTCAAAGTTCTAAATTAGAAACATATCAAATAGAGTAGTTAATCACTTTATTTCAGTCAATTTCACTTTCGATATTACCAAGGAAGTTGTGGGGATTGATAGTTTCTGAGAGACTATGATTCATTCCTCACTTCTGAGGTAGGATCGAGAGTCTTGCAAATAGATTAGATCAGTTATTTCATTGTTTAGAATAGATTCACAGTTGCACAGACAAATAGCTATACTCGGTTATCTTGTTTGTTTTAATTTGTTATTTTAGCTGTCAATTCTAGATATGTTAAACAATTACTCTTTTAGATTCATTCGAATAGTTCATCAGAAAATACAAAAATAGAGAAATCATATATGCTATAGATATATTCAAAGTAGTTAAATTTCACTTTGTTGTAGTTAATTTATATTGTTGCTTCTGTATGACAATCACGGGACCTAGGGAGCCCAGAGAATACGTATTCGAGCCAATCGTGTCTCAACCCAATCTCATTACAGCAATAACTGATATAGATCAAAATCTTAGGATCCAAGTCTTCCAAACAATGGTGAACTTGCAACAAATCAGTTTCCAATTGCACGGGTTAAACATAGAAGACGACCAAGCACACATATTTTGGTCAAGTCAACCAAACTACAGATTACCCTAGATACATGCCCGCATGACTGTGGAGGGGTTTGAAAGAGAGAAAACATTTGGTTGTGATCCTTTGGTCCCACAACCAGACGCAGGAGACATTCTCATAGACATAGATACTAGCCTAAGAATTCAAAGGTTACAAGAACACTGTGAGGTACTCTGAGAAGATCACAAAGCTATCAATTTTGAATATAGAGGCTGAGAAAGCATATGATTATTGGATACTAGGGATTAGGGACTGAATTCATACATGACCATAGTAGGACCACAACAACCAAGAGTCTATGGTTACGATCCACAAATCCCGCAACCCAACGAATTTGTAAGGAATCAGACATGACACCGGCCTACATGCACACTAGTATTTAGATCTACCCCACTTCCACATATCATCATCGAATATTTATCCCTGCTAGAAACAACAGCTAACAAAGCTAAGGAGTTTTGGACTAGGCCGAGAATGCCCATAGAGTCAACTACATCCATCATCCACTCTATGACCTGTCTGAGACATACACGAAACTATCCTGTGACATTTTCCACGTATTCCACAACCTATAGACCGAATCACGCTAGAGCTCGATATTGATTGGAACCTTTGAGCAAGTCATCCTTGCTGATCGATCTATCACACTAGTTCAGGTTAGGAGGGCCTTCTTTGCCTTAGATTTTTAATTTCCACTAGTGCGTATAGAAGATATTAGATTGCCTAACTAGTTTGTCTCATATCCCACACATATTCCATCCCCACCGGCTGTCTCAGCACGACCTCGGGAGGTCAGGTGCAAGGAAGAGTTACTTGTAGATTCCCACGCTCGCTTGTCACTTTTCCATCATACGCTTAAAATTGGGGAAAGGAACATTCTATTGGGAATAATCACAACAACGTGAATTTGAGATATTGAAGGAAAAACTTACTACTACGCCTATCTTGCATTTTACTTCATGGGATAAACCTTTTCATGTACATGTGGACACCTCGCATGGCCATTGGCGCCATGTTAGCTCAACCTGGAGAAGGTATAGTAGATCACCCCATTTGTTTTACTAGTATAAATGATTCCCGCCGAACAAAATTATACAAATACAGAGCACGAAGCTTTGTCCATGAGGCATATGCCCAACAAAATAGACAATCTATTAGCCACACCATTTGTTGTTTATATAGATCACATGGCTATTCAAGTATTTAGTGAACAAACACAAACTCCAAGGATAGATATACTCTCCCATCTTTCCAATTGTGGTGAAACTCAGGGAAAAGTAAACAGGACCGGATCACTTGCTCTAGAATGACAATCAGTAGAAGAAGCAACAAGTCTCTCCTCAAAAAAGACCATGACCACAAAATTAGTATAGGTTACAATCGCACCATCAAAATTAGAGGACATTGAATTTTTAAGGACGGTATAGCACCAGAAGGCATGAAGGATTTTGAGAAGAAATAACTTACTATAGGAGGTTTACAAACACAACCCGAAATCTCTTTCCAAGAAAATACCTCCATACCACGTCATATAGGAAATGCCCTGGGAAACTTGGCAAAGGTGTTGATCATTTCATAGCAGATATCACATGCCTAAACAACACCATGATATACAACAATTGCCGTCAAGGCAAAGTATTGTGACTTCACCAAATGAAGTCATTTCAGCTCTAGTAGAAAAGGTTAGGGAGTTAGAACTTACCCAAGCAAGCCAAAATTCTCAATTCATGCAAGCAGGAAGTTCCAATCCCCCACACCATCCTAGCCAAGTAGACCTCCTCACAGGAATAGGCACGTTAGGCATGCCTCCTCAGTATTCACAACAAACGCCAACTAGACCCACCATCTCTAACACCGTTCCTCCTGGTCTAGTACAAAACAATCCATTCCTGGACAATACCCCGTCATACTTAAACATGTACTCCAAATCACCACAAGGGGATATGTTCTCCTCTCCCAGACATGTTTTCTCAAACATATGTGTTTCCTTATGCCCCTACCAATGCATACGCTACGCCATACCAACAACCCATTCCACCACCACTCCTCCAAGAAGCACCATCAATGGTCGAAACCTATGCGATAGGGACTTATTCAAAATATTTGAAAGAGCCCTTAGACTTCACCATACGAAGTGTCATGCTTCTAAGACCCCTTCCTGATTTACCCAAATACAAAGGGGAGGGAGATCCGAATGCACATATCAAGGCTTACGCTACAACCATACGAGAACTACTCCCTTGGGATGGGGTTGTTGCTAAAATATTCCCCAAAACTTTGGAAGGCATCGCTCTCGATTGGTATTATAGAATACCTGAGGCTTCCATCCATTCATTTAAACAACTCATTTTAGAGTTCATTAAGGCATTTGACATGAACAAACTATTGAGAACAGGAATCAGGGAGTTCTTGCACATTAAGCAGGAACATAATGAATCTGTCGCTCATTTCATCCAGAGATGGCGTATAGTTCTTTATTCTTCAGCCAGTGCTCCAAATATGGACCAAATGGAACTATGTGATTTATTCCTTCATTCTCTCAGCAGAGAAGTGAAGGAAGAAGTCCAGAAGTTCCCACTAAGGACTTACGATGAAGTACTTGAGAGCGCTCTCCGAATAGATCAAGCGGCAATAGATAGTGGTCGTAAGACATATGGAACAAACGGGAGGTTAATCACCTCCAGCCAGAACACTACAACTTATCCTACTACCACGAATGTCAATCAAGGACCTAAAATCCTTAACAAAAATCATGGGGTGACAACAGATGGAGTAACCGACCAGCCTAAGAAGGTAAATGTTGTCAATACTCCATCACAAATAAACAACCAACGAAACAACAACTTTACCCCGATAATCAATACAGTGGATTTTAATCATCCACAACAACAACAACAACAACGGAAAAATCCCACACAGGGTCCAAGCCAAAATTCAACTAGATACCAAAACCAGAATTCAAACCAAAGACAACAAACGCAAAATTTTAATCCTAATAGGCAACGGTTTGATCAAAATTTTGGGCCACAATACGCACCAAACCAACAAACTAGGAATTACAATCCTAATTTGTATTGTGGTTTCCAAAATTTGGGGCCATGACACTAGAACGTGTCGTGACTACAATAAATTCATGCAACGCTTGCCGATGAACAAAGACAACTATTCATGGATATGTTCTCTTGGCAGATCCTACATCACCAACATCAAATACTTTTTCAGGCGTAGTTTCCTCAAAACGCACCCTCAAGATCTTTAATGATCCACTCCCAAATCACGATAATAACAAGATAAATCTAACGGGACAAACAAAAGCATAATGACGGAAACAATGATCATCATGAAGCTTCAACTTCGCTAAATCCATTAGTTGCGCCACAACTAGGAAGTCACCACGACCCAAGATAGTTGGTTTAGTAGAGTTAGACGCCGAACTACCCATCGAAGCTGTAATAAGGACGCGAGAGTATTTCTCTCAGCCAAGTCCAAGCCACCTGCCAGGGATAGATAACTTCCAACAAATAGTAGCAAAGCCTGTGGGTGCCTATGATTTAATTAATGACCTAACAAAAACCTTCTCGCACATTTCATTTTTAGACTTACTAAAGAACTCTCCTACCCATAGGGCTGCTCTTTTAGAAGCATTAGGTTTAGGTCATTTAATTAACATCACTCCACCTCCTAAAACACAAGTAAATCATATAGACTTTGATGTTCATCCTCCGGGGTAGGCGGATAGGGATGTCAAATTCATATTCGAGATAAACAAAATGCCGACAGATGCTGAGATCACACGCCGAGGTGATCCAGCCTTACATTTGCAAGTATGGGTTTATAACAACTATGTAAAGCGTGCAATGATAGACGATGGGGCAAGTGGTTAACATAGTCCCCTTCTCTTTCCTTCAAAAGCTAGGGTATGGAGAAACCAATTGTTCCACAACTGAAACACACTAAGGGGCTATGATAGCCTTAAAGCCACCTCGGTTGGAACTATAATATTACCGGTCACCTTAGGACCCAAAACCATCTTGACTGAGTTTTATATTATAGATCGGGAAACTAACTATAATATGATCCTCGACCGACCATGGATACACCGCATGAAGGCAATCCCTTCTACGCTATTTCAAGAAGTAAGGTTTTTACACTTAGGAAAGATATTTGTAGCCAAAGGTGATCCAAAACCATTCGATGTACACCTAGCTGACTTAAAGAAAAGACCAGGTGTGCACTCGGAGTTTGAACTCCCAACAAACCAACTTAATAAACCTACCGACGCAAAACCAGAAGAAAAGTTGGTACCTACGACAAATCTTGAAGCTATGAGCCTAGCCAAGGCAACCCCAACCCCAAAGATGAGGCTAACACTGTAGAAACAAGTATCATTAGGAACTACTACAAAAATTGTTGAATTATTAGAACAAGATCTACCAATGTTCTTACCATTTGATTCTGTAGGCGTGGGATATTCCCTAGGTGTCGGTTCTCTCCCAGTGGTAGATCTCTGCATGGTAGAGGTAGAAGATGTTAACACAACAAATATCCCAACATCTATACTCCTAGCTAAATATTGGACTCTCCATTTTGATGGGGCTAGATGTCGTTATGGAGCTGGGGCAGGTATAATCCTTACTTCTCCCGAGGGAAAGTCCTACCATTTTCCTTTAAACTAAATTTCAAATGCACAAACAATGGCACTAAGTACGAAGCCCTCCTCCTTGGCCTCATCTTAGCTAAGAGAATTGGTGTTGATAACATCAGAGTCTTAGGAGACTCACAATTGGTAGCAAACCAAGTCTCTGAGATATATGAAACCAAAGCCGAGCATTTGCAGCTTTACAAAATAGTTGTATTAGATTTAAGCAAGGAGTTTGACTTCATATCAATTGAAGCAATCCCGCGAGAGAAAAATCTTCTCGCTGATTCAATAGCAACTTCAGCATCACGCTTCACTCCAAACAATAAGTTAGAGGATACCCATTTCATGGTATCCCTTCGTGATGAACCATTGATAAAAACAATGACAAATTCTCTTTTAAATGGAAATGAAAACAAATCTACTATCCTAGACCACATTGATAGTGATATGGCCACTCTGAATTACTTAAACACCTATGCGGCATTACATCTCTCCTATCATATGATAGATTTGTCCTTAATCCCACATTCATCTTCCTATTACGGGAATCCCATGATGGAGCTTCTCCCACAAAAGGAACTTAGCATATACTCAGTTGAGAATGGAGACGATTTAGATTTACCTCCAGCCCCACCTGAGTTTGAAGAAGGTAACGCCTCTTTGATCGAAGAAATAATTGATATTAACATGGAACGGAAGATGAACCAAGGATATTGAAGTTAGGATCCTCGTTAACTCCATTAGAAGTAGAAATACATACTCGGATCCTCAAGGAACATCAGAAGGTGTTTGCATTTAATTATAAGGAAATGATAGGAGTTGCACCCCACATTGCGGTGCACAACCTCGTCACTAAATCAGATGCAAAACCAATTAAACAAAAATCGAGACCAATGAAACCTAAAGTAGCTCTCATGGTAAAAGAGGAGGTAATGAAACTCCTCCAAGTAGGATTCATCAAACCAGTCGATTACTCTCAATGGGTATCTAATATCATTCCCATTCTCAAAAAAATGGAAAGATACGCATCTGCATAGACTTCCGAGACATTAACAAAGCATGTCCTAAAGATGACTTCCCGTTGCCATCCATTGATGTCATTGTTGATGCAACAACTGGATTTGAACTTTTGTCTCTCATGGATGGATTCTCGGGATACAATCAAATCAGAATATCTGAACAAGATCAAGCTAAAACCACATTTATAACTCCTTGGGGAACTTATTGCTATGTTGTTATGCCATTTGGTCTCAAGAACGCTGGTGCTACATACCAACGAGCTATGACATATATATTTCACGATCTAATTCATAAAATCATGGAATCCTACGTAGATGACTTGTTGGCTAAGGCCAAGAAGCGTTGTGACCATCCGAAGTACTTCACATCATTCTTTCACGTCTGATAGAATACGGAGTCACGCTAAATCCAAGAAAAATGCGTCTTTGGTGTAACAGGAGGGAAGCTCCTAGGTTACATCATATCGTCACGAGGAATAGATGTTGACCCAACTAAAATTCAGGCTGTCCTCGAAATGGTCCCACCTTCGGATGAATCTAGAATCAGGTCATTTCTCGGAAAACTTGGTGCAATCCAGAGATTCATCCCAGACTTAAGTTTCGCCATTCATCTAATTAACAATTTACTCAAGAAAGATTATAGCATTGATTAGACCAAAGACTGCAATGAAGCTTTCAACGCAGTTAAGCATTTCTTGTTATCACCACCTACGCTAATGCCACCTAAGCTAGATTACCCGTTAATTTTATACTCACGAGCTACCAATGTCTCGCTAGCCTGTATGTTGGCTCAAGAAGATGATGACAAGAGAGAACGTGTGATTTATTTCATTAGTCGAACATTTCTCGACTATGAAACATGTTATACACAAGTAACGAGAATGCCTTGCTATAGTCTTTGCAACCAAACGCTTAAGACATTATATGCTAAATCAAGAAACAAGGGTCATGGTAAAAATGGACCATTTACGAACTTTTCCTCACGCAAGGGTCCTTTGTCTAAGAAGGTGGACGTTTTATAACCTTAATGGGAGAATTCGAATTAACATTTGTAAATCGAAGTCCATTAAGGGACAAATCATCATGGATTGGTTAATGATAACCCATTAGATGGAGGTGATCTAGTAGATGGACTTTCCAGATGAGTGCGTATACTACATGAAACCCGACCTCCTATCTCTCGAGTGTCCTCGTACACCGATATCATTAATTATATCATGGACCATACATATCGTAAAGTGCTACTACCGCAACAAAGAAGGTGGTTACGCATTATCGTAGAAAAATACATCATTATAGAGCAAGTGCTCTATCGAAAAGCGTTCGATGGAATGCTTCTAAGATGTGTCAACACGTAAGAATCCAAGAAGATTCTCCATGAATCTCACAAAGGAATGTATGGAGGCCACTTGTGGCCATGCCACCACTCGTAAAATACATCGAATGGGCTATTTCTGGCCCACTCTAGAACACGACGCAGTAGAGTTTGTACGCAGGTGTCATAAGTGTCAAGAATTCTCTCATGAGATTCACATGCCAGCACAAGCTCTACAACCAATCGCTACTCCATGGCCCTTTTCTATGTGGGGTCTTGATTTGATAGGGAAATTCTCTCCCTCGTCTACAGATGGCCATAATTTTATAATCACGGCCACCGAATATTTCACCAAATGGGTAGAGGCTATGCCTCTTACTACTGTACCGGGTTCTGTAATCGCCAAGTTCATTTTGAACCAAATCATTTGTAGGTATGGTATCCCGCAAATCATTATCTCAGATAATGGAACTTCTTTTAAGAATGACGAAGTTCACGAATTATGCAATAAATTTAAAATAAGCCATCATACGGCTTCCTTGTATTACCCTCAAGCCAACGGACAGGCTGAAGTAACAAATAAAACACTAAAAGCCATTCTCCTTAAAATGGTGAAAGAAAACAAACGAGATTGGCATTTGAAGTTATATCCGGCCTTATGGGCCCACCGAACCTCAATAAGAACACCAACATGAGCGACTCCTTTCTCGCTAGTATTCGGGGCAGAAGCAGTTCTCCCGCTTGAGGTTGAAATACCCAGTCTCCGCATTTCATTACAAGGGATCCTAGATGAAGACGCTTATAGAGAAGCACGTCTTTCCCAATTAGAAAGCCTAGATGAAGCTAGGTTAGATGTTGAACAATGGCACAGAGTCTATGCTGACCGGATGTGCCGGCAATATAACAAGAAAGTCTATGAACGTGACATATATGAAGGTGATCTAGTTCTAAGGCTAGACAACCGGATCGACAAAAAGACCAGTGAAGGAAGGAAGTTCCGCCCAAATGGTTGGGCCCATACCGAGTCATGAAGGACTATGGAAATGGTGCATACCTCTTATGTACGCTGGAAGGTGAGGAATTTGGTGAAACAATCAATTCCCTACACCTCAAGTGGTTCTACGCGTAAGCAACTAGCACTATTTATAATTACATTTACATTGCATCTTCATATAGATTAAGATCATTTTGTCCGCTTGTTTCGTACACAAATTGTGATCAAGGAATTTTGTTCTCAAAGCAATTCATTACAAACTCATGATGTTGTTGGCATAAACACTCTAATCATACTTCTCCATTTCCATGATATCATCAAATTATCTCGGAATCATTTTATCAAATAAAGCTAGATATGACAAAGTCTTAATGGTAACCATGCCAAGATCTGCAGGTTTATTCTCACTTTTGGTTTCTTCTTAGGATAGGTGTCTTGCCTATGGTCTGTTCTAGAAGCTTCATGGTGTCACATCTATCCCATATGTATATCTCTTTGGAAATAAGCACATACTGACATTTTACTCAAGTAAACAAGTCAAATATTGATCAAACAGAAAATTTTAATTTTACACATTTCCTTGCCCCACCAACCTTTGGTGATGAGCTTGCATCTCTTACTAGTGACGTAGGGTTGGGAAAGGATGGAAATGCCCTTACTCGCCTATGCTTTGCCCACGGTGATAAACCCACGCTTCTTACTAGTAGCATGGGGCAAAGTGTAGGGGGTCCTCTTGACAAACAAATGCAAAAGGTCATACACAAACAATTCAAATCTCGAAGTCTTTGAGTCAAAAACAAATGAATCAGATGTCCAAAATTCCAAAAGAGTTCAAAATCCTAAAACCTAGATTTTGTCTACCATGTGGCCATCTAAGGATCTAAGTCTAGATAAACCGCAAAGCAAGTTGCATCCCAAAACTATGAAGTCACTCAAGTGGAGTAAGCTTATAGCATCCTAATTTGGTTCCACCGAGCTTTGTCTATCTCTCATCACTATCATTTCAACACATTTCACAACTTGTGCCCTTTCTAGCTCTCGGTGATGAGCCCTCACATCTTACTAGTTGTGTGGAGTTAGGAGAGGGGCAAGTCTATCTGCTCATCATATCAGTTTATCTTCACCACTTTTCCAAAACAAATATGAAGTATCAAAAATTACTTAAAGAAACTAAGATTCAAAATCACATTGTATCTACATTATCATATATCAGCATCATGAAATACAAAAGAAAAATAAACACTTGCATCATTTGTTCTCCATTGCATACATTCTAAAGAGCATGCATACATACATCATAATCTACATAAGGAAACTGGAAATGAAAAGTAAGCCATAGATATAAAGGGTTTTGATCCAAAAGAGAATATATATACATGAATGATCAAAGTTTCTATACAATGCCATCATGCACTAAGCATGGTCAAAACGCTCAAAGAGCCTGGATATACAAAAGAATGTATCATACAAAATCTAGAGAGCCAAGTGGCTTCTCAATCCCTACGAGACCCCTCTAAAGGTGCACACCCATGCCTAGGACTCGGCTACGCCGGCGCTCTGAGTACACGGAGGGCTCAGGATCCCGAGGGGCAGCCACAGTCTCGCCACGAGAATGACTCCTCATCAAGCGCTCGGCTGTCCTATACCCCGCTAGCTCCGTGCGGAGAGTCGATACCATCCTGGCCACATGCCAGACTGGGGCAAAGATGTCAGTGTGTCTACCAGCTGTTGAGGGCTCCCCAACATCTACAGATAAGCTCTGCATGGGTCCTCTCCATGGGGATCATCAGGGTATCGGTGCATACCCTATGAATCAAGTCTCGCCACTCATCGGCGGTCTCTGCAAAACAAAGGAAACAAAGACAAATTAGAAATAAACAAGAGATAAAACACAAAGAGTAAACAAAAGGAGAGATAGCAACTAAGGAAATCCTAACTAAAAACAAACATTAAAAGGAGGGATGGTAACTTACTCAGATCACCAGGCCTCCAGGATGGATCGCTAGGGTCAGCACCTGCCACGGATGCCGCCGCTGACTGAGGGGCTACTCCTATGACTGGAGCAACGTAGCGTCCCACAACGGACTCATCCTCCCCGCCATGGCCCTGGGAGAGTGGCTCCTTTGAGACCAGAGTAACTCTCTCTGCACTCTGCTCGGCCCTCGCTGCCTGCATAATATCCTGAGTGTCATGCCACTCAGGATCGCTGTCCTCCTCTGTCTCTCCCCCTGTAAACTCCTCAGACTCGGAGTCTATGTCAATGGGGTCATTGCTGCTATGGGCAGGACCCGCGGTAATCTGAAGCAAGGGTGCCTGAGGCGCACCGGCTCTCCCTCTGGCACGTACTACCCTCCTGGCCGCAATAGGAATGCCGGGAGTAACCACTATCCAACCCCGGCCTCTAGGACCCCCTCTGGCCTCTCTCGATCGACTCAGTATATCGGGTGCGCTACTGGGAAGCATGCCCATATAGGTAGGCCAAACTGCCGAGGAACTCGGCCAAAGGGTGGTGTATCTCCACTCACCCCACTCTATCAATAAGCTTCCCCGTGGTGGAGCAGAGATCAAAGTAAGAGCCTCCTCGCCCATATACCTGCTATAGTCCGATACGGTGTGGCCTCCATGTCAGGAAGTGGTCGAGAAGCAACTTGTTGATGAGGTTCTCGAGCACCAACATATTTGTCCCATCTAGCTCGCCCTCACAGCCTCGGGATCTATCACCTCTACACCTCTGCCATAGGGGATGAAGTGCTCATAGACCCAACTCATGACCAGGGTCGGGTGGCTCAAGGACTGCCCCTGTAAATGGACTACCCTATATAAATCATGGTAGGTGGTCCCAAGTATGTCTGCTCCCCAGGCATATATCCGGCCATGTCCCTCTATCTGTGCAATAATGGGGGACCAGCAATATAACAATGTGTCTCCTCCCTTGTCCCCGATCAGTCTCGAGGCAAGGATCCCCATAATAGCCTAGCAAAGTAGGGGGATGGGAAAACTGGGATAGATCAAAATCTGACCCCCTTCTTCAAACCCGTGGAGATGACTGCATCTCCCATATAAGTGGCCCACTGTGCTATCTGGGCCCGTGAACCTGCTGTCTCTAGGGTGAGTCATCTCCGATGATCGGGACCCCCAGGATACGGTAAACATCCTCTAAAGTGATGGTCCACTCACCGCGGACCCCTGGTAATCGGAAGGTGTTCCAATCAGCATCCCAATATGAGAACAAGTCACAAAGAATGTGACTGGAAGGAGCAACGTGGGGCACACGTGATATACGCAGTATACCAGCCCGCTGAAGAGTATCCTCCTCATCCTGTGAGAGGGCATCTAACACTGCTGGGAGCCAGTCACACTCCCTCTCTCGGCTCCACCGAATATACTCCTCTCTCACCTGCATACACCCAAAAACACACAAAATAGAGCAAGTTAGCATCCAAGTGATACTAGAAAAATCATGAAAACACGTAGAAATGCTAAAAATGCAAAAACAACTTCAAACAAGTACTCTTTTGACATTCTGTGAAGAACCGCCACCGCCCGAGCAGGAGGCGGTTTTGAACCACCGCCTTAAGGGTGGCGGTCGTGTAATCACCGCAGGCGGGGTGGCGGTGTGTGCCGAAAACCCACGCGGGTTTTGTAATCTAAAAAGCCTAAAAACACTAAAAAACAACCATTTTAGCTAAAAACAAAGCCTACCCAGTAGGCGCCCCCCCTAGATAGACCTTTTGAACCTAACATTTTCAAAAACTATCCCCCCACGACAAAGATTTTAGCATTTTAAAATTGAGGGGGAAAAAGTGGTAAATTGAAGAAAACCAACCTGTGATCTCACGGGTCAATGTTCTGCTCGTGGAGGCATGATCACTATCTCGTCATGGACGTTTTGACTCTACTCACGCAAGAAACCGTCACCATGGGTCCCAGAGCTCAAAATCAATCAAATCAACGCATGCAAATGAATAGGAAAATGGGCCCACTTTCATATATATAAGAACCGATTCATTTTAAATACCTTTTCCATAGGTTTGGAGCGCCGAGAGGTAAGTTCTTATCCCCGCACAAATGGTACGTTCTCATTTCCTATTATTTTAATGTTTATTTTCCAAACTATTGTGTCTATCTGCACTTGAGTTCTCTTTTCATTTTCATTTAGGTAACTCGGGAAATTTGGATGGCATCATTTCAACACACGGATGTATCGTATAACTTCTAACTTCCCATTTTGGGACAGCCATACTGGACCCACCATTTTGCACCTCTTCATGGCTAAAATGCTTCTCCGAGAGGGCAATATGTACGTACTCGTTAGGAAATTGTAGGGTGTTGGTTGATCTAGCTAAAGTTGCATCGCCGAACAACGTAACACGTGCCCCAATGATGATACAAAGGTCTCTCACCTTTAAAAGGTGTTCGGATCGAAAAAAGATCTCCAAGTGTGTGTTAACATCCCGCATGCCCCGCTTAGCCCCCGCGTGCTTTGTTTTTCCCTTTTCCCCTCTTTTCTTGGCCTTTTGCTCTTCAGTGATGAAACCGCCGCCCTACCTGGGCGGCGGTCTCATGACCGCCGCGGTCACATGACCAGAACCGCCCGAATAGGGCAAGGTGGGTCCTTTACGCATTTTCCAGAAAGCTCTTTTAACATGACTCACATAATTTCAATGTTTTACTAGCTTTCTTTCACCGCCATAAGCTTGCATTTATGATTCTGGTTCCCTGGAATAGTGTTTTGCCATTGTTTATAGTTTAAGAGTTCTATTTGGTTTTTACCTTGGGTAAATGCAAATGCTATAAATAGTTGGCTTGTGCTCAAGCAAATGGCCCCTCAAATTTGCCTCTGAATTTCTCTTTGCAATAGATTTAGTTTTCATTTTTCTTAGAGTTCTTAGTTTCTTTCATTGCATGCCTAGTTAGTGTTGTTTTGCTGTTAGGAAGCCACATATCCATCTTGTGCAGTGTTGTTATCATTTTATCCAATCCATTGGAGTAGAATAGTTTGTTTGTCAATAGGAGGCCATTAAAGTTGCAGGTTTTTCTCCTCAAATAGGATAGTTTCAGGTTTTGGACGTTTTATGTTGCATGACTCGCAATAGATCCCGCTAGGAATTACATAAGCCAAGCTCTGTACTCTTGCGCTATCCCTCTCCTACTCGCATTGTATTCAGTCTGTATTCTAAAGTTGTCCCTTGTTCCAATATCTACTTCTGTTGATGCAAGCATTACACGCTTTTCTGGATCCACGTGAGCATGAAAGAACGAGGAGATCACACTGAGGGGACAAGATCACACACACCATCGGATTCGCCACTGTTCTGCAGAATCCAGGTTCTAGCTTTCAAAGTTCCAAATTAGAAACATATCAAATAGAGTAGTTAATCACTTTATTTCGGTCAATTTTACTTCGATATTGCCGGGAAGTTGTGGGGATTGATAGTTTCTAAGAGACTATGATTCATTCTTCACTTCGAGGTAGGATCGAGAGTCTTGCAAATAGATTAGATAGATTAGATCAATAGGCTCACAAATTACACAGACAAATAGCTATACTCGGTTATCTTGTTTGTTTTAATTTCTTATTTTTAGCCATCAATTCTAGATATGTTAAACAATTACTCTTTTAGATTCATTGAATAGTTCATCGGAAAATACAAAAATAGAGAAATCATATATGTTATAGATATATTCAAAGTAGTTAAAATTCACTTTGTTGTAGTTAATTTATATTATTGCTTACGCATGACAATCACGGGACCTAGGAGCCCAGAGAATTGTATTCGAGCCAATCGTGTCTCAACCCAATCTCATTATAGAAATAACTGATATAGATCAAAATCTCAGGATCCAAGTCTTCCAAACAATGGTGAACTTACAACAAATCAGTTTCCAACTGCACGGGTTAAACATAGAAGACGACCAAGCACACATATTTTGGTCAAGTCAACCAAACTACAGATTACCCTAGATACATGCCCGCATGACTGTGGAGGGTTTGAAAGAGAGAAAATGTTTGGTTGTGATCCTTTGGTCCCACAACCAGACGCAGGAGACATTCTCACAGACATAGATACTAGCCTAAGAATTCAGGTTGCAAGAACGCCTGTGAGGTACTCTGAGAAGATCGCACAGCTATCAATTTTGAATATAGAGGCTGAGAAAGCATATGATTATTGGATACTAGGGATTAGGGACTAATTCGTACATGACCATAGCAGGACCGCAACAACCAAGAGTCTACGGTTGCGATCCACAAATCCCGCAACCCAACGAATCCGTAAGTGAATCAGACATAGACACTAGCCTACGCACACTAGTATTCAGATCTACCCCACTTCCACCTATCATCATCGAACAGTTATCCTTGCTAGACACAACAGCTAACGAAGCTAAGGAGTTCTGGACTAGGCCAGAGAATCACCCATAGAGTCAACTACATCCATCATCCACTCTATGACCCTGTCTGGAGACATACACGAAACTATCCCAGGTCATTTTCCACGTATTCCACAACCTATAGACCGAATCACGCCAGAGCTTGATATTGATTAGAGCCTTTGAGCAGTCATCCTTGTTGATCGATCTATCACACCAGTTGATGTTAGGAGGGCCTTCTTTGCCTTAGATTCACAATTTCCACTAGTGCGTATAGAAGATATTAGATTTCCTAACTAGTTTATCCGTATCTCACACATATTCCATCCCCACCGGTTGTCTCTCTCGGCATGACCTCGGGAGGTGGGTGTGAGGAAGAGTTACTTGTAGATTCCCATGCTCGCTTGTCACTTTTCCATCGTACGAGTTACTCAAGGGGAAAGGTACGTTCTATTGGGGATAATCACAACAACGTGCATTTGAGATATTGAAGGAAAAACTTACTACTACGCCTATCTTGCATTTTCCTTCATGGGATAAACCTTTTCATGTACATGTGGACACCTCTGGCATGGCCATTGGCACCATGTTAGCTCAACCTAGAGAAGGTATAGTAGATCACCCCATTTTTTTACTAGTAGAAAGTTGACCCCTGTTGAACAAAATTATACAACTACAGAGCACAAAGCTTTGTCCATGATATATGCCTTACACAAATTCTGACAGTATCTATTAGCCACACCATTTGTTTTTATATAGATCACATGGCATTGAAGTATTTGGTGAACAAGCCCATCTTACGGGCACATATGTAGATGGATACTCCCATCTTACAGTTGTGGTGAAACCAGGGAAAAGTAATTCTGGACCGGATCACTTGTCTAGAATTCAATCAGGTGAAGAAGCAAAAAATAGAAAAGACCATGCCTGATGCACAATTGTATAGGTTACAACGCGCACCATCAGAATTAGAGGACATTGTTGTCTTTTTAAGGACTGGTATAGCACCAGAAGGCATGAAGGCTTTGGAGAAGAAATAACTTGCTATACGTGCGGCACCATTCATGTTAATCAGTGGTGACTTATACAAGTTAGGTAGAGATGAAGTGTTACACCATTGTGTATTAGAGCATGAACGCAAGGATATAATGGAGGAAGCACATGGTGGTATTATAGGTGGCCACTATGCAGGTGATGCTACAACGCGAAAGATCTTACTTGTTGGTTTATGGTGGGAAACATTGTATAAGGATTGTAAAGAGTATTGCAAAGCATGTGACCATTGTTCGAGTGTCTAGGTCAACCAGGACAGAGGGATGAGATGCCTTTACAACTAATTATAAGTGCAGAACCATTTGAGAAATGGGCTATTGACATTGTAGGGCTTATTTCTCTAAAGATCGCATTTGATTGAATCGTGCTATATCATTACTTGTATAGATTATCTTACAAGATGGGTAGAAATAACACCTACGAAGTACTCGTACAGTGGCTACAATAGCTAGGTTTTTATAGGAGAATGTTCTTACACGGTATGGTTGTCCTTTAAGTTTGACAAGTAATAGGGGCACACATTTTTGAATGAGACAATCAGGATTCTGTTAGATGAGTTTATGGTTACACACCATAAGACTACACCCTATCACCCTCAGGAAAATGGAACTACTGAGGCTTTCAAAAAGATTATGAGCCAAACATTGACCAAAATTTGTGATGTTGGAAGAAAATATTGGGATGACAAAGTGTCTACTATTCTTTGGGCTTACAGAATGACATATAAGAGATTGAACAAAGCCACACCATTTCAGTTGGTATTTGGGGTGGAAGTTGTTCTTCCTATAGAATTCATGTTACCTTCTTTGCGCATTGTGCGTGCTAGAGGTCTAGCTGATGAGCAAGCTTTACAAGAACAGATTGAGAAGATGGTTCAAATAGATAGACATATCGGGATTAGAAGCTTGAGGTTAGAAAAATGGTTCAAACAGTCAAAAGTAAGAAAAAGTGTGGCGAAAGCATGGCATGATAGACATATAAGGGATAAGAAGCTTGAGGTTGGACAAATGGTACTTCTTTATGACTCTAAGTTTTTGCACCACCCAGGAAAGCTTAAGGTACATTGGTTAGGGCCGTATGTTATTACTCACATACTTGAGTCAGTGCTTTCTAGTTAGAAGCACTTGACGGAACATGGCTACCCGGTTACTTTAACAGGAGTAGGTTGAAGCCCTACTATAAATAAGTCTTCTTGGTGTTTGTAATAAGGCAGTATTGCCAGATAGATTAGGTTTCCATTTTTGCATTTCCTTAATGTATTTCTTTCATTGTCGCTATGCTTTGTCAATTTAGTTCTTGTTTTTGTGTAATAAGCGTGCTTGCGCACATGAGGCTAACTACAATATGAAGCATGTTGATGTGCAGAGGACTGCACATAATTTTAGTGTGGGGTGGATTGTTGGTGATTCCTAGGTATAATGTTGTGAAGATTGGAAGTTATAATGTTGTGGACATTGAGGAAGTAAGCTGCTAAGGGTGATTCACAAAATATTGCTTCTCAAAAGTAACCAAGGATGGAGATGAATGAAAGGAAAGTATAACATGAGGTAAGCGGTGGCCATGATAACTACCAGGAGAAGGTGCAAAGTTTCAGGTACTTCAGTGCTAGGGCGCATGCTAAAAGAGAAGTCTATGACCAGAAAGTAGGAAGGTGCACTAGAAGGTTATAGCTATGGCACAAAGATGTACCACACAGAAATGAAAAATTTGGGTAGTAAATGAGGAAATATTTGGAGTAATTATTAATGCATCAAAATTTGAAAATTTATATAAGGATGGGATGCGAGTTCATTTTTACCATTTGCAATTGTGAGTATTTGAGAAAGAGTTAAGTGCGAAGAGCGTGAAACCAGACGTGAGAGGAAGCTTTGTGTGGTTAAGAGCTTGGATCCCCGGGTGAGGAAGGGTTTGAAGGAAGCAGAGAAGATAGAGGAGAGCTAGGGCACGCAGTTTCATGATTTGAGTTAGGGCATGCTTACATCAAGCTAGGGTTTCGATTCCACCATTAACAAATACAGAGAAGGTGTTTAGTAGAAAAATTGCAAGGTATAAATGGCTCCCAAGAAGGCCGTAGCAAGCAAGAACAAAAGGAAAGAAGAAAGTAGTAGTTGAGGAGGAAGAAGAAATGGCCCCCGAGAGCAATTTTTTTGGAAATGTAGTATCCGAAAGGGGTCATTGTCGGGAAAGAGTGGGAATCACACATATGAAAGAGAAAAGTAACTTAATACAATCACATGACCTTGATAATAAAAAGAACTTGATGCCCTGCTCATGACAAGGACAAAGAAGCACACATGACGGATGATATGCCCGTATATGATGATGCAAGGGAGAAGTTGTTAAGGAGGACCGGAGTATATCAACTCTACGAGATTCCGTATTTTGGGAAGTATGAGCCCTTATACTGATGGTTGATGAGTAGAATCCATGAGGACTTCTTCTACTTTGCAGGAAGAAGGGTAAGAATTTCATCCGCGCTCATATCATCAGATACAGGACTGAAGGCCTCAGGAGAGGATATAAAGAATGATTTAGCAGATAAATTTACTATCTTGGAGACCCATTAGGAGTTGGGGTATATGAAAGGCCCACATGGAATGGACATTGATAAACCAAAGAAGCGCCGATGGTGAAGGAAGCTACGCACTTATTAACAAAGCTAAATGACCAAAGTCGGTGGTCACAAGTAAACACCATGTGGTTGCACGTAGCAAAGCGCATGGTAGAGGGAGTAGTATACAACATTGTAGGCTACATTGTAGAGGAGATTGTAGAGGAAGTGCACATGGGGAAGAAAATAAGTTTTGGTGTTGTCCTACTATCCTTGGTATTTATGGAGATCGGGGTACCAGATGGACCCAAGGATAAAGTATGGGAATACCCCATGGAGAAAAAATCTCCAGCTGAAAGGTTTGATAAGTACTTATGCAAAGGATCAATGATGGATGATGTAAAATAAAGGGCGGAGATGTGGTACGATAGGCTCCACGTGGCCTTCAAAGAGGAGTGGTGCATACCCAAGGAACTACCTTTGGTATTGGGAAAGTAGGTTCAATTTTTTTGTCTATCAGCATTTTTGCATCACGCGCTTCCCGATGATAGATGGAGCATGGAGCCCATGGTGTAAATTCCCTATGCCTTCACAACAAGGTACTTTCAGGCATCTATCCACAGGTTCACGGATACAAAAAGATTGATATTTAATGCAGACAAGGTAGACTGTGACTACCACACTCTGTGGAAAAAGTATGTATATCTAGGGCGGAGCACATACAATGAGAGTATTCTCTCAGAGATATTAAGTATAAGGCCGGTAAGTCTCATGGTGGGAGACATAGGGGAATCACTTGTATATATCCAGTGAAGCCCAAGATGGAGAATAATAAATATGTGGAGAATGAGTTCACGCTCCCAGGGTTGCCAAGGGGAAAACATACAATGGAAAACATTCCTAAGACCAAAGCCATCAAATCCCATTCAGGTTGATGATGAAGAAGATGAGAATGAAGACAATGGAGGCTTAGTGTGGAGGAGAAGGAAACTAACTAGCAAGAAAGAGGTTGAGTGTGTGGGTACTCCACCAAGGAAGGAGGACGAACAAGAAGACGCTGAGGTAGAACGAAGGTCAAAGATTTAAGAAAGTGTTTAAATGCACAAGGACGCAAACCCCTCAGACTGTGAGAAAGTCACCATGCCTCTCACCAATAAAGGAACCTCGAGAAGAAGAGATGAAGGAAGTGAGGCTAGATGAGGAGGCAGAAGAATCAGGGGAGAGCGCGCATGCATCTCCAACACAACATGAAACAGAACAAGAGCCCTAGGATATGGGAGAAGAGTAGCAAGAGGAGACCAAGAATGAGGAGGTAAGGGATGAAGAAGGAGAAAAGGAAAAGTCTAAAGCAACACTTGATACCACAGGCTCCTAACCTTGAGGCCAAAGTACCAAAAGGGCCAAGGATAGGTAGAGCACATGAGGAATATAGTGCACCATTGATGGGATATGTAGAGGATAAAGAAAATATTGTTTGAGCCCACTTTCAGAGCACAGTTGCGTAAAAAGATTTATATGGTTGGGAGCTCATGGATGAATATATGGCAATGGTGCGTACAAGAAAACAACTATCTGGTCAATGCATACCCACATGGATGAGCCTAATTTTGATGTGTGTGAGGAATCATGCGTGTCAAGGAAATTGAGAAAGGCACCATAGGCCAGGAACATAATAGTAAAGCCAACTATTATGTTGGATGAACATGTGAGTAAAACACTAGTAAAAGTGTGTGAGAGGTGGCAAGGTGAAACATAGACAAGGCCACCATGATCAAAGTGTTGCGTGAAGAGCTGAAGGAAAAAGATAAAGAGATAGCGCGCTTACAATAGGAGAAGGACTTGACCCAGTGAAAGTATGATACTTTCGTAAGTATGGTGGAAGAAATTGGGGATTATGTCATCAAAGCATGCCCGCATCTAGAGTCTAAGGTACCAGAGTCTTTTCCTTCAGTAATGCACTATGTAAATACTTTGGTGAAACTGGTATTAGAAGATGAAACCATAAGAATACCAGAACAAAAGAATTGAGGAGGATGTGGAAAGGGCTAAGGCAGTAGTGGCATGAAAAATTACAGCATATGAGGGCCTACTGCAAGTGCTCCAAGAAGAGTTGAAAAAGGTAGACCATGCCTTGAACATTTGCACAGCCCCAGAAGCGTTGATTCAGATAAAAACCATGGATGAAGACAATGAAGTACATAGGGCCATGAAAGATGAGACTTAGGGGCCGAAATGAAAGATGAGACCTTAGGTCTAGTATTATGTATGGATGTCTGGAAAAGCACATATTGAAATGTCCAGTATTATGTTGGTATTGGTAAAAAAGGTAAAGCGGAGTCCAGGCCTTGGAAAAAGTAGTAGGGCAAAAATGTCTAGTATTATGTATGGATGGACTGAAGAAGAAGACATTCTTTAATTCTTTCCATTTTTTGTGTATTATTTATTCAACATTATTTATTCAATTTTGGTCATAACCATTATTAGGGTGACAATGAATATGTTGGGGTATTTAAGAAAAATGAAAAAGGTAAAGTGACACGAAGGATGAACGGGTGCAAGAAAGCAAGAGTCCATTAGCCATTTTGTGGGTGAAACTGGTGTCAAAAGGAACACACAAAAAAAGTAGGAAAGGATCAGTGCTTTTCACCAAGAATAGATTTAGTACCTTAGTTAACTAGCAAGATCTATAGATAGCACACTTACATGTGGTTTTGTAAATGAAAGCTGAACATAGATTTGGAGGCTGAAATAAAAGCGAGTATCCAAAAATGTTGCTTCATGTGACCTAAGTAGTTAACAGTGAAGGGAGTCCCCATGCTAAGCATAAGACATTCTTTTAATTCTTGACCCGAGCTAGAATTTTTTTGTGTATTATTTATTCAACATTATTTATTCAATTTTGTTATGACATTTAAATATTGTCAAAGTGTTACATATGAGATTAGATTCCTTTATGGGGTAATGTTGATCTTGTTAAGAAAATAGTTATAGTAACTCATCACTAAAGAGTAACCCTAAAAGTGTGGGAGAGTAGGCCAAATTGTTAAAAATTTACCCCCAGGGTAAAGGATATGCATCGAGAAATAAGTCCTGGGTGTGAGGAAAGCAAGTTTAGTATTCAGGACTTAGCCATTTTTGGAGCATGAAGTCTATTTTGAAAAGGCTAAGTCTTGGTCCTAGGAGCAATTGGGACATTTGGGACAAAAATGCCGGAGACAAATAGCATTTGGGACGCCCACACATCATCCATCTAATCTCGAGAGGGTCGCCTTTAGGACATTTGGGACAAAGGATCGCGAATCAAAGTCCAAGGCAACCTGGGACTTTTGCATGAAGGTGATCCAAGAATAGATTTAGCACCTTAGTTAACTATCAGAGATCTATAGATAGCACACTTGCATGTGTGGCTATGTTTGTAAAAGGTGTGTTTTTATTAGATATATTTAATTAAGAGACATATTTCCGGTCGGAGTAGTTCATTGGTGAATGGAAAAGTCCACACGCTATATACTTATGAGTCTGAATCACTTAGTTGGAGAGAGTTAGAGATAGAAGTGACCCAGATTTGAGCTAAGAGATTTATATGTGTGTATGTAGGTGGATAATTGTAGTGGGAGATCCAGGCATGGCATCATTCTTTCTATGCAGCAGCACATGGGGAGTATGGGGAGCCTTTTTGCAAGTAATGGAAAACCTTTTCACTCAATTTAATGCCTCTTATTGTATGAAGCAGATTTCAGGATTTATTGTTATGATTAATATATGAAGGGGATATTGGTGAACCAAAGTGTTATCCTATATGCTCAGATCATTGCACTTTTATTGATTCCTTTATGATTAACACTGCATATCATGAAGCGTATTCATTGGATAGATCTCGGTCTTGTTATACTTGCATGTAATGATGGATTAGTTATAGGTATATATCTTTGTTACTTCATCATGCTAACATTTTGCTACAATAACCCTAAAGAGGGATTCTCGGTGCCTTTACGTGCTTATCTTGCATTAGAGTAGATTGAGCGGTGTAGTTTGAGCCAGCATCTATCGGAGTAGATCTGCCTGAGTGAGGTAGTCCAACACAACTGGAGATAGTTATATCTATGAGTTCAAATACATGTAAAGGGGTGTGGTGATTCGGTGAAAATATCAACTTTTCTAAGAGTGAGCTTATCCCAGAAGCTTATCCCAAATGGTAGTGATTTTGTATTTTGATGCCAAGCTGGTAGTGAATTGGCTTGGGTGGTTCAATTTGTCGTCCTCTCCCACTTCACATTCTTCATGTGAGCCGAGCATGGAAAGAATTTTGATTTAGAGTTGTACACTCCATATGATTTGTTAGTGATTCCTTTGCATGCATACGCTCTTTAGATTTCCTTACACATGGCCTTCCAAATTTATTGAATGTACTATTTTTATTCCCCTTTGGTTGACATAAGGAGGTTTCTAGTGCCTACTATTGTATATTTCATACAATAGTGGATATGTGCTCCTCTACATGAGTGGTTGTTTGATTTTGTTGGCGGGTGATTCCTCTTTGTGCTCTTGGGAAGGACCTTGCTAGATGTTCATGCTCATGGTGGCATCTACACTGAATGGAATAGTCTCAATCTATAGCTTGTACACATTCAATCACTCCCATGTTTAAAATTATGCTAACATGGGATTTTCCATATCGAGATTGACATAGATGCAGCCATAGTTGAGAACCGCTAGTCTTTTGGTGATTTATGAGGCATTGATATATTCACCAATGGCTTTGTCGATTCTTGTAAGATAGGATTCCAATTAATATTCTCTTGGTAGAAGGGGGTGCCTTATCATAACATGAAAATCTTCCTGCTGGGTTAAAAACAAGAGACAAGTGTTCCATGAAAATGTTCCGCTAGGTTAAAAACATGAGACAAGTTTTTTTAATGATCCATGGTCCTCCTTGGAATGCCTAATACTTATCTTTCTTAGAGGAGAATACAACCATAGATACTCCATGGGCATTTTAAATTGGCCATTGAGCTTAAACAACACCTACTTAAACCCTTTCTCCCCAAACCGTGCTTGCAATTTTCATTGCACACGGCTTTCTCAATATATTAATTTATAAATCATTTGGATTCCCGGGTGTAAAAAGCCCATAGTGAGTTAATTGATCTAATAAGCATTTCATTGGTCAAATCATTTTTCTATTTGTTTATTATGTATCTTTTGTAGTAATTAATCGGGATATTTATCTGAATTCCAATTTCGTTCTCTCTGTGAACAAGTCTTTGAAAAGGACGAATAAATGAATTCTCGTTCCTTTGAGAACGATTTTGTGAAGAGTTCCGAACCTGATTCTTCCCGAACTACACGTATCGTACTTTTATGTTTACAAGCTAAAGTTTTAGCACATGGAAGTAGAAGTATATACTTTATATAATATAAACCATCTTTATTAATGGATCCACTGTAGTAATGAAAAATATTTCTACACATTCGATCGAATCGATCGAGGATATCATCATCTGATAGATTGGTCCAGGACAATCTACTAATTGGCTGCCCTGAGATGTCACAGAACCTTTCTTTAGTCAAATATAAAAGAATGGATCTAATCGGAGCTATTGGATTAAATTCATTGGCAATGATATCGCTAATCAATAAATCATCTAGCATTTTGGTCCTAACCACGAGAGTTTTCATTTTAAAACTCAGAAAATGACTAAAAGAAGAATATTTCTTTCCACCGACTTAAACCCTTAACCGAATTCAACAACCCTATATGGTGGCACCCTCCTCAACAAATGAGGGATCTTTAGTTGTATAATTTAAAAGTCAATGCAAGATAGGGAAATGCAACAGGTGGCCATATTGTTTGAAAAATGTTATCTTAGGACTCTTTTGCATTTATAATGGTCTTTGTCTTTTCAATAATCAAGTCCATGACATCATAGATCTCTCCCAAATATGGTTGATTCATACTAGCAAATTAGATCATACTCATAAAAACTATTTATAAATTACTATTCTACAAAGCCTACCAATTGTCATTTAATTCACTTTTGGGCTCTCTTAGTTTTTGACTTCCTCCATATAGACCAAAGACCATTGATAACCATGTAGCTAAGTGCCTCTCACAACTTCAAAAGTCTTCTACAAAAATTGTTTGTGAAACAAATTAAGTCTTAGCAACTTAGTAGGAAGTTAAAACAAGGTAATAACATTTGAAAAGTTCAAAAGGCACAAGTACCGGATTGCAAAACTTACACAATAAATGAAAAATTATTGTTTCTCTCACCTTAAATAAATCAAAATGTGAGAACAATTTGAAGATCATTTACAAAAATTATTGCTTCATCACAAACATTTGAAGTTCTTTGGCCTTAACATACACCTCTTTGATCCACTTGATATTGTTTTTCAACTTTTGTTATATTGAGTTGAGCATGAGAACAATATTAGGTGCTAAAAAGTGTGCCCATACTTCTCTCCCACAATATTCCCACATTGTTGTAATTTTTAGTGGTCTCTGTATGACTGGACAATATTTTGAGGCCTTATCACCTCAATTGTTTTGAAGAGAATGTTGACAAGGATGCCCATCACAATCAACCGCTTTAAAAACAATTCTTCTCTAAGCCATGCTACAACCACATTGATTACGAGTGATTTCCTACAACTTTCCATCCATCGAAAATGATGGATACTCTTGTTTCAACACACAAATAACTAATTGTCTACATAAAATCCTCTACATATTTTTTTTTCGCCAACAAGGTGGTGTAGAACTTCTCATAACTTGAATCTTTGTACCTTTTTGGTGACTTGTTGATTGATCTCACCATTTTATTCCAACTGAACAACATTGAAGTGAAGAGAATTGACTAATAAAATTATACAAGAGAAATAATACTAGCAAAATATTTGCGATATAATAGAATAAGAGAAAATGACATACGCACAATACATAAAATTTCTCTAGGAAAACTATGCTCGAAAAAATTTAGCCCAACCTTCCTCATTATTAACTAAACGATTTACAATACGTATAATGTAATTCAATGTTCTAATTCATTATTTGAGAGGTGTTTTACAATGGTAGACAAGATTATAATGGAGTGTGTTGTTTAATTTTATTCTTAACATTAAATTTGACATTCATTTGACCATCGGTGATAGTTTAGTCATAAATTTGTTTCTATTAGATTGTCACTTGATTTTTTTGAGAAGTCAATAAAAAAAAGTCATATCTATCATAACTAGATAGATTCCTTGAGATTGATATCTCTTAACGTATTTTAGATAGATGTATTTAAGATATATCTATTAATTCTAATGCATATGCTAGTATTTATAAACATATCAATGATAACCATCCAAACAATGTTATAATACATTAAGCACCAAATCCATGGACTATAGAAAACATTGTTTAAAATCAACCAAACAACCATCCAGTTCTTTGAAAAATTAAGGGTGTTGCCCTCAAACCCCTAACAAAGGCACCACTCACAAACCCTCGAGACAAGAGGGCTTGTCAACCCTTCGTAACCTTCGGCCTGGGAAGATGGTTTCCACAATATACATGTACAACCCAATATAATTCTAAATCATGAAAACCAAACAACGCATTTCCAACATTGAGGAGCATTTTTTGTACACACATCATGTGATATGCTAATTTGTAATATATCTAGCCTTGTTTTGAAACAACCTTTGCATGATGATCATTTTGTCCTCTTGTGTTAAAGAGGCGATTTCTCATCTTGTGTAGAGGGTATCATAAAAACAAATGTGTCATGGCCACATTCGTGGAACCACTACGAAATTGGGAAACCAATGGTTTATTTGAACGAGATCTTTTCTTTACCAAATGATGTCCCACTTTTAAGGTACATGTTGCATCTGCATGTTCTTACTTGTTGACATATTGAAGAAATGCACCCTTTTTCCTAGAAAAGTTCGGGGTTGACCTTCATTATTTAAATAGTGTTTAGGCCAATGAATCAATGCTTTAATTTTTTTCAAATCCTTTTAATTTTCTTTGGAAGTTATGGTTCTAGATATTGTTTTCAAAGAAATTAGTTATCGATGAAATATTTTGATGGGAGTTTCGTATAAAGATATTCCCTAATTGGGTTACCAAATTTTTTTTCTAAACCCAAGTTGATAATTCCATTGGTTGTTTGATTTTGACATCTTCCACTATTGTCTTCTTATGAGGCAAGAGCTTGGAAATAATGATATTTTGAGTTGTTCACTTTGTAATTTGCTACAACTTCCTTTACATGCATACGCTCTTTGGAAAAGAATAGCTTGTTGATATATACTATTACTTTTTCTTGCATGTAGCCTATAGAATTTATCAAATGTGCTATTATTATTTCCCCAAGTTGACACAAGGGCTCTTGTGCTCATTGTTATATATTTGATACAATAGTGGACTTGTGCTCCTCTACATGAGCAAATATTTGATGTTGTTAGCTGGAAAATGTTCTCTTCACATTTTTGGGAAGGACCTTGTTCGATGTTCATGTTTGTTGTAGAAATCGCACTTGAAGGGAATATTTTAGAATCAATTAGTTGCACACATTCAATCACTCCTAGACTTGTGAAGGACCTTGCTAGATGTTCATGCTTGTGGTAGAGATTGTAGAAGGGAATATTCTTGTAAGGGAATTAGTCTTTTAATCACATTCAATCACTCCTAGGTTCAAAATTACTCTACCATAGAGGGGTTTTCCATATATATTGACACAAATGCAACCATAGTTGAGAACACCTTGACTTTTAGTGATTTCTAAGGTAGTGATGTAACACTTATTTCACTAAATTGGGACTTATTCTAGTCCCTACAACTAAAAAAATATACTTAATATCGAAATCGATATTGATATTTTTGGATTCCAAAATGCCAAATATTGGAATTATTAGCACTCTAGAATCACACATATTGGATTCCAAGATCACACATATCGGATTCCAATATCACATATATTAGAATCTAGAATCACATATATTGGAATCCAAAATAACCTATATTGGAATTATATGTACTCCAAAGTCCCATATATCGAGAATCCAGAAAATCAAATATTGGAATGCATTATACGGGATGGCATCCGCTAGCCATTATTTATGATTTGTTATGTACAAACATTTTTCTATTTTATAAGTGCTAGCAGTCGTTGGCCATTATTTATGCTATGTTATGTATAGAACATGTTTTTATTTTATAAGGGCTAGTGACCACTAAGCATTATTTATGGTTTGTCTTAGTGAAGCTCCAAAAAAAAAGTTCCCTCGAATTCATTTTTGATCAAATATCATCCTGAACATCTTCTCGCCCTTGATGGTTGCAATAGAGGCCACAACATGTTAAATTTGACGTCCTTTTAGATGGTTTTTTTAATCATTTTTATCCATAAAATAGTTGTAAATCTTTGAAATAACCATCACATATGACTTGCATATTTTAGATATGACCACCAATTTTTATAGATTATTTATATATTAATTATATTAAAAATATTTAAAAACAATCAAGTATATATAGTATAATTTAATATTTATTTTATGAACACTGTAAAAAAAATACTATTTTACAAATTTTCAAGGGCAAGTTTTTCCGATAATTCACCACAAAAAAAGTTATTCAATCATATTGTCATCTTATAATCAGTGAAAATATAAATCCTCCCAACTTATATTTTGACAATCTCAACATTATAGAATAGAGTTACGGTACATTCATAATTCATAATAATATATATATATATATATATATATATAATTCTCAATGTTAAGCATTACAATAATAACAACATTCTGAAAATATAAATAGTTATTTAGCATTTTCTTTCTCCAAGTATTTGATGCCTCTACCACATTCAATTCCTGAGACACTATTTGTGATATTTTTTTGTACAAATCAGCCATCAACCATTTATCTTTTGTACAATCTTTGTGTCTTCTTTTCATACCCACCATAAAATTTTCAGGAGGGTTTCCCTTTGCACCTAATGTAATACACAGTATTTTTCAAACTATATGAAAAATCATTTCTACTCCAAACCTTTTCTAGGTCTCTTATTGTTATTCCCTTGACTATATTGCAATGTTCCTTTCCCCAAGTGAGTCTTGGATTCAATACGGTTGATATTTTTTTATTGAAGCTCGTTGATATCTTTTTAACATCAGCAGAAATGAGAGTGTCGGACCAAAATCCTAGTTCACAGTATGGTGATAATAATTTTATAAATTTTGACAGGCCACCTCGTAGGTTGACAACTTTCATACCGAACCTGAATGACATATTCCTATTGTATGTTTTGTTTATCCCATATAACAAGTCCTCCATATCCAAAATAAGTAAATAACTCTTATCACTACCTGCAAGGAAGTAAAAATTTTTTATTTTCGTCGGTCGCATATCAATTACAACCAATTGAAATAAACATGGAACCCCAAAGATAATTGTAAGTGATCGTGATCCTATTTTCATGAGTAATTTTGGACAGAATTATTTGCATGTTTGGGTACTCACTATTTAGCTCACGAGTTCATTTTACCATTCTTAAGTGATGGGAAAATGGAAGTGGTTAACAAATTCTTAGAGGTGTATCTACATTGTTTTGTATCGGATAAGTAGGAACGTTGGGTTAAATGGCTACCACTAACGGGATGGTGGTATAACACATATTTTCATACATCTTCTCAAATGACCCCATTTTTAGCATTATATGGTTACCATCCACCATCTATCACTTCTTCTTCGATGGTGCAAAATAAGGTCAAAGATGTTGAGGAACACATTCAACATCAACAACAAGTTTTGGCTGGTTTGAAGGAGAATTTGGCATTGGCACAAAATAAAATGAAACAACAAGCAGATCAACACCGTAGTGAAATATATTTTGAAATTGGCGATTGAGTTTTTGTACATCTCTGGCCTTACAAGAAGATGTCCCTGAAGTAATGGAAAAAAGAAAACAAACTTGCTCCTAAATATTATGGTCCTTATTAGGTTTTATAGAAAATTGGAAGTGTTGCTTATAAACTAGAGTTGCCTCAATATTCATGCATACACCCAATATTCCATGTTTCCTTCCTGAAGAAGGTTATTGGACAAAACATTGTAGCCCAAACAGCACTACTAGAACTTGATGAGGAAGGAAGCATCATTTTGGAGCAGAGAAGATTCTCGCAAACATGTACTAAGACACCGAGAAGTAGAGACATTAAGGAATATGTGATCAAGTGGAAGAATCGAGCATAGTTGGAGACACCAAAATCAGGTCACGCTCCCCTTAGCCCCTTGTTAATTAATCAACTTAAACACACTTACCTAACCATGGCCCCTTTCACCCCACACTAATATTAATTTAATTAATTTAATTAAATTAATCCCTATCCTCATCATATATATTATTTAACTATACTAATTAAATTAATACCCACCCCTCCACCTCACCTAGCCACCTCACTCTAAGCCTATTCTTAGTATGTTTCCATAACTACTGTCTGTATCTACCAACACTTTGCTCAGAACAACAACCTACCTACCTATTCTTGAGTTACCCATAATTTCCTGTGACCTTCCTCATACCTCTACCATACCTACAAAATCCTAGAACCATTTACTTGACCCCGGATCGTATTCTAGCCTAACTTGTTAGATTAGATCTTGCTTATTGTGTTTTGTATGAGATACCCAAATCATATTGACTACAGTAGGACAATACTTACTTTATTTCTCACATTAAATTTCTTAAAAAGTGGATTGACAGTCGTCTAGGAAGTATCACACTTCCTAGATCTAGCATACGCTAGGAAGTCCACTACATATACTATTTAACTCTTTCTTTGGTGGTCTTGTTTTCTATTTCAGGTAGTTCCTCCTAGCCAAAAGGAAGCTCTCATGGTCATTGTGGATCAAGAGTCAACACGTGCGCAACAACCTCGACCATTTTCAACTGGGTATTCCTCCTAGCCTTCTACCCTTATCTATTTCATCAACTTCCTAGAAACATCTTTGAATCAAGTGAAAAATTTTGGCACACCCGGTGGGACCCATTCGGGGTTCCTTGCATTTTCTTCATTCTTAGGAAAAGTTTTATGTTTGTTTCCTTTCAAAAGGTTCTCACATTAAATTTCTCCCTTGGAATCTTCTCTTCTTTCTATTGTCTCAAAGCAATCGTGTGTTTGGTATTATAAAAAGAACTCTTCTTTTATTTCATTTGTACTGCATTAGTGAAAGATCATATTCTCTCTATTCATCTTTTTGTGTCATCAAATTTCATATTTCAATTTGGGTTTAAAATTAAGTGCATTTCATTTTGATTTATCACATTAGTCACATTAAATGAGGACAACCTATAAGCTGGAAGTCATGCCCAAATGATGGTTGAAACATAATCATAGAAAGCACACACTCTCTCTCTTTATGAGTCTTACCAAACTATCAAAAATTTAAATTAACACATCTTTCTTAAACAATATCCTTCCTGGGAACACTGCTAATGATCACACTGATCAGAGGATTGTCAGGTACTCCCCAGCTCATTACTTCTGTCAAGTCATATCTCAGAGGACAACCCGCCCCCACCATAACATTCTTGAAACCTCACCTTTTAGATCTCCTTCTTCGTAGGAAGCCTTCCTCACCAAAAAAATCTATTTTACAATTCATACAGTCAGTCCCAAAATAGCATAATCTCAACAAACATAATAGAACATGACACTCTTAGGATCTTATATTTCTTAGTGTTTCTTGCTTGGCTTGCGTTTTGAGGTGAGAGATCACGTTCTTCATCTTTTTATTTCTCCTTGCACACTCCTCATCATAGTTGGTGTATTTTGAATTCTATCGAGTGTGCGTAGACCTCATCTACATCATTCTCATAATTATGGGTTTGATTCCACACTTGATTTTAAATCACAACCATTTTCTTCATCTTTTTCAATTTCACAAGAATCTAGTGTGTCGGTCAGGTGAACATCGTCGGTTACCCTCTAACCATCATTGGTTTTACCCAATCATAGTGTCGGTTTATAGTCCTTTTGGTTAACCTACCCAAAAGGAAACCTACTTCATCTTCTTTACTATTAAGAGTTTTATCATCCTTGGTCATACCTTCCTTGTTCGATAAACATCCACCCTACTATCTCATCTACCTAGAAATTATCGAGTTTGTTGCCTCATTGACAAACTATTCTTTCTCACAAGAATGACACCGATTTACCCTAACCATCATCGGTTTACCCTAATTGGCGTCAGTTAGCCTGTGTTATTTTCCAACTTACATATTGACCTAATCCACTTATCACTACCTATTTTCCTGCTTCTGTTGTGTTCTATGTCATTCAAATAGAATATAGTCTTACCAGATTAGTCCTTGTCCACATGGTGTTGACTCGTAGTCAGACAAATGCTCTCATATTTCATGCTAGTCATCAACCACTCCCACCTAACCCTTCGCCACCTTCCATTCTATCACCCATGGATCCCAACCAACCTATCACTATTGCCACATGTGATGAGGAGTTTTCATGACTCCTTGATCAAAACCCAACAACCTTACAATTCTACCTCACCCATTCATCCACTCAAGATGCCTCATGTTAGTTGATATACGGCATGCCCGTATCCATCCCTCCGGCCCCGTAATCATACTTGCGTTAGCCCCTTCTAGCTACGTGTTACCCTCACTGTATTGTCCCTAGTCATTCTCAACTTGGCCCCTTACCATCTTTGACCACCACATCTACCACATCTGTTGCACCCTGCATCTCCACCATACCTTCGTCAACTACCCAGAACATAGCCTCATCCGCACCCGTTGTCTCACATATACCAATTGCAACACAACCACCCCTGATGTCGGTGACCACTACCCCATATCAAAACATCATCCTCTCTATTCCACACTCCCTACCCCTATCGCTACTAGAGTCACTATGACCATCCCACCTTCATACACCTACTATCAGCCACCTCTCGTTTCATTTGTCATTCATTTCGGGTATGTACCCCCTATGTCAATTCCCCATTTTCAACCTCCCTATTCGACATCACCATACACTGGAATGCCGCCCTCATCATATGTTCAACACCAACCCCCTTACACTACCGAGGTACCCAATCTTCAGCCTACCAATGACCTCATCAAGCTAATGATGGATAAGATGTAAACACTAGAGGCATTTTTCCAGCTCACGTAATTCTCTCACCTACGATGAAATTTGTAATGAGCCCATTCACCCATCCATTCCTATTCATCCATATCCCATACATTGGGAGATGCCAAAATTTAACCACTTCAATAGTAAAGAGGACCCACAACAACATTTGTGGTCTTTCAAACATGGGTGCTATCTTATTGCCCATGATGATGCTTTGCTTATGAGGACCTTTCCCATGTCTCTAACTGGGCCCGCATTAGACTGGTATAGTGGGTTACCTAGACATTCTATCTACTCATTCAATCAGATAGCCCAAGCCTTCTTGGATCACTTCTCGATTAACGTCGTTAAGAAGGTTACCATGACTGACCTTTACTCTACGCATCAATATGACGATGAATCTATCACATATTTTGTTGCTCGTTGGCATAGCCTAATCAATCAACTCACTTTCAATTACCACAAACCGAACTCATAGAGCTCTTCACATGGGCTTGTGCTAGACATATTTCACCAACCCTATAGGTGTAGACTTTCCAAACATTCGATGAGGCATTCACTATGGCACGAAAACTAGAGATTCGGGCCATCGAAGAAAAGAAAATCCAATTACGAAATAAGAATACTTCATTTCAAGTCAAATGATACCTCTTCTTCCTCAAAACCTAGAATAACTATTCCAAAGCCAAGGGAACCACCAACATGGTGGTACTCAAGGCTGGCCCCCTCATCCATCCAACCAAGCCAAACCCACATCTAATCTTTCCCCGATCAGACTTTTCAATTCAAATGAGAACAAAGAAAATACACCCTGATTGGGGAGCCATATTCAGTCTGTTTTAGAAAATATTATTAAAGCTGGTGTTATCACCCTTCCTCCTATAAAACCACACATTGGCTTTGATCCTTCGCTCGCCCCACACCTGCGTGGTACAAAGAGAATGACTTTTGTAACTATCATCATGTAAAAGGTCATAGTGATGGAAATTGCATCACTTTCAAAAACATTGTTCAAGAAATGCTCAAGAGTGGCGAGTTAGTCTTGGATAACCCTGAATGCACCTACCAACCAAAACCTCCACATTTTCAAGAAACCATTTCCTAATCATTCCCCATCTTCTGACCAAACTGGTGATACCTCAAATAATGATAGTAATGCATGTGAAGTCCATGCTATTTTCATTGACATACCAGTTGTTTCTCACTTTATCTCATGTTCCCTCCATCGAGGAAATCTTAGCCCAAGTCCTCTACCCCACACAGGAACCTACTTCATCTATTCCTCCACCCACAGAGGAATACCCTTCATCTCCCCTTCACTTATGGAGGAACCCCTTACTAGCATTGAGACCATGTCACCATTAGCTTCTCCACCTAGTGAGCCATCACCAGTGGTGCCTCCTCCACCCACAGAGGAGTACCTTTCATCTCCTCACCTATCCAAGATCCAGTAGAAATGTCGTTACCACTAGGTGACCATTCTCCATCAGCCACCCAAGATCCTGCTGACCTACTTTTGGCTCTCTTACCCATAGAGGCTGAAGCTAGTGATTTCCTATTTCTCAAACACATTTTATGGGAATCACCATTTGATCCACATCAACCCCACCTACAAGTAGTACCATTTTCACATTTGGCTGATCACCTAGATTATGTTGATAGAGCCTCACTTTGGGGACGTCTTCTACTCCCTAGCCTCGACCCAAATGTAGTTGTCCCTCACTGATACTTCTACTATCTATCTAAAGGTGTTTCAACCACCCAAACCACACATGACCATAACTCTTGGAACATCTTCTGTTGCATCATCCTCATCTATGCCCACCCCTTTACTCACTAGCTGACCTATTCCCACAACACCTATTATATCTAAACCCATTAGCACCTTAGGGGTCATACTGACATCAAACCCTACCCATCCCCATCAAACTAGATTTGGCCACATCTTCCCGAATACCCATTGAAACCTATTCCCAAACCTAAAAGGAAAACCCAGCCTTCTAGGCCACATACACCGACCTCACCTACCACACCTTTGTCACCTTCACCTCTACCGTCCATCCTGGGACCTCACCCCTCGACCTTAACCAAACAACTCCCTCAATGGTAAACCCAAAACTCTCCCAACCCCTTTACTATAGCCCACTACTATGCCTAAACGAACCACACATCCCCCATCATCACCTGTAACCCCTTACCTCCTATACCACCATTACCCTCCATACCTCCATCACTACCCATGACATTTTCCTCCCTTCCACCCATGCCTCCTTCTCGGCCTCGACTAACACCTACCATTGCACCTTGGTTATCCCCATGGGTAACTCATCCCCTCCCACCATCTGCCTTTCCATCCACATCATGTACTCCTTCCTCACCTCTACCTAAGAAAAGACAACAAAAATTAAAAAACCCATTAGTCTCCAAAGAAGTGGTTAAACCTACTACTCCTTCTGTTGTTGTTTCCACCACCACACCTTTACCTAAGAAAGTACAACCCAAACCTAAGACTACACCACCCAGAATCTGCCATTAGCCTTCCCCTCTTCAAAACCACCTGATCACGACACCTCTCACACCCAACTACCCATTCTTCCACCCTAAGCCCACATTTACTTCACATTGTGATCCACTAGCAGGATCGTATGCCACTATCCTTGCTAACCTCTGGAAATCTCTGCTATCACACTACCACCTCTTAGACCTTACGACCCTCTCAAACCTAAACCAGAAGGGTTTGATGATACTAAAATTTGTGCTTACCATCATGTACCAGGACGATGTCAAGAAAATGTAAGGGTTTAAAGGAAGCCCTCATCCAATTATGTCCTTCTGAACCAAATTTTGATGATGATGATCTCCTTGATGAGGACCCTATTTCACCTCCGCCTAGTTTCCCCACATCTTCTTCCCACACCTATACCACAACCCCATCTTCACCCCCACAACCTTTTTATCCACCCCAAAATTTGAAATCAACATGGTCCGTATATCAGAGAGATAGCTAAGCCCCCTCCTAAATGTCGATGTGCCCAACTCATTTCACAAGGTTCTACCCACCTCTTAGTTTTTTTCCTTCTGTCGTTATACCTTTCATGGCAAACCTTCTCCATCTACCTCTTCACCTCAAATCAACATGGTCCACATTGCCACCCATACTCAGAAAGACAAAGGGAAAGACAAGGCAACCGACCCATCAACCAACCCCATACCCAACATACCAGCTACACCCACACCTAAAGTCACTATCCATGGTCCCCGCATCCTATTTCTAATGGGGTTACACACCGCGTGATGCTCAAACAATTACACCAATCTTCCCTCAAAATGTCCCTATATGACCTCATCTAAACCTCAGAGTCACATCGTCAAGCCCTCATGGAGGTTCTTCAGTCTATTGAGGTTTTACCCAATGATCCCACACCGTAGCCTCCATTATCACACCTCATCATGTAGCCTCTCTCACCAAATTTCCACCTTCCTCTACACCTTCACCTACTCACCAAAGTCGTCGCCCTAGCTTCTCAGATGAAGAGATTGCACCACACCAAACTGATGACCCTGATCCTGCTCTTTTCATCTCCATCCATATCGATAATATACACATATGACACGTTATGATCGATGGGGGTGCTAGCATTAACATCATCTCCTCCCACACATTTGACCAAATGTGCATACCTAAAAATTACATGCATAAACATCCCATCATGTTGCATTCATTTAATGATGCTATCACTTCTACGCTTGGCACTATCATCCTCCATGTTCATGTGGGTCCCCACACTATTCCAGAGTTATTTTACGTCTTGGAAGGGGAGTTTCAATATAAATTTGTTGCTTGGAAGACCTGGATTTGTGTCATGGGTTGTGTTCCTTCCACTTTGCATCATTGTGTAAAGTTTGAACATGAAGGACATACCTATACCATTCCATGACCCATCACCTTTCAAAACCTATAACATGCTTTACCGACCTAATGATGTTCTTGTACCCATTAAGGCATCTACCTCCCTGACCACTTCTTCTTCACCCACAACCCCATCCACGAGTCCAGATCATGTTGCAACTACCTCACCACACCTAACTCTTCTATTCCTACCATGCTGTTATAGCTTCCACCAGTCACCCATCTACTTCTCAACCAACTGATACCTCCTCCGATCCAACCTCTAACACTTCATCTATTCCAGCTACCAACATATCGACCACTGATCCCTTGGAAGGTGTTTTTCAATGCCTCACTATGGGGGGAGTATCACCTATATAATGTCTTTACCTTTTTGGAAAGGGAAATAATTCTATAATACATTCCTTACCCACAAGAGTATGGAAACCTTCACCAACACCCTCACTATGATCACCACATAGGTGAGTATCTTCTTTATGGTCCTCCCCATCTTCATACCAATCTCACCTATGGGGGACTTGATACTTCCACTTACACACCGAACCACCATCACAAACTCGACCCTTTTTTGCTGACCTTCATTCACTCACCAATCGCCACTTTTCGCCCACACTTTCCTACACCGATGTGCATGGAAAGGTTTTGGTTTTGGATTTTATGAGAAAGGCCGTCACACTGTTATTTCATGTACCACCGCAAGCACAATGATCGTAGTGGTATCGGCTTTACTAAACTACCTACCAAGAAGGCCCGCATTGAACTCATTGAGGATGTGACCCCTCTCCACCTTCTTCACCTTCTCCACCACCTTCACCACCTTCACCGATGGAGTCGATGGATCCGAATCCATTCCTCCTAACTTTTTTTTTTCATAAACACCATTTCCTTGGGACCTTTGACTTATCAACATGATGGTGAGGCTCCCTCTTCTCTTCCCTTCCTATATCCTGACATGATCGAGGATGATACCTTCTATTAACATCATTCAATGTCAGGATGATGAGTCTATACTCACCTACCTTGGTGTGGAAGACTCTTACATTCACCGGTCATTTCCTTCTGAGACACAAACAATGTTGAATGAATCGACTATCAAAGTCAACATCCACACTCAGGATGACCCGCACATTCTAAAGATTGGCCAATCTCTAGATGTTGTTGAACAAGAAGCCATCACTTATTTTCTTAAAAATCATAACCATGCTTTCACTTGGTCCTATGTTGATATGCCTGGTATTGATCCCACCATAGTGGTCCACAATATCGTAACCATTCCCGATGCTCAAACCCGTAAAACAAAAGTTGAGGAAAATGCACCCTCGCATTGCTCTTCTGGTCAAAGAAGAACTTCAATGCCTTCTTTCTGTTTCCTTCATCTTACCCATTGATTATCCCCAATGGATTTCTAACATTGTCCTTATCACTAAAGTGATAGGGGGACTTCAGTATTTGCATGGATTTCCATGACCTCAACCTCACTTTCCCAAAAGATGACTTTCCTCTTCCTGGTATTGATTTAGTTGACCTTACCGCTGGTCATGAGATGTTATCACTTATGGATGGATTCTCGGGTTATAACCAAATCTTGCTGGCCCCAGAAGATCAACACAAAACCACATTCATCACCCCTTGGGGGACCTTCTACTATCGAGTCATGCCTTTTGGCCTTAAAAACGTTGGTGCCACATATCAATGGGCTATGACTTACATCTTCCATGACATCATGCACCATATTTAGAAGATTATGTAGATGATCTCCTCACAAAATCCAAACATCGGCCAAACACCTTACAATCTTGAAAACCATCTTTGATCACCTCATCAAGTATTGTGTTCGCCTTCAACCCAAGAAATGTGTCTTTGCGGTTCTCTCGGGAAAGCTCTGGGATTTATCATTTCCTTACGTGGCATAGAGGTTGACCCTGCTAAAGTCAAGGCCATTCTTGAAATGCCTCCACCCACTAACCTTCACCAACTTCGTAGTTTGCAAGGTAAAGTTGCAATCTATTCACCGGTTTATTTCCCAACTATCCGACCATTTATCAACCATTTCATCACCTCCTTAAAAAGGATGTCTCCTTCAAATGGGATGATGAATGCCACAAAGATTTTGAGGCCTTAAAACAATACCTTCTCCAACCACCCATACTCATTCCACCTAAAGACGATCAACCCTTCTACCTATACATCTCTACTACCGATCACTCCTTAGGGGCCATGCTCACTCATCGTGATGAACAACATAGGGAGTAGGTGGTTTATTACATAAGCCATACTCTTTAGACTATGAGACCCGATACACCCATGCTGAAAAACTTTTCTTAGCCTTAGTTTTTGTTGCCACCAAACTTCCGCCATTACCTACTCAACCACAAAACCTATGTTGTGACCAACACCGACCCCTTACACTTCATGTATGCCAAACCTTATCAAAATCAACATGTTGCACGTTGGCTCATGCTTCTAGCTGATTTAGACCTCAAATTCATTCATCAAAAATCTATCAAGGGGCCATGCCATTGCTGACTAGCTCGTTGATGTGCCTCTTTTCGGAGAATGAAGTCTTGAACTTTGATTTCCCAATGAATCCATTACTACTCTCTCTTTGGATGATGACCCTTACCAGATGACTTTATTCTTGATGGTTCCAAATGTCAGCATGGGGGTGGTGTAGGTGTTATCCTCATTCCTCTTGATGGTGAACCCATGCCTTTATCATTCAAACTTGACTTTGAGTGCACTAACAATATCGTTGAATACGAAGCACTCGTATTGGGTCTCCTCACTACTTATGCCTTAGATGTTAAGTCCATTAATATCTTTGGTGATTCTCAACTGGTAGTAAACCAAGTCAATGGTGTATATATAGTGTCGTAATGAAACACTTCAAGAGTATAAATGTTACGTGGGCATACTTTTGACTACCTTTGACCGCTATAAACTTCAAACCATTCTGTGGTCCACCAATAAATTTGTGGACACCATGGCCTACCTCGCTTCCCAGATACCTACTTCACCTACGGATTTAGACATCTTTGTCACTGTGAAATGACTACAGAGACCTTCTTATGCACCTTTACAGTGTTAACCTCATTTGAACCGCCTCACTAAAACACACAGACCTTTGGTATAAGTAGCTTATGAACTACCTTTCCCTTTCTATATTGCCTCCCGACCTCACACGTAATGGACAACATGCCTTTCAAAAGGGCCTCTCATTATGTCATCATGGGTGGCCTCCTCTATAAGTGTGGCTTTGATGGTATTCTCTTACGATGCCTTACGAGTTCTAAAATCCCCTATACCATTAAAGAAGTTCATGATGGCATATGTGGAGGTCACTTCAGTGGCCTTGTTGTTGCTAAACGCATTCTTCACCTAGGCTATTACTGGCTGACCCTTAATCATGATTTTTGTGACTACGTTAAGTGTTGTGTAAAATGCCAACAACATGCCAATCTTCATCATACACCTAGTCATGCCTTACAGGTCGCTCGTGACCTTTGGCCCTTCTCTCAATGGGGTTTGGATCTTTTCGGAGAGATCAATCCCCACTCTTCCCAGAGACATCAATGGATCATCACCACTACCGAATACTACACCAAATGGGTTGAAGCCATACCCCTCATCTCCATGAAAGCTGAGAAAATATGTGAGTTCATCAATCATCACATTATTTTCCACTTTGGTGTTCCCCACCACCTCATCACTGATAATGGAAAACAATTAAAAACAAAACCTTAGAAACTTTGTGATGCCTTTGACATTCAACTAAGTTTCTCTTCACCATATTACCCACAAACCAATGGCCAAGAAAAATCCACCAATAAAACCTGAACAAAATTCTCATGAAAGTGGTTAATGATACTGGGAAGGAATGGCATACACACATTCCTTTTCCTGTGGGCATACCATACTAGTATTCACTTCCACTTCTGCCACTCCCTTTTCTCTGGTCTATGGTATAGAGGTGGTTTTTCTCTCGAAGTCAGATCCCATCTCTTCGTATTTCTCTTCAAGACATGCTCAATGATGATGATTTCACTAGGACCATTTAGCACAACTTGAGTTATTAGAAGAACATCATCTTAATGCTCTCGACCATCTCCAAATCTACCAAAAATGCATCAAGCGTGCCTATGAAAAATGTGTCCATGAACGAACCTTCAAGGTCGGTGATCTTGTCCTCAAGGAAAATCAACACGTAACCAAAGTAAAAAAAAAAATGGGGAAAGTTTCCCCTAATTGGCTTGGACCATATATCGTGACTCATAACTATGGATTAGGTGCTTATCGTTTGTCTTCACTTGATGGTAAGCCTGAACCCTGAGCCCTCAATGCCTTGCATCTTTGACCATTCTACTATTGACTTCAAGTCCTACATCACTACTTGTCTATTTCATGCTCGTCCCTTGAGTGCCATTCACCCTTCTCTTTTCCACACTCCATCCCCAATGACTAAACAAGAATCATGTGCTTACCCGCCACTTATTTTTGCCTTATCTTAAATATGTGTACCATGGCTCTACACATGGCATGATTCTCATGGATACTTTTTGTCTTCTTTCAGATGAGATCCCATGGTCATTCACCCTTGCCTTCTAAACAAGAACCAAATGCTTCGTTATAGTCTTGTCCATGACTTAAAAGCCCAAAATAATTTCTAAAAATAAAGGGATCAACTCCTTGAGTCAAACTTCCAATACAAAGATGACTCCCTCAAAAGGACATCTTTCACTCTAAATTTCCGCTATAAATAGATTGTTCCCTCGAAGGACAGCTATAAACAGCTCACAACACTATCTATAGTCCATCCTAAAAGAGGACTATTCTCTCAAAATAAAATATTTAGAAGCTTCCCGCATCGATCAACTTCGTGAAGACCTCAAGGAGACATATATTCATCCCGTATAGACTTCCGCATCGATCAATCTATAAAAAAAATAAAATCAAAAAGAAAAAGAAAATTTTTTCATCATGGACTCACCTATTGTGATCTTGGACCTCTTTCCAAAAGGCATGCTACTTCCTACCATATGACCTAATCACTTTCACCTCCTTCCCTTTGTCTCTTCATTTCATACTACCTCAAGGGACCTGCTGAAACTGTGACATTTGGTGATCATGTGACTATTATTCACCTTTAGAATAATCAATCATGCAATGTCTTAAGGGTCTTACATTCACCAGCCTACCTAAGGTATGGTCAACCCATTATGATCCTTTCCAATCAGGTGGCTTTCTCGCCTCCTCTTATCTTTTCGCTTCTTCATTACTTATTGATTATCCTATACAGGACTAAACCCTCGACAGCTTATCTCTTGGGAATTTTTGCTTCTTTCACCACAATCAACTTAAAATCACCCATACCTATTTTCCCTTAATGCACCCAAACCTAAATGACCTTAACTTAATCATGCCTATGACCTAGAATCAAACATACCTATAACCTAATGACCCATTCTTCTACCTCCTCATATTCTTCCCTAGCTTATGGGAGAACTACATCGGCCTGAGGTCCCTTTTCATTGGGACTATGTAGGCAGCACTTCTAGGGCATGGGGCCCTGAAGGTTAGCTCGGCCACTCTTTACCCTCACCAATTTTCCCCATTTTACCATGATTTCCCATTTATATCAAAAACTAGAAACATACAAACCATGTTCACATCAATTAAACTATATATGCTTACCATGCATTCACATAACCTTTACCACTTAAATTATTTCACATTTTCATACATAACCAATATTTGAACGTTTTACACCATCACATGCATTTACATCAACATTTATTACCAAAAATCAAAATTTAATCCATGCCTATCAACGACTTATCCATGCATTTCAAGAATCACCTCCTAAACCATGACTGCGACTCCATCATGCCATGACTTGACTCCACCCTGCCTGACTCGACTCCATCCATGCCTATAAACTGACTCCAATCCATGCCTAAATCAACCGACTCCATCCATGCCTATGACCTGACTTCAATCCATGCCTAAATCAACACCTGATTTCCATCATGCCTATGACCTAACTCAATCCATGCCTATCAACTCGACTCGATCCATGCCTCTGATCCATGCCATAACTTTAGACTCCATATGACCATCCATCATGTCGATATCTATGACTGACTCCATCGTGCCTAACTCACCTAGTTTCCATCCATATCACAACAAAATTAAAATTCTCATAACAACCAATAAATCATCAGAATCTCATCCATCTCATCATATAAACATATGTGTGTATCCATACAATATACACTGATATCAAAATAATGTATCTCTCAAAATCATCGCATGCATGGGAGACGATACCCAATATACAAAATGTCATCAACATCACGAAGGTTAGCTCGGTATCATATACAATACAAAAAACTATCTTTGGCACACAGCCAAGCGATATATATCCACAATACAAATATCTACAAAAAGTGCCTGGACACACGGATTATCAAGACATCTCCATGCTTTGAGTATCTATCATGTATCGGTCTCCCCATCTCTCCTCCTCCCCTGTGCCCCCTGATCGGTGTCCCTAACTATCATCAATGGTTGGGGCCTAACCTAACTCTCCAGCCTTAACTAGAAGGCCCACATCCAGAGCTGGCCCTCCGTGCGCTAGTAGCCTCACCGTGACCTCTGTCCATGGGCTCATTGCCCCCTGTGCTCTCCTCACTGTGAGTGTGGGTGCTCCTCCTCTCACTCAAGGCCTGATGGGCTCTGACTCAAGCATATGACTGGAATAATATCCCGGCCTCCAAGTAGATGATCATGATAATATCTCTCCTCACCTAGGGCATCTCTCAAAAGGCCTCCCAGTACTGCCCGTGGTGGTGCCATCGCCTCTGACTCTACCCTTCTTCCCTACCTATACATGGGACCCTATCCTCCCCACTGCCTGCATAATGGGACCATGTCCCTAAGTGATGGTACCATGGCCTTAGAACTGTGTACTGTATATCTAGGTCCAGGCCTGTAGGGGTACTATCTATGTGCCATCTACTTGTGCTGTTATTATTCGGCTGTCCCTTGCAACTGTAACTTGTAACCCATCCTTGTCCTATATTGGCTGGCGGCCCTGGCCTTGTAAATCTATCACCTACGCCTGTAGGGCAGGCTACCTGTACCCCATCTCCATCACCACCCTCTCCATCACCACCCTCCCCATCTCCTCCCCTCCTCCCTCCACCTTGTGCCCACCCTGTGACTGTCCCTATCCTCTCCATGTTCCTCTGTGTGTGGCCACTGTGCTTGTAACATGCAACTATGCCTCTGTACCTGTCAGCTACCCCTACATGATCCCCAACTGGGTCACTAGGGTAGACACCTTCCCCTGTAGGGCATCTCTCTACACTATGATGGTGGCTAAATCTGGCTGCCCTGGCCTCGGTGGTACTACTCTTAGTTGTGTCACCCACCACTATCTATATATCCATCTGCTACCCGGCATCATCTATCTGCACATCGACGGACTACTCCTCCTTCCCGATCTGGCACTGTAGGTCAAGGTGGAGACATTGGCCTCTCCACATCATCCCTCCTATATTGTGGGAAGGGTGGTGGTATATCTGTAGCAGTAGCCCAAACTATCATTTGACTCTGTCTAAGGGTATCATCTCATGCTCTCCCTCCTACTCACGGCCCCTCTATCCACCTATAGATCTGAATCCCATCTAACTCCTCTGCCATCCATCTGTATGAGGGGAAGCCCACATATGGTCTCCAAATGATGTCCACTCTAGAAAATCCCTCCAGTAACCACTTATATATGCTACATCATGTGTAGCCCTCATGCCTCGGTGCTCTCCCATGGCTGGTACCCACCGCCTATAACCCACCCGCAACAACCTCCTCAAATGCGTCTGCTCGGGGCATCCTAAACTTGCCGCACACACACAATGTGCTCATAGGCCCAACAATGTAGTAAAAAAGTGCAACAAAGTTTGAACCACCGTAGCCGCCCATATGCCCAAAACTCCCTATATATTACACCAAAAATGTAGGTGCCCATGAAAACTAGGTCTTGTGTATCACCATGTCATGCAAGACCCCCATCATCGACCATGGGAACCATCCACCCTCTACATCTGGTAGTGCAAAACAACACACTACCTCCATCAACAATACCACCAACCTCATCTCCTTGGGTGAGGCTCGTACATCACTCCATAGCTCATACTCGTGCTATGGAACCACAAATCTGCAAGACCCTCACCGAACACTGGTGCCAATAACTCCTCAAGATGCCTCTGAGGAGATCAAGTATACCTGCATCCCCACTATCGGTAGCCGCAGGATCTGTAGACATCCTCCAGGGTGATCGTGAGCTCACCCATCAGCAAATGAAAGGTATTGGTTGCCGAGTCCCATCTATCGATGAGGGAAACCATCAAGCTCACCTCCGGACTACATGTCGGTAGTGTCTAACTCTAATCAGGCCCACCTCTGCCACATGATGCCACTCCTCACACATGTCGTGCTTGCTCATACCTACCTCTAAAATTAGTGGCGGTACCTTATCCCTCATGCATGTAGCTGATCTCTCACTTGCATCCAACAAAATGATCACATTATTAAACACTTACCCATATCTAAAATCCTCACCTATTTACCTTTACCTTTGACCCCAAATTCCACCAAACCTATCTACCCATGCCCTAAACCTTCACCTTTTACCTTTCCCTTTGACCCCACATTCGACCTAACCTACTTACCCACACCATATACCTTTGACCTTGACTTTACATCTTTATCCATACCCTTACCCCTCCTCCTATACCTATCCATACCCTTGCCTATCTCTCCATACCCACTAAATTTACCTCTTTTTTTTCCCGTGTTTATCCATGTGTGGACCGCACTTTGGTCATCATTGACCGAACCTAGTCTAACCTCAACGGAATCGGTCACCTCCTTGTGACCCGGACACTACCCACCGACATCGGCCATCGGTCATGACTTGGTCCTGATATCGGCACCACCACGATCCCACGCCCCTTTCTCTCCAGTGGAACTCCTCATCCTACCCACCCATTCCTCCCCCAAACCCCTCAATCATCCCCACCCCCTTTACCTCCCTACCCTTCCCCATTCTTTCACCCCTTTTTCCCATTTTCACAATTCCATTTTCCCCCAAACCCCATTTTCCCACCTACCCAAAATTTCCCAATTTAACCAAACAAACAACAATAGGCTTTAGATCTTACCTCATCCCACTATCGTCGATGTGGTGGCACCTCAAGCCACTACATTGGTCCACCCGATCCCTCTCCTACCTCCGCCATCACCGAATGACCTCTAAATCTCCAACCAATCAAATCATCCAATCATCTCTGACCCCACCTATCAATCCACACTCACCACCTATGTGGCTAGCTAACTCAACTCTCGAGGCACTCCGTTGTTTTCTTCTTCCCTTTCTCTCTCTTGTCATTTTCTACTCTTTTGCAAATCACAAATGAATTTCAAAAATGTAGACTTTTTTCATTTTTATAACCCTCCCGACTTGACCGGTGATGGTTTCCCTTGACCGACGATGGACATTTGTGTGCCCTATCCAGACCACTATCGATTCCTCCTAAACGACCTCGATTAATCCCGACCGATGTTGGTTACCTTGCACAATCTTCTTACTAGCCTTTACTCCTAATTTTCTTACCTAACTCCTTTTCTACCTCACCCACACCTAACTTGAACACTTTACTTTCTCCTCCTACCCTCAATATTTACCACCTCACCTCATCATCATCTGGGGCCTCATTATTTTAACCATGCCTCGGCCTTACCCATGTTGTGACCTATATACCTGGACTGGAACACTGTTTGTGACCTTTGAACCAATGTGCTCATTATACCTTGACATCATTACCCGTGTTGTTTGACCTAGTGACCTTACTTTTCCTATTGCCGTGATGTATATCCTGACCCAACCTTGGTGTACCGAACATACCTAAACATTCCTAACACCGACCCACATTGTGTTTCCTGACCCTATCCTATACCCTGGATACCGGAATCACTTCAACCTTGTTTGGATATCCCTATCGACCTTAGATGATGTAGAGTTTACAAGCTCTTCAACCTAGTACCGTGCCTGCAATTTATACATGTGTGTGCATTTGACTGCCACTACCTTTGACCCTAGCCCATTTACCTATTTACCCGATTTGACCTTTACCCCATTACCCCATGGTTCACCATTCTTCTTCACATCCACTTTTATCAAACCACTCCTCACCGATTCATCTGTCACCTCATCAATTCCTGGTTTGAGGGGGATCACCTTCACCCACACATGGGGCAACCACATCTTATTTTTTCAGCATCGCTTACCAATACAAGCTATGCAACAAAAAGGGGAAAAATGTAGACACCAAAATCAGGTCACACTCCCCTTAGCCCCTTGTCAATTAATCAACTTAAACACACTTACCTAACCATGCCCCTTTCACCCCACACTAATATTAATTTAATTAAATTAAATTAATCCTATCCTCATCATATCTATTATTTAATTATCCTAATTAAATTAATACCCACCCTCCACCTCACCTAGCCACCTCACCCTAAGCCTATTCTTAGTATGTTTCCATAACTAACTAAGACCTAACCAACACCCTAGAAATCAATGCCTACACCTCATTCCACAGAACACAAATGGTAACTCCCGATCTGTCGGAGGAATAGAGAGATCTGGCAACATTTATAGCCATGATCTCCTATTTTTAGTTAACTTAGGGAATCCCACTTAACCGACGCCGGTTACCCCTAAACCGATGCCGGTCAACCCATAACCACCATTGGTCACCCTTAATCCCTTTTGGAAACCTTATTCTCGAGGTTGGCAGATTCTGAGAGCACGAGCATGCATGCAAGCAACCAAAGCAAGCATTCTTTCTCGCACAGACGTCCAACACTCACCCAACAACCATCTAGCACTCATCCCAAAGCATAGATCTGATCCAACCAAGCAAGAAGGAGAGCACATGAAGCCCATGCAAGAGAACTCTTCAACATTTGGTGATCCTCCACAACATTGATCTCCTTCCAACACATCCATTCCTCACTCACAGGGATACAAAAGTAGATTCAAGTAAGTAGAGCATTTTACTCATCTCATTTGCTTGATTCTTATTTTGTATGTTCATCCCTCTCATTGTATGTTATCTCTCTCTCAACCACCCATTGAACTCCTCTTGTACTTACTAACCCTCCATACCCCCATCAAAACCTAGAAAACCCCATCCAAACAACCTAGTACCTCATTCCAACCAACCCAGCCCTTTGTGCAATCACAAAGGGACCCAAAACTGCTCTTTGATATTCCTAGATCCCACAAGAATCGGCATTGGTTTTCCTAACCATCGTTAATTAGCCTACATTTTATTGGCTACATACCACCATTTTCCAACTCAACCTATAGCTCATTCCTAGCTCCACCTAAACCCTACTAGATCTATCCACTGGCCTGATATCCCACCTAGACCTCACAAACACCTCACTCAGCTCCCTATCAACTTGAAAAACCCCCTAGACCTTTGTTCTTGACCCTCTGTCATTTTTTCGATCTGGCGTCGGTCACCCTTAACCAGCATCGGTTACCCCTAGACCGACATCGGTCTTTGTATCTACCAACACCGCTCGGAACAACAACCTACCTACCTTCTCCCGAGTTACCCATATTTTCCGTGACCTTCCTCGACCTCTCTGTTAGACTGCGCGAAACCCAGAACCATTTACTTGACCCTGGATCGTATTCTAGCCTAGCCTGTTAGATTAGATCTTACTTATTGTATTTTGTATGAGATACCTAAATCATATTGACTATAGTAGGACAACATTTACTTTATTTCTCGCATTAAATTTCTTAAAAAGTGGATTGACATCTGTCAGGAAGTATCACACTTCCCGGATCTAGCATACACTAGGTAGTCCACTGCATATACTGTTTAACTCTTTCGGTGGTCTTGTTTTCTATTTCAGGTAGTTCCTCCCAGCCAAAAGGAAGCTCTCATGGTCAATTGTGGATTGAGGAGTCAACACACACGCAACAACCTTCAACCATTTTCAACAGGTATTCCTCCTAACCTTTTACCCTTGTCTGTTTCTTTAACTTCCTAGAAACGTATAAGAATCAAGTGAAACAGTGGTGGCAAAGCTATTTTAATTACATATTGAGATAATTTACCTACAATATTGTGTTCTTTGGTGTTCTATTTCTGCCCATAATATGAATTATAAAAGTAATTTCATTATAGTTTGATTCATTTTCCATTAATGGCTTAGGTTCTATTCTCACTTTGTCATATTTTGTCTACAAGACTTTGGGTGAGTTTAAATTTCTCCTTATCAATCCTCTAGGTTACGAGTTATGTTATTTATCCTTATACCTCCTCACTCCCTCTCAAGACTTAATCACAACTTATATACTCTTTCTTCGACCACCTTTTCTCCTTACTTCTTGCATGCTTTTCTCACAAACCTAATGACCCTTCAAATCAAAAAGCTGTCTAGTCTCTCTTACACGATTGTGTTTACATTTCTTTTCTCAAGGTAGAAAAAAATAAACAAGTCTAAGAATTGTTTAATTCTTAACCTTCCTCTAACCTTTCACAATTGTCCAAGGCTCCTCAACCTTCCAAAATATATCATTGAAGACTCTTTTATGAAATTTCCTTCTTTTAGGCCCTCTAAACTGGGCATGCATAGTTCAAATCAGATTATCACTGTTAAATCTGAAAATGCTTATGTTTTGGACTGAGTTTCCCTCTCTAAGATCCTTACTCTAATATCCTTAATCACGCATTAAACCTTCTTCACATTGACCATCTAGCTCACTCAACAAGAAGTTTAACTATTTCATGGTATACATATCTCAAACTCATTACAAACCTTCCAAATTGTACTCCTAGCTTCCTTTCCCCTTGATACTAAAATCTTGAGTCTTTTCCCTAGTTATTGAGATTCTTGGCACCCTACTAACTTCATCTAATTACACAAATAATCACAAACTTCTCTCAAGATTTATTAAGCCTGTTGAACTATATTATGTCATCCCTTATCTTCTCTTTGTGACTAAACATGTAAATGAATGTATTTCTTGTCTTGTATAGGCTAGATATTTCATTGAGCACCCTTTGATTCTTCACACACACTTATAGGGAGATTCTATTACCTCATGTTATAATTCCTCAACATCATCACACATTTACATTGTCATTTGATCTATTACCTCAAGTTATAATTCTTCTTACAAGCATCAAGTAAAATTTCGACATAAAACACAATTTCAAACCATTTTAAACCACATGCAACTATTTTATAGGAAATACCATTCTCATTTGCTCTTGAACTTAAAATTCAGGATCAATTCTTTCTTATGGGTTATCAAACACTTGATTAATATAAACAACACAATCCATATTTACCTCCACACATAATTTATAGCTCTTGAGTCTAAGATTGTTTCACTTGAGGCTATATAGTTTTCTCAACACATATAAACACACTCATTTAACATTATCAAGATATTCAACATAAGCATGCAAAGGTGCACAAAACACTAACACGGTCTCATATATAGGTTTTCTTCATCAAAAGAAACTTTTATTTGATCATACATGAAAAATACAAATCTCCTTGAGCCATAGGCTCTGATACAAAGTTTCCCACCCTCAGAACTGTCCTTCTCCACTCTCTCTAACCTCTTCATTTGAATACCAAAGATGAGTATGTGTATCCAAGAAGGTAGTTAGGGATTATCCATGCTAACCTAACCTTGATTAAGCTAACTCAAGGTGAGTCAAGGTCTTGGTGAGTTTAGAAATTCATGAGAAGGTAGAATAGATAAGTTATAAACTTCACTACAACATTCATGACTCATGTATTAACATCTAACCCTATATCAACCTATGACTAAATTCAAAAATTTAAATTTTACATTTGGAGGGAAAACTCCTTATTTTCCCCCTAGAGTTCAAATGGAACCAAGACACACCTAAAATACTTTAAAAGCTAAAAATGCTTATTTACATGATGCTCCTGCATCAAATCCTAAACCATAATAGATACTCCCAAACTCTTCTTAAACAACATATTACATACTTATCTCTCATATTCAGTTGATTCTCCATCCTTTTGTTGGTATGAGTCTCTCAATGAAAACACTTGAGAGCATTACGATTATGAATATAAAAACAAGCTGATTTATTTTGATTTATTTTGTATACATTGTAACATTTACACAATGTAGTTCTTAAGTTTGACCAATGAATATTATGACATTTGATATTGAATCATGAGTATGTTCTATGGTTATTTAATTTTGAAATGATTGCACCATTAAAGCGGCTCAAAATGTTGATCGGAAGTTGTGATGATAGATATGGTATGTGTAGACATTATACGGCTCTATGTAGAATGTGATGACTTAGTAGTGTATAAAGGGAAAATCAGCAGTCTAGTAGAATCCCTAGGCATTTTTTTCCTAGCTAGATGGTTTACACCTTCACTAAGTTGTGCGTAAATCTAGTTATGGCATTGTGATCTTATATTTATGTAGTTTTGAATCCCATGCTCAAATGCTAGAGATTTGTAATTTTGTGGCAAATTAGAGCTTCTACTTTCTTCAAAACCCTATCTTTTCTTCACTTTGGAGACCTAAAAAGAGGTTAATCCGATTGGGCTAGACTGACATCACACCATTCAAAGAGGGAACAAGCCACATGTAATTCTCCCATCCGATGCATGTGTATGATGTGTATAATATCAATATGTCAGTGCGTAGAGTATCCCAATGAAGCCTACATCAATGAAAATGATATTTGGTGTGAAATATGCAATGTAAAGATGATTTAGGGTATAAAACATAGAATGTGTCAAGAATTGAATTGTGGTCTTGTGCTTCTATTGGATGTTGATTTTGTAATGAGAATACTTTTGCAAAGCGTGGGAGTCTTTAGATATCAAATACCACTTATGTTTTGTGTAGGTCGAAATGATTGAAATGTATGTGTGTTTATACAAGACTTGTTTGAAATGTTTCTTTCCCATAGGTCCCTAAGTCGATCAAGCTAGCTTGTGCATTTGCAAAACTAGCCATTGTAATAAGAGGTAAAATTGTCTTTGGGTTTGACTCTTTGGGCAATTTCGACAAAGAGTATCAAAACTCATATTTTTTAATTATAGAGGGTGGTAATGTGTCCAAGATGTGTTCTCAGTAGCTAGTATATGGATTTTTGACAAGTTAAATATGTATAACAAACATGACCTAGTGGCTATGTAGTACTATATTGAGCAAGATGCATGGAAGGGTAAGTAAATTATGTGTAAGAAGGTAATTTGTTGGGATAATGCTAGATAATTAATGTGAATTACCTTTGCTCCAAATATGGGTACTACATTTTCCCCCATCTTAATCTAGTAATTGAAAATTGTTGGATTAAAATGAAATAAAGTAAATGCAAATCTCCCATTCGACTCAAAATATGCATGTGTGGATTGTTCATGTTCCATCTCCTTGTTCCATGCACGTGAACTTGTAAAAAAATGCAAAAGTGTGTATTAACTTATGATGATGATGCTAATACAACTGGTAAAAGATAATACTAAATTAAAATCATGAAATGGGTACGCTCGATTGTCCCATGTAGGGAGTAAATGATGAATGTGATAAAAATTTGACATTTGGGCCTATCACTTTCCATCTTGTGTGCATATGGGCTTGTCACTTGCCATCTTGTGTGCATTTGGGCATTCTAGGTAGCCATTTTGTGTTCATTTGGGCATGCCAAGTAGCTATTTTGTGTGCATATGAGCCTACCACAAAACTAACTTGTGTGTAATTGGGCCTGCCATACGAAGCCATCTTATGTGCGTATGAGCCCATCATGAAGCCAGAATATGTAAGTAGTAGTACACCACAAATCCATTGTGTTAAAAATGGTGTAAATGTCGTAATTTCCAAATGTCTAACATGTCACCAATGTACAACGTGTTCAAAATCAATATAAATTGTCCAATGTCGAATGTCAAATGTGTAAATGATCGTGTACAATGTGTAGCTATCGAATGTCAAATGTGTGACCATAATCGGTGCTCAAATTTCCAAATGTCAAATCATCAAATGCGTGACCATCATTGATACTCAAATGTCCAAATGTCAAAATTCCATAGCATCATGTATGTGCCTAATGTATACCAATGCCATAATGTAATGTTCCATACATCATATGACATATATCTATAATGATGCAATAATTTCTATGATTTGTATCATAATTACCTATAATCGAGTATCTCAAATTTCTTGTAATGTATCGTAATATCCATTAATGTTATAATTCCCTATACAATGTTTTGAAAACTATGTGAGTGTCATCACATGATGTCAATTGAAGCATTGCATTTTTCAATTACATGAATGTGTAAGAAAAATCCACAATACGCCCCCCTCTTTTGAGATGAGGGATGTTGCAAAGGATCACTCAGCTCAAAAGAGAAAAGTGTTATTTGAAAATTCATCTAGCAAGCATCCTCGATATAAACCATATATAGTGTAGCAAATAACGTGGTAAAATATAAGTGTTTTAGTGGTCATGAGATATAAGTAGTGTTAGCATAAATTATATGTAACATCATCAAACTAATTAGGTAAGCAATTCAACATATAAGATAACAATGATCAAAAGAATCGAAGGACAACATACTTTAATCAACACCTAATGGATCCATAGAGACCTATGATAGGACATGACACAACATGGCTTGATAAGCCTATCAAACTAAATTGATTAATCGGGGATGACAAACTAATCAATGTTAGTTGTTAGTATCGAGTGTGAAAAAACAAGTATGTGTAAACCCATTTTACTTGGAGCGTTGAGAGAAAACAAGAGGCATACAATCAATGTGTTGTCAAATAATGTGTAACAAGCAATGATATAAGCAATGGAACAATCATCAATTAATGTGCTTAGAGGCCATACAAAGTGTAACCTATACCGCATGCAAATTCTTGGTACCCTTCGTATACTCAAGCTTGATACATACCGGTATGGGTATGGGTATGGATACAATATGTGTACAATGTAAAGTACGTACCTATAGGCCCCTCGATACATCTCGGGTATGGAAATATGTACCCGAGATGTACCAAGGGCCTATAGGTATGTACTACATGTACCGAGATGTATCGGGGCATGCGACGTGCACATGCAACGTACCACTTTGCCATTTTCAACTTAAAATAATAAAAAATAAAAAATAAAAATCCCTAACTTTAAAAAAACATGGGATCGACAGTGGAGTTAGATATGTGAGTCCAAATCAGTTGAAGCTTGCATAGGTTGAGCCATTGATGCCGCTCTTGTCAGTAGCTATTTCGAAAATGAAGCTTGCATTGCCGCTTCATACCACTACAACTTCCGTTGTTTAAACTTTAATGAAAGATCTCTTAAATGAAAGAGTCGGGAAATATTCATTTAGGTTTATTTGTTTTTATAATTGTTTGTTAGCGTTCAAGTTTTATTAAACTCGTTTATAAATAAATTAATGATAAAGTTTTATTTAGATTTATTTAGGTTTATTGAGTTTTATAATTGTTTGTTTCGCATTTAGGTTTTATTATTGTTTTTATAAATAAATTAATGATAAAGTTTTATTTAGACTTATTTAGGTTTATAAAGTTAAAATATTTTAAAAGGTAAAGATTAAAAGATAAAATATATATATATATTATATATATATATATATATATATATATATATATATATATGTTTAAATTTATTATAATGTATTTCAATTTGATATATTATTATTTTATTATGTTGTAATTTAATGGTTTATGAACTCTATATTTTTTTTTCTTTTGTAAATTTATATTAATCAAATTTAATCACGTTTATTTTTCCTAATATTATCTTTGTTAAGCTTCATTCAATTTTTTTCTTTACCAAACTCTCGAAGACGAACTTTGTGACTTAGGTTCTAGGCTTTTAGCCCTAAGAAACTGAAAGTGAAGCAAGTTGAGAAGTCGAACTTGAATGTATTAGGTTATTAACTATTATGTTTTGAACATTATGAATCAATACAAACATAAGTCTCAATTCTCAAAGTATTTGAAATATCAAATATGTTTTCATGTTCTATAAATGATTGTATGAGTATTAAATTTCAATAAGTATGCAAATGATTCTATATATAAAAATGTACCCAACAACGCATCGTGCACTGGAAGTTATTAAAATTTTTTTGTTTCAACATACCGTACTATACCGTTCACATTTCAACCAATGTAACATGCAATGTGTGTGTCACTCAATATAACAAACAATGTTCACATATGAAGAAAGGTAACCAACAATGTCCATGTATCAACCAATTTTTATGCAAATAGTGTATTTATCTAGAAAATTCACCTTGGAGACCTAAAAAGAGGTTAGTTTGATTGGGCTAGACTAACCTCGCACCATTCGAAGAGGGATCAATCCACATGAAATTCTCCCAACCGGTGCATGTGTATGATGTGTACAATAACAATATGTACAGTGATATATGCTACACATGCATGTCAAGTAATCAATGAGTGCTTAAACTTATAATAGCTAATTAGGATTTCGGGAAAAATAACAATAGCATGTAGAGAATACTAGAGGCCTTCAAGACTAAAACCGCATCATGTCAAGAATATATAGTCCTGTAGAGGTGACAAACAATAGGTGAATGATTACCCATTCACATCTATATGAAATATGGTAAGAGATAATGCAAGGATGTCAACACTCAAATAACACATAATAGATTACAAGCACATATTCAATGTTGATTATTTATTAGTAATTATTTCAGTGGATTTCTCTATGTAAGGAAATTTTAATTCTTTCAAAATTCACATATTTAGTTATATTATTAGGGAAAACCTATCTTATAGGTACATAAACACATATGTATCTGCATATACATATGAATATGTATCTAAGAGACCTTACTTTTTCCTTCCCGCAAAGAAAAAAAAATTCTATAAAGGTCTGTGGATGCTTGCTTAGATGGAACTTTAAACACACCATTGTCAAATAATTTCCTTGCCTAGAATAAAACATTGTTCACATGGTTTATGATCAATTTGCATGTCATATGGACTTAACAACCTTTTTCCCGAATAATGTCTGTTGATGCTGCTTTAGCGAATTTCTTGTTTTGAAAATCTTATCTTTGGACCTAGAACATGAAACAATGATCCTATTCAGAACTAAAACACGTATAAGTATCACCCAATGTTTTAAAAACTAGTGAACTGGAGCTGGAACATGCTAGTTTGACCAACTCAATACTATTTAAGGGAGCAAACCGATAGGAAAACAAAGCTTGGGACGGGCAATTCCACTCGGCTCAATACTAAAGGAGCAAACCGGTAGAAAAATAGGCTTGGGGATTGGTTCCATACTAAATGGTCCAAGTTAATGTAGCCAACTTTAACACAAACTCAATACACTAAAAATATCTTGAACTCAAAGAAAATAAATCTTCTTCTTCATTATGGAATCATGAATTACAATGCTTCATAAATAGGAAAACAACTCCCAACTCGAGTTGCCAAGAAAACTCTAACTAACTTTGACTAAATCAACTCTACATGCAATGTCGGAGCTTATCCTATAAGCTGCTTGATTTGGGAGTGAAGACCCCGGATCAAATCAATATGGTGTTGGATATCTCTTTTGGGTGGTAACCCATCTGGTAGCTCATTAGGAGTAACATTAGAAAATTATTCTATTAATTTTGCTACTTCTACTGGTATTTGTGCACTTACAGGTTCATCCTTATTTGTGACCGGCAAATAAAAAACCCAATTACCTTTGCCTCCTTCACAAATTATTTTGCGAGAAAACATATTTTCAGCGTTTTCCTCTTCCTTAAGAGGTAGTAAAACTATTTTTGTGCCATCCTTCCAAAAAGTATACAAATTCTTCCGCCATCATGAGTAACTTTTCTATCAAATTGCCATGGTTTTCCAAACAACATATGACATGCATCCATAGGAATAACATCTCACCAAATCTCATCCTTATAAATTTTTACAATAGAAAAAATTATTAAACATCTCTTATCAATAGTAACTTCATTACCCTTCTTAAACCATGCAATATGGTAAGGGTTAGGATTCTTCTCACAATGCAGGCCTAGTTTCTCAACCATCTCATTTGAAACCATGTTCTCACAACTACCACCATCAATAATAACATTACATACCTTTCCTCCTGAAGTGCATCTTGTTCTGAAAATATTTGTACGTAGCCATGCATCCCCTTGATCTCCTTTCTTGGAGAAATCATCATCCTTTTGATCATTAGATTTTCTCCCACATCTGGTGGAATTTCTAGGTCGATCATCTTCTTCTTGTTCAATTTCAACAAGATTTACTCTTGGAGGATCTGCTTCCCTCTTATCAAGCGTATAATAATGTGGGAATTCAAATGCTCTATGCCCCTCTTCACCACATCTATAGCAAAAAAATGGTCTTCGTAGAGCCTCCCATCCTTTTCCGCCAACATATCCTCTGCCCCTAGGAAATCCTCTACCTCTTTGCTGATTTGGGAGATCTTGTCTTGTATCTTCTTACTTTTCCACTCCACGAGGTTGTTCTCCTCTACCTTGGCTGAAACTAGCTCATCCCTAAAAGGAGGATGAGGCCCCCTATTCATCCCAGGAGATCTCCTAAAACTTTGACGGTTTTGTTTTTCTTTCGGCCTTTAAAGTTAGTTGATATGCATCCTCCATGCTCTTGATCATGTGCATGCTTAGCTCATCTTGAATAGAAAATTTTAATCCATTTACATACCTTGTAGCCATTTTTTCCTTAGTTTCTTCATGCTCTACACAAATGGACAACTTGTAAAACTCATCTATGTATTCTTACACGGTTTGTAAGTTTTGTTTGAGATTCTGAAACCTCCGAAAAGGGTTTATGCATAATCCATAGGGAGAAATTTGTCTTTTAGCTTCTTCTCCATCTTACTCCAGGTCCTAATCCTTTCTTTCCCCTTTCTTGATTTTAGATGATCCCACCATAACATAACATGACCTTTTAATTTTGTGCATGCAAATTTTACCTTCTTTTCCTCTAACATAGCCTTCCACTCAAAAAAATTTCCCATGCTAGTCAACCAATCGATCAACTCCTTTGGTTTTAGGCTACCTCCATATTCTGAAACATCAACTCTTATCCCATCATTCTTTCCTTCTAATGCTTGAAGCATCCTTTCTTCAAAAGCTAAGGGTGGTCCTTGTGCTTCCTCCTCTTCACAAACTTCATCTTCATCTTGTGTCATCTCCACCTTGATTTCCTCTCTAGGCTATAGTTGTAGCAAGCGCAACAACTTGCCTCTACAGATCCTACATGTTTCTATTCATCTGGGCAATTCTACCCCTCTTCCTCTTCCTCTTCCTGCCATTATTTTTTTCCTTCACCAAGACTCGAACTCGCCTCGATGTATGAAAAATAATGTATAGCCAACTTTAACACTCCAAAAAATAAATATTCTTCTTCGTTATTCAATCATGAATTACAATGCTTCATAAATATGAAAACAACTCCCAACTCGAGTTTCCAAGCAAACTATAACTAACTTTGACTAAATCTACTCTAGGTGGAAAAATTTACTATTTTTAGTAGTTTACTAAAAGTGCTATTCTTTCTAAGTTTGCATGCTTATTCGTACTTACGTAGAAATTGCCATGCATCTTCTATATGCCTAAATTAGAGGAATTTCCAACTTTCTAACCTACTATGCATTCAAGAGACTAAAATTTACTAATGCCCTAAAATAAGAAAAAACCAAATTAAAACTTAAATCCTAATTTTCGGACATCGATGGCAGATTTTGGGCTCAAAATGTGCCAAAAACATGTTCGGCCCATTGGCTGGTTGATTGGTGTGTTCGTCTTGTTGAAATAGGTTGTTTAAAAAAATGGACTCAAACGAACACCCGGAGCACAAGTTATGACCTTTTCAAGTTCCTGCTAAAAATAGTGCATCATTCTCCCCTGCTTGAAAAAAACGCAGCTCCTGCAAGTTGTCTTCTTCAAATTTCGTCATTTATCTTTATCCAACTTCTTAATCTCCCACTTTGTGACCCATGTGTTGTCCTCTTGTGCCAATCCTTTCCAATGTACCAAATATTTGTTGTATTGTCCATGTCGCGTGGTCACTATTTTTGTCCAAAATCTGATCCACTTCTTTCTTTTTCACCAAAACTACGCCTCCAATCTACTATTTCAATAAAATCCCCTTGATTATCCCCATGAAAAGAATATAAGTCTCGAAAAATTAAACACCTGGAGAGATATCAAAATAACGTGGCAATTTTACCTCATAAGCATTATCATCATTATCTTCTTTGATTTTGTGAGACCAATCTTTTTGTACTTCAACTTGTTATAGGTTTCTTTTGGAAACCTTTCTTTCTGAAGCTATACCATAATCAAATCACCCATTATAAACACTTTATTCCTTTTGTGCACATATACTATTTCGTTATCGATTATTACCGGAGGTCTGCAACTTCTTTCGCACTTCTTCCTGTAATTGTTGTATATGTTCGGCAAATGCTTTTGCATCATCACCGGCTCTACCATCTAACACCCATTTTGGATTACTCCCATACACAATATAAAATGGGGATTTTCCTGTGGATCTATTTACGGAGCTATTATAAGAAAACTTAGCTTGTGGTAATGCTAAGTCCCATTGTTTTGGCTTTTCCCCAACTATGCACCTTAACATGTTTCCCAAACTTATATTTACCACATCTATTTTCCCATCGGTATGAGGATGATAAGAATCTCAATTTGAACTATTTTCCCATCGGTCTCGAGAATGAAAGAAAAAGCTGCTTGTGAGTGGTCGATAGGTATATTGCGGTAGATATATTGGAAGGAAATTTTTTCACATGGTTGCAATTAAGTAAATATAATGAATGCAAGGGTTAAATTTGACGTCTGTTTAGATGTTTTTGTTGATTTTCACCGTAAAATACTTGCAAATATTTGTAATAAATGTCACACGTGACTTGTATATTTAATACTTGACCATTAATATATTATATAGATTTATATATAAATTATAGAATATATATTAAAAATAATTAAATAAATATGAAATGATTGGTATAAATAACAATGTTTTGTATTTTTGAAATGTAGTATTGAATAATTACCATCACCCAAAAATTGTTTGACAAGCATAGGTGGACATCAAATTTAACCTACGAATGAATGTACTGAATTAGAATGAAATAAAGAAAAAAATAAATTGCAACAAAGATGTAAATATATTTCTCTCCATAGTTTGAATAAAGACTTTAACATGAATGGTTACTATTCATTAGGTATGTGAAAATACTACTTGATATTAACATCAAATTGGAAATTCAATTCAAGTTATTGACCTTCACATCTCACATGTGGCCTCTCATTTTTTAATGAAGAAGTATTAATAAGAAAACCTTATATATTTGTAATATGTGATTATAAAATTAACATAAAATATGGATGTATTTTAGGAATATTTATAAGATGTAAATAAATAAATATTATGATAAGAGTAACAACTTAACACATAAAGTAAATAAATTAATTCATATACGAGATTTGTTTTATACATTATTTACATGGATTTGAAAATTGCATACAATAATTTAATCAAATTCAAGCTTTAACCGTGCTTTTCAAAAATAATCTAAATTAGGAGTAAGATATTAATATTAAAAATGCAAACAATTTCAGCAGAAAGTTAATCATTGTATTGCACATAGGATCGGGGCATGATAAGAAAAAAACATGGTATAATTCTATATATGTAGAGGATTTGTAAGAGACTCTAAGAAAGTCAATTGACATAGGATTTAAAAATAGAGTGATCAGATCCTTCAATTGTGTATACCATTTGGGGAGGATTATTTGGCATCATCTACTCTAATCCTCCACAATACAAAAATCATCCATCATAACAAAATATGATCATGGAACACTTCAAAAAAAATTTCGCATTTTACGTATAACACACTCTTTTCCTAGATGATGAAGATGATTAAGAAGACCATTATCAATAATATTAACTTAGTAAATGTCTATCAAGAATTTAATTGGGTAACTTTCAAATTATCAATAACGGCTTCTCTAGTCACTAAGATTTGTGCAATTTCTTATGAACTTCAAAAATGGAACTTAGACTATTTGAGACAAACATAGCAATGAAGAGGAAAAATAAATAGCTATAATCGAAAAAATCTCATCCAACTATATATGAAAAATAGGAGGCTAGCGAGTTAGTGGAAGAGTTGAGTGATTGAGACAATGATAGATAAACAGTAGATTGGAAGACTCCAATGTAGCAAAAAGAATTACAAGTTGCACTTCTGGAAACATATAGAATCACATGTTGTAAAAGTGCTTCACATAGAGACTTTGAGTGACATATTATGGCATGTAATGATTAGGGAAAAGAAAAATAAGGTTGACACCAAGATTGGGAGTAGTGAATCCCTTCTCCTCCTGTCAAAGTTGAATCACATCACATGAATGACTCATATCCGTACATGAGGATGTGAATGCATTAATGACCTTTGTCACCTGTCAAAATCATAGTAGATGGATGCTTTGAATAATAGTCAGAACGGGAAAGGAGGATCTTAAAACAGATGAATAGACACTCGTGGGTTGGATCATATCTATTTTGGTGTAGTGTGCTAGGCCAAATTAAGGGTTATGAGTGCCCTAGGCAATACTGGAGCTAACAGTTTCTATAAATAAATAAAATATATAGCAAAAGAATAATTAATCGTGACCAAAAATCATATTACTTGATATGTTATGCCTCTTAACATCCAAGAAAAACTTCCTAATATATTTTTTTGTATCTACTACTGCCTAGAATCCCCAGTTAATTCTCTAATATATAGTCTTTATCATAATCTTCCTTTTCTCATATATTTCCCAACTATTTTTCCCACATTCTTTCCATATTCACCTTTTTTATCTCTCCTCCAAAAAATCTTCCAAGACTTCAAAATAAATCAAAGTATGAAAAATACATGAGTATGAATTAAATTTAAGAATCCTACAATAAAGTCACTTGCATAAATATTTGAGGCCTCCTAAATATCATATTCTTAATACAATTATGTAATTTTATTTTTATTTTTAATGAAGTGAATTGAATTGGTATGTAAGGTTGGACACTAGTGCTACTAACATATATGGAACTAATAAATTGATCTACTCTTCATAAAAACCATAGTAAAATAAAATAAATTAACGCCCCCTAAATGTTAGTGCCCTAGGCAGTTGCCTAGTTTATTTAGGCCTTAACCCCCTCGGTGGTGTGGATATCGTTGGGTCAATGTCAAGTGACAATGAAATCACTTTGTAACCTCGCCTTTTAAAATTACTTAGTCAGATTGGAGAGAAATATGGTCATTTGAAATACAAGATTGATAACTTCTTGTTACCAATCTTAAGCTTAAGAACGTAGGAGATGAAGCGGTTGAACTTCATTTAGTATACATAAAATTGTATACCTTAATATTATGAAAATGTCAAGAGATAGAATATAACCCGAGGAGACCGTGACTATGAAAATGTAGTTTTAGAAACACTCAACTATAAAAGAATGAAATATAGGAGAAGACGATGAAAATGAAAAGTTTGTTTTCAAGAAAATTGACTAAGGTTGGTCTATCAGGGCTAATAATTGTATTGTCCCATACAAAAATTAATAGAGATCAATATACTTGGAATTTTATGTTATATTCTTTTCTAAAACTCTCTATACTAAATATCAATTATTTGCATTATCATTTGTTATTATAATTATGAGTCTAATCACACTCATTTATTGAACACACATCCATAGTCATGCCCACCTATTGGAATTTTTATCATTGTAGGGTGAAATTGGTAGTATTAGAAATTAGAAGATATTAATGCACATGAAAATATCTTTTTGTCTTCAAATATTATACCGAAAAACCTAGAAATAACTAGGTGTAATCCTCGAACCATGGGAAAGTGTAGTCTTAAATATTCTTGCAAACCATAGAATATATCCCCATCACCACATCATTTACCATATGTAGAATATTTTTACAAATCATGTCATGCTTTGAATGTATGTTCTTGAATATGAAAGGACAACAAACAAATATTTTAAAAAAATGGTAGAGAGATGGAAATAGTACTCCTCCAACAGAATCCTTTATTTTTCTTATTTCTGTAAGGGAAGCGATAGAGGACATGAATTTAGGCAAGCATCTCCACCACGAGAGGCCCCGAATGGAAATATTACTATCCTCCATCCATCTCATTCTCAGCTAGCAAATAATGAAATCGAAACAATGTATCACATTACAGCAACATCAAAAACAACCTATGCCATATCATATAAAAATCCCATGAAGCATGTATGATGTGGTCATTATCCTGGGAAGAGATCTAGAAGAGGAAAGGTGAGGTGAATATTGGATTGTCTGCTCTATGACGCATCCAAACATTCATCTTAGTGTTGTACTAAACCCATAAAATATAATAGGACAATGACGACAAAGCTGCATTGATGTTTCCTATGATCATTATATCTTCTTTTATCTTAGCCGAGATTACTACTAAACTAAAAGAGGCTATTGACAAAATGATAATTATACATCTACAACAAACACATGAAATGATGAATCTCATGGATGATTTAGTGGAGAAGAAATAAATATTTTGTTGGGTGAAATATTTCTTCGATGACACCAAAAAAACACTTATACCAACTATTAACCAATGGAATGACCAATTATAAAATCACCCTCTTCATCCTCACATATATTATACTCTTAAAGGTTATCATCATAGTCCATTTCCTCTATTTAAACTAAGCACCTATGTTAAGATTTACATAACAAAATTTGAATCCTCATTAAAATATTAAGACAAGCCTATTACATCACCAAGTTGAGAGCTTATATTTTCATCACCCCATACCTCTATTAAAATCGTACAAAATATTGAGACAAACCTATTTTACCAAATTTGAAGACATAAAACTTGTGAGTTTTACTTTGACCAACTTCTCAATCTACATCAAACACCAACCAAGAGTAGAGTTTTTTATTATATTGAATGATTTAAAACAATATTACCTAGACCACTATTTCAATCAATTTATAGATATAAATGATATCTATTTGGTTGGAATTCAATCCCACATTCCTCACACGGTTTTATGTATTCAACTTCAACTCCTTTAAATAAAAGTGTGTTGAAGTCACCAAGTGCAAGGAGTCCACGATTAATTCTTGCTCTCTTAGTACTTAGGTTGAGACCATTAATGAATCAACTAATCTTGAAACATTAACACATGCACCTATATGAGATGGTATGCCATATTTATGTATGAGAGTCATAAAAATGATACACCTAGATAGATATTTTGACACAATTACTTCTCCACTTGCCACATTTCACACTCATATCTTTGCTAAATTAAGATCCCCTAAAACATAAACTAGCAAAGTACATAAAAATAAAAAAATAACCAAATGAAAATAATCTCATTAAAATTCCACCTATACGACATCCTCGCATCCCGAAAGTTATAGTAAAAACTTTCTACAAGTTGTATAGAATTACATGACATGATACCAACACCTACACTACATTATAATCTAAAATTGGCCAAATCATAAGTAAAGGTTGTTTGAAAAATACATAGATTTACATTACGATTCAAAAACCACTATTTGTTCAAAAGGAACATATGTTCATTACTATATCTATTGAAATGCACTTATAAAATACATTAATACATAACAACACGAACACAACAAGTGTAATATAGACATGTTCAAAATGGCCTACATCAATATGACCAAAATGGTTCAAAATGATATATCATAGTTAACATTAACTTGGGTGGTAAAATCATGGTGAACTCATTATGGTCATGTCTACTCCTCTAGAAAACAAGCCTATTATTAGTCCGTGCCAAGGCAAGGGGTAACTATAGTATCCACTCTCTTATTACTTAATTTTTTTTCAACCAATCACAATTAAGTTTTTTTATTTCATATGGTCTAGGCAATAGTTTTAAACAATATATAATTTTTAATTCATTTAAAATACCAATTTTCATGTATGTGATTGGTTGATAGATTTTTCTCTATTCTCCTTATTTCGATACAACAAAATGATGTCATAATTCATTAATGTTGTTCTTTCCACAACATGACATTTGTCAAAATATTCAAGACATATATTTTTATGGAACATTTTCCACTAAAACTATTTTTTATGCCATGTCTCCTTTTTAAACTATTTGATGCTAACTAGCATACCTATATTATATAAATATATGTAATATATGCTAATAGGTATATTTCGCAAGGCGCTTATACCTCTCAACATATTTTACCACGTTTTGATTTATGTTTATATAAATGGTAAAATATGTTGAGAGGTATAAGTGCGTTGCCAACTATACGTCTCAACATATATTACATATATTTATATAATATAGGTATGCTAAGAATAATCGCAGGAGTTACAAAGTACATAAAATGATACCAAAATAAAGTCAGGAAAAGAAGGCGGGCATTTAGTTCGTGCATGAATGACCTCGATGAGAACCTATCAAGTTGGTGACTTAAGACTCATATTATTAATAATAAGGATCCCCGCCCACGTAGTTCATTGGTGTTCATTGTCATGATCATCATCGTCGTCGTTATCTTTGTCATCATAGTGATCGAGTGTCTTTATCATCGTTGATCATCGTCATAATCATCATCGTCATCGTCATCATCCTTGTCATCATTATCACCACCATCACCAAAACCATCATCATCATTGTCATCATCGGCATCATCACCAATACTAATCTTACTACTAATATTGATATTATTATTACAATTTATAAGAAAAAAATATTATTATTATAATTGTTATTAATATTAATGTAGTTATTATTATTAAAAATATTATTATTATAATAATTTTATTAATAGTATTAGTAATATCATGGTTATCATCATCTTAACCATCATCATCGTCTTTGGTGTTGTTGTCGTTTTCATCATCATCATAATCATTGTCATCATTTTCATGATCGATATAATCATTTTAACCATAATTATCATCATCATCATCATTATTGTCACCACTATCGCTACCACGACCATCATTGTCGCCATCATTGTCATCATCATTATTATCAATATTAGTCTTACTACTAAAATTGATATTGTTATTAGGATTTATAAAACATTAAAAAGTCTTATTAGTATCATTATTATAATTGTTATTAGCGTAAGTGCACCAAGTTGGGGGACCGAAAAGTGGACATAAAACTGAAAATGAACAAAATGTGACCAAGTTATGTTTTATTAGGCTCATAAATTTACGAACCTAAAATGCGTACATGTTATAACACATACGTGTTTCTAGTGCTATGAAACGCGTATGCATTTAGGGCTATATGAAGTTTAGGAGGGCCTAAAGGAAGCATATTTACTAAAATAAATGTTAAGTATATGATTTATTTTAAATTTATTTTAGTAAATATAAGCAGTCATGGTCACTCTGCACTTGATGGAAGTGGTCCCATAGCTCTAACAATTATAATCTAGAAGATAGTTTTTAAAAATATAATTTGGTCAATACTTACTCATTTTTAGAATTTCAACAATGACCTAAAAATTTTAGGCCATATATATTGTAGTCGGTCTTTGTTTTGTGAAAACATATAGTCGTTTTGTAGGTTTTTTTACCTTTTGGATTGGATTTTGTCCCTACCACTACTTGAATTGGTACTAATTTTGAAATTTGGTCCATAATTCACTTTAGTGACCATGAATCAACTCTATGATGCTTTTCTACTTCTTACTAAAATGAGATCCTCACTTTATAGATAGAGGATTGCTCCTGAATGGGATTCTTGTCCTATGGAAAAATGAGGTGATTGTAATGTGCCTCCTCCTTAGGGCTCAAGGCTCAAGGATGAGGGTTTAGGGTTTAGGGTTAAGGGTTTAGGGCTAAGGGTTTAGGGTTTAGGATTTAGTGTTTAGTGTTTAGGGTTTAGGTTTTTGGGCTCATGGTTTGAGGTTTAGGGTTTAGGGATTAGGGCTCATGGTTCATGGTTTAGGTTTTAGGTCTTATGGTTTAGGGTTTAGGGATTAGGGTTAAGGGTTCAAAGTTTAGGCTTAGGGATTATGGCTAGTCTTTGGGTTCGGGGATTAGGGATTAGGGTTTAAGGTTTAGGGATCAAGGTTTAGGGTTTAGGGCTTAGGGATTAGGGATTAGGTTTTAGGTTTTAGGGTTTAGGGTTTAGGGTTTAGGGTTTAGAGTTTAGGATTTAGGATTTAAGGTTTAGGGTTTGGGGTTTAGGGTTTATGGTTTAGCACTCGGGGTTTGGAGTTTATGGTTTATGGTTTAGGGTTTTGGGTAGTAAAAACATGGTTTAGGCTTTAGGATTTAGGGTTTAAAGTTTAGGGTTAAGGGTTTATGGTTTAAGGAGTATAATTTAGGGTTGAGGGTTTAGGGTTAAAGGTTTTCGAGTTTAGGGCTCGGGGTTTAGGGTTTAAGGTTTAGGGGGGTTTAGGGCTCAAGTTTTAGGGTTTAAGGCTTAGGGTTTAAGGTTTAGGGTTGATGATTTAGGTTTTAGGTGTTAGGGTTTAGCGATTAGGGTTTAAGGTTTAAGGGTCAGGGTTCATGGTTTAGGGAACATGGTTTAGGTTTAGGGTTAAAGGCTCAAGGTTTATGGGTTAGGGTTTAGGGGTTAGGGTTTAGGGTTTAGGGCTCATGGTTTAAGGCTCGGGGTTTAGGGCTCAAGGTTTAGGCTCACCCATTCACTCACTGTAATGTTCTATGTCTTACCCATTCTTATTAGTATTGATAGAGAGTATTCAACTAAAAAGGGTTCATCTACTTTGTAGGAAGAACATTCAAAGGGAGTCATCACAATTTGATGCCTTTCATTTGTTGATATTTTGAAGGAGGAAAATGCCGATATCCAAGAATAATTAGTATAAAGAAATGTTACCCAATATAACTATCTTATTTTTCCCATTACATGGGAACTATTTCACTCACTGTAATGTTCGTGTCTTACCCATTCTTATTAGTATTGACAAATAGTATTCAACTAAAAATGGTTCATCTACTTCGTAGGTAGAACATTCAAAGAGAGTCATCACAATTTGATGTCTTTCATCTGTTGATATTTTAAAGGAGGGAAATGCTAGATATCCAAGAATAATTTGGTATAAAGAAATTTTTTTGACGCTCTTTTGAATAATTATTTCAGTTTCACTTTGTCGAGAACAAAGGTTTCATTCGAAGATCAAAGCTTGATATGTCAAAGGCTTGTGTAAGATGGCAATTTAAGAGGATTTCGAGGTTTAATTTTATTTTCCAATATGTATTACTCCAATGTTTGAAAATGCATTGAAGGCACAATGTAGATGTCATATCCATTTAGTTTCTTGTCTCGCCTCTCATAAAAAGGTATTTATACAAGCAGACTTAATGAGGGTTTGTAGCACGAGATAAGGAAAAATGATCCTAATATTGATATTTAAAAAGATGAACTCACTCATGAGACCTAATCAAAATATATGAGGTTTAGGGGTTAGATATTAGGGCTTGGATTTATTGTTTAGGGTTTAGGGTTTAGGGTTATGGGTTTATTATTTTTGTTTTAGGGTTTAGGGGTTTATAGTTTAGGTTTAAGTCTCGGGTTAAGGGTTTAGGTTATAGAGTTTAGTGTTTAGGGTTTAGTGTTTAGAGTTCAGGGTTTAGGGTTTAAGGTTCAAGGTTTAGGGTTTAGGGCTCAGAGTTTAGGATTCAAGATTAAGGTTTCACGTTTAGGGTTTAGGTTTAGGATTTAGGATTTAGGTTTTAGGGTTTATGATTTAACATTTAGGGCTTAAGATCTAGTGTTTATGGTTTATGGATCAATGTTTAGGGTTTAGGGTTTAGGGATTATGGTACATAGTTTAGAGTTTAGGGCTTAAGGATCGGGGGTGTAGGGTTCAAGGCTTAGGGTTTAGGGTTTAGGTCTTAGGGTTTAGGGTGCATGGTTCATGGTTTATGGCTTAAAGTTAGGGTTTGAAGTTACGGATTTAAGGTTTAGGGTTAGAGCCTGTGGTTATGGATTTAGGGTTTAGGCTCAGTGGATCGGGGTTTAAGGTTTAGGGTTTAGGGTTTAGGGCTCATGGATCAGGGTGTAGGGTTTATGGTTTAGGTTAAAGGATTAAGGTTTAGGGTTTAGGGTTCATGGTTTATGGCTCAAGGTTTGGGGGTTTAGATTTATGGGTTGAAGGTTTAGGGGTTAGAGCCCAAGGCTCTGGATTTAGGGTTTAGGGTTTAGGGTTCATGGTTTAGGGTTTAGGGTTTAGGGTTTAGGATTTAGTGTTCAGGATTGAGGGTTTATGATTTTGGTTTTAGGTTTAGGGTTTATAGTTAGGATTTAGGTCTCAGGTTTAAGGGTTGAGGGTTAAAGGTTTAGGTCAGTAGAGTTTAGGGTTTAGGGTTTAATGTTTAGGATTTAGGGCTTAGGGTTTAGGGCTTAGGGTTTAGGGTTTAGGATTCACTTTAGGGTTTAGGGTTTAGGGTTTAACATTTAGGGCTTATGGTTCATGGTTCATGGTTTATGGTTTAGGGCTTAGGGCTCGGTGGTTTAAGGCTTAAGGCTCGTGGGGTTTGGGCTAATGGGTAAGGTTCAAATGTTTAAGGTTTAGGGTTTAGGGCTTAGGGTTTAGGGTTTAGGGTTTATGTTTAGGGCCTCAGGTTTAAGGTTTAAGGATAGGGTTTGGGGTTTAGGGTTTTAATTGTAGAATTTAAATGCTAAAAGCTTTAGGATGAATGCTGAAATCCTGAAAATTACCTATGTATTGACCAAATTATACTATAAAAAAATATCTCCTAAACCGTGACTAATGGAGCTGTGAGACTTGTTTCATAAGGTGTAGAGTGACCTATATTATTATATTTACTAAAATAAATTTTAAGTATAAGAAATTAAAAAATAAACATTTATTTTTGTAAATAGAAGCATGCCAAAAGCACATATAATGTTCATACTATGAATAACGTGTATATGTTATAACATGTATGCGTTTTGTGTTTTTACTTTTCCAAGCCATGCCTCAAGGCTTGGATCCGGTTTGGATCCCCAAGCTTGAGGCATGGACCTGCACAAACACAACAAACAACATGTTTTTGTAGGAAAATGCAAAAATTCCACTTCCGCCATGATAAATCAACATAAAACAATTGATTCATTTAAAAAATTATACCACGACGTAGAGCAAAGTTTCTTCTTTATAAAAATATAATTTTTCAAATTTTTCACTAATATAAGGTTTACATATTATTTATTTTCTCACTATTCCCTTTTATAGCTATCTTTTGAAGTTTAAACATGTTTATCTTTTTATCGTGTATATTTTTTTGGTTCATCGAATTTGAAAAATTATACTAGCCCAAACTAGGCCTAATTTTATACATATTCAAAAATATATAATTTTCAATATTTTTGAGGTAGTTAGTGGGGCACAATCATGAGCTTTATAAGTGCATGGATATCACTTCCACATCATGTTACTGTTAGGAAATAAGGGATAAAATATGTAGAATAATCCCTCACAGAATCACAACAGTAAAAACTAATATGCAATAAATATTACAGATCTAAAATAAAAGTGTAGAATAAAATAACACAACACAAAGAGATGGTATTTAACGTGGTTCACCCAATTTTGGCTATGTCCACCAAGAATCACTTGCTCAGATTTTATTACAAGCCACCGCTCTCTCAATATAATACCCAGATCTGTTTGGAGCTATGCTCAACAAACTCTACAGAATTCACACCGAATTCATACACATCTGCAATGTTACATTCAAACCCTACCATATGCACAAAACCACATAAGTAGACAACTACATAAGCAATTTTACAAAACCATGGGTATCAAAGCCATGGGCCAAAACCGTCCCATAAAAATATGGGTCAAAAAATATGGACCATATGAGAAAAGTGTGTTTCCCAGTATAACGGACATGTTTAAAGGCCAAAAAAATTTCTCAAGGGCTGTCCCCCGAAACCGGCCCGGCCTCGAACCCCAAAAAGACAAAGTGGAAAGTGTATAAGTACTCTTAGTGTATAGTCTTCAACACTTTCTCACATGAAAATAGGCTCCACAACCTAACAATCTCCCACTTGGAGACTAGTTTTCCTCTGAGCAATCTTCTCAACCCTTCACTAGTTTCCATGAAGACCAACCAAAGCTAAACACAACTTCAATTTTTCCCTTGTGACCACCTTGGTCATCATGTCTGTAGGATTCTGACTAGTATGAATCTTCTCCAACTTCAACTTCTCTTCCTCCAAATTTGTCCTGATGAAATGATACCTTAACTGTATATGCTTCATCCTAGAGTGGAAAGCAAAGTTCTTAGCTAGGTGTATAACACTCTTAGCTATCACTATGCAACTTTCCTTCCTCTTGCTTATGCCCAAATCCTCAAGAAATTGTTGTAACCAAATCATTTATTTTACTTGCCTCTATGGCAGCAACATACTCACTCTCTGTGGTTTACAAAGCCACCATCTTCTTCAGCTTATGTAGTTGTGAAATCCATCTCACTGTTGTCCCACCTATAGTGTAAACATAACCTATCGTGTTCCTCCTGTTGTCTACATATCCAGCCATATTTGAATCTACATAACCACTCAAAGTGGTGTCTAATCCACTGTAGCACAAAATTGTCCCCATGGTCCCTCTTAAATACCGAAGGATCCATTTTACTGCCTGCCAATGATCTCTACCTAGATCACTCATAAATCTACTCACCGCTCCCACTGCATGGGCAATATCAGGCCTAGTGCACACCATGGCATACATCAAACTACCAACCGCTGATGAGTAAGGTACATTGGACATCTGGTTTCTCTCCTACTCTTTGTCTTGGGACATTGCTCCTTTGATAACTTGAAATGGCCTCGCCAAAGGAGTCCCAACCGGTTTGGCATCCCGCATATTAAACCTCTCAAGACCTTCTTCATGTGCTCTTCTTGAGATAAAGTCAAATTTTGTTCTTTCCTATCCCGAGATATCCTCATACCAAGAATTTGTTTGGCTTCCCCCCAAATCCTTCATATGTGAAAAGGATTCACTTAGCCGCTTCTTGAGTACTTTTATTTCCTACATGTTTTTACGTACAACCAACATGTCATCCACATATGTAGACACATGATAATATAACTTGCCATCCTCAAATTTCTTTATATACATGCAATGGTAGAATGACATCTAATATAACCTTGCTCCATAATGAAGCTATCAAATTTCTTATACCATTGACGTGGAGCTTGTTTCAAGCCATACAAGCTCTTCTTCAGTTTACACACCATCTCCTCTTTACCTTTGACCTCATAGCCCTCTCTGGTTGCATACATATAGATCCTCCTCCAAATCACCATGGAGAAATGCAGTCTTTACATCAAGCTTCTCTAAGTGCAAGTCTTCTACTGCAACTATTCCAAGAACAGTTCTAATAGAAGTCATTTTTACTAAAGAGAAAAAATCTCATCAAAATCTATACCTTTTTTTTGTGCAAACCCCTTGACCACCAACCGGGAATTGTATCTTTTCTTGCCTCCTTCCTCTTTAAATCTAAACACCCACTTGTTCTATAATGCTCTTTTACCTTGAGTAGCATCACCAAATCCCATATGGTTCTCCATGAGAGCCGATGCTCCTCATCCATGGCTTGCTCCCACTTCTTCTTGGCATCTACCCGCATTACTTCATCCAAGCTCTCTAGCTCTCCTCATCAAAGTGAGTAATAAATAATAAAGAGAAGGAGAAAAATGTTCAGGTTCTCTTCTTACCCTAGAAGACCTCCTCAATATAGGAGTTTGGGGTTCCTGTTTAGGAGGTTCATGAACTGATTCATTTGTCACTTTCCCATCCGGAATATCCTCTACTACCGCATATTCTTTCGGGATTCTTCCCGATTTCCTGCAACTGCTGCTTATACATGAATTTCTCATTAAAGACCACATCCCTAGATCAAATGATTTTCTTGTCCTTAATACTCCAACATTTATATCCAAAGTCATCACCACCATAACCAATGAAAGTACATTTTTTTGATTTAGCCTCTAGCTTGGTCCTATCATCCTTGTCTATATGAACAAACACCTCACATCCAAAGACTCTAAGAAATGAATAATTAACTTTCTTACCATACCAAGCCTCCTTAGGTATGCCTCCATCCAAGGCACTTGAGGTTCCTCTATTTATCAAGTACACAACTGTGCTCACCACTTCCCAAAAAGAAAGAGGCAATCCTGCATGTAACCTCATGCTCCTAGCACATTCCATTATTGTTATGTTCATCCTTTCTAACACCCCATTATGTTGTGGAGTTCTTGGAACTGTATTTTTCCTGTGGATTCCATTCTTAGAACAAGTAATAATCAAATTCATTGCTACAATATTCCCTCCATTATCTGACCTGAGACATTTTAGCTTAAGACCTATTTCATTCTCTACCAAGGCTTTCCATTTAACAAAAGTGTCAAATACATCAGATTTGTTTCTAATACAATAAACCCAAACTTTCCTTGTTGCATCATCAATAAAAGTAACATAATAAATTGAACCCCAAGAGATAATCCTCGAGCTGGCCCCACACATCGAATGCACCAACTCTAACTTATTCTATTTCTTTGTAGGTCCAACCTTTAGAAACCTTACTCACTTCTGTTTCCCATATATGCAGTCCTCGCGAACTCCAAACTTGTTTCGTATATCCGGGAAAATCCTTCTTTATGATCTCCATGCCCTTATGGCTCATATGACCGAGCCTATAGTGTCACAATGTTGTATCTACTCAAGTCACAAGATTACAAACATTAGTGCTATAAGTGGTTAAATATAAGGTTCCAACCTTCTTACCTCTTGCCACCACAAGAGAACCCTTGGTAACCTTCCAAGAGTCTAATTTAAATATCATAAGACAACCATCACTTCCTAACCGCCACGCCGATATCAAATTTCATTTTAATGTAGGCACATGTCGACATCCTTTAATAGCCATGTATTCCCATTCTACATCTTAACCTGAACAGAACCTTTTCCAACTATATTGTAAGGCTCATCATCACTAAGAAAAACATGCCCAAAATCCCCTTGAACATAATCAACAAAATAATGCCTATGTGGAGTAGCATGGAAAGAAGCCCCGAATCTAAAACCCAAGATTTAGCAATATTATGCAAAGAAAGAATCAAAGCATCCCGATATACATTACCCGTTGCCACATTTGCCTCCTTGTTTTCTTCCTATTATTTCTTCTTGTCCCGAAGCTCCCAAACAGTCCTTCTTTGCATGCCCAGACTTTCCATAATGCCAACATACTATCTTGCTTTTGGATTTTGACCTTGCCCAATCCTTTGATTTTCCATGGCTTCCTCTATTCTTCTGTCTCCCTCTAGTTTCCACTGTCAAAGCATTCCCTAAAGTAGAAGATTCCCTAGAGATTTTTCTTCACATTTCCTTTCTTAGAATCACCCCTACAACATCCTCAAACTTCAACTTTGAGTTAGCTAGAACCGAGTTGCTTACCACCATTACCAGGATATTCCAACTCTCAGGTAAAGAGCACAAAATTAATAAAGCCCTAACTTCTTCATCAAATTCTATTATAACTGAAGCTAGCATATTTAAAACTATATTAAAATCATTTAAATGGTCTCACATCGAACCAGTCTCGACATCTTCATATTAAACAAATTTTTCATTAAAAATATCTTATTAGAGGTAGAGGGTTTTTCATATAACTTCCCTAATGCATCCATCAATGCTTTTGTAGTCTTTTCCTTTGAAACATTAAATAATACCGAAGATGCAAGACTTAGCCGGATTGTACCAAGTGCCTTCCTATCCAGAAAATCCCATTCCACATCTATCATGCTTGAGGGTTTGTTCACATTCTCAGATAATGGAGTATAAAGATCCTTCTGATAAAGGTAATCTTCCATCTGCATCTTCCAAAGACTAAAATTCTTCCTGTTGAATTTATCAACCCTTGATCTTCCATCATCTGCCATAGCTCCCACTCAAGATAAAAATTTCCTGCGATTCAACACTTCAGCAAACCAAACCAGGCTTTGATACCACTTGTTAGGAAATAAGGGATAAAATATGCAAAATAATCCCTCATAGAATCACAACAGTAGAAACTAATATGCAAAAAATATTACAGATCTAAAATAAAAGTGCAAAATAAAATAACACAACACAAAGAGATAGTATTTAACGTGGTTCACCCAATTTGGGCTATGTCCACCAAGAATCACTTGCTCAGATTTTATTACAAGCCACCACTCTCTCAATATAATACCCAGATCTGTTTGGATCTATGCTCAACAAATTCTACAGAATTCACACCTAAATTCATACACATCTGCAATATTACATTCAAACCCTACCATATGCATAAAACCACATAAGTAGACAACCGCATAAGTAGTTTTACAAAGCGTGGGTATCAAAACCATGGGCCAAAACCATCCCATAAACATATGGGTCAAAAAATACGGCCCATATGAGAAAAGTATGTTTCGGTATAACGGGAACGTTTAAAGGCCAAAACCCTGAACCCCGACAAGACAACGTGGAAAGTGTACAATATTCAACACTTTCTCACATGAAAATAGGCTCCACAACCTAATGATTACCGCTATAAAAGAAAAAAGGGAAGGTTAGCTACTTTTTATCCTCAAGATCATCCTAGGATGTGAGAGGAGAGCATACATTGTTTCACCTTCGGGATGAACAAACAACAAAGGAAGAACACATAAAAGGATGATAAATGCAAGAAAATGGATGCAAGATAAAATGATTGAAAATTATGTAATGGGGTCTTCAAGAGGAGGCCTTGCAAAACAAAAGGATTAGTAGTTTTTTATACCCCAATGTCTTGGACTAAAAAGAGCTGCAAAAAAAAAGGATTAGTAGTTTTAGATTGATTTTTTAATCTTTGGTAAGTGTAGGAAGTTGTACACAAAGTGTTAGTAGTTTAGAACAAGAAAAGATAACTTAATGTGTAGTTAAAATAACAATATTTAGGAAAATGAAAACCATGAATAAATTATCTTTCAAAATACTAAATTAACACTTTCATTACATAAATATTTTCAATACCTTTCGGAAAAAACAAACGGAGTCGTTTCAAGTTTGGGGTCAAATGTTATGGCTCTCGGAAGTTAGGAAACAAAAGTTTTGATTTAGGACATAAGTGTCATTTCAGGCCATAAGCGCCATTTCAGTCACAAACGTGTTGTTTCTGTGTCACAAACATGATATTTTGTGCACAAATGTGTTGTTTTGCATATAAAAGACAATTTTAGAGTTTAAAGGGTTAAAAAAAGCATTGAAGTGTTTACAAACATGCTACTTTGTCAAAAATGGAAATTTTGGGGATTTCAAAGTTGAATGAACGTGCTGAAGTATCTACAAACGCACCACGTGGTGCAGTAAAAGCACTTTTTAGGTCAAACATGTTGAAATGGAAGATTTTCACAAAAAAAAAAAAATTTCAAGGGGTAAATCTCATAGAAAATTCTCAAATTTGGACAGTTTGTTGTTAGTATGGAATTCTATTAAAAACAATCAAATTTTTTTGGGGTAAGCCCCATGGTGGGTGCCAAAAATGTAGATGTAAAAATATGTGCTAGTGCAAATGCAAACAAGAAACCAAAGTGAGTTGATTCCTAACTAAAAAATCTAATACACTACCTTAGATAGAGCAGGATGGAAAGAGAGGAGAATATAATATACCTGTACTTACCTACAAGTGAAATTATCCTTCTTTGATTGGTTGGATGTGCTCTTGATGTTGGATGCTTGATTGTTGCTTCAGATTTTGTTGTGGATGCACTTGGACAACACCTCCCCTTGATGAATGATGATTTTCTTGATCAAGATGATGAGAGATTGGATGATTGGATTGGATTGAGGATGAATGATGGATTGATTGAGTAAATAAAATAGCTAGAGGTTTGTTATGATCTTGCTAAATTTTTCATCAAGCTTCCAAAACTAGCTCTCATGGAGGATGAGAGTTTCAATGGCTAAGATGAAGCCATGTTGGATTAGGATAAAGTGTTATAAATTGATGAGAGGATTGGAGCATTCTATAATGGAGAATTTGAATTCAAAATCCATTAAGGGAATAAGCTTCCATTGAATTAAAAAATTTAGAGAGGCTTCTAGATTTAAAAGCCTCTAGATTTAGAGGTGTGAGGATAGGATTAGATTAGGATTATATTAGGTTGATTAATGATGATTAGGGATGTGATTTGATGGAAATGCTAGGTGTACGGATGTGTAGGGTAGGTGGTAGGTGAAATGTAGGAATATTATATTCTTATAAAATGATAACAAGATTAAAATAAGATAATAAGATATAATAAGGAATTAAAATGATTAATGGAATATGATAATGAAATAAGAGGACTAATGATAAAAATTGGATAAATGATAAATACTGATAAAGGATAAATATGATAAAATGATGAAAGTGATAATAATAATTAATCTTGTGATTAATTATTAAATAATGGTGATGTTGGGATATTTATGGGGTAGATTGGTCGTAATTAAGCATGTCGGAATTTTAGATGTTTACATTTTGCCCCTCTTTGAATGGTTATTGCGTAGCAATGACCATTCAAATAAAAATAAGAGAAGATGTTAGGATGGTGATATGATGTCCCCTCGAGGGGTTAGGCGAGGAAATAAATGAGATTCGGGTAACCACTCAAAAAGATGAGAGGCCCAAGTTAGTAGATGAGAGATGATTAGAGGATGAGAATATTTGAGGATTTAGAGGATGAGGATTAGAGGATTAGAAGAGAGGATGAGAAGAGTAGAATATTAGAGGATTAGGAGATATTGGATTTTGGATTTTGGATGCCCAGAGTTAAGGATATATGACAAAGGTGAGGATTTTGATTTTGGATTAGGGGATGTTGGATTTGAAGATGTTGGATACCCAGATTAATTATGTATGAAAAGGGTGAAGATTTAGGATTTTGGATTAGAGGATCTTGGATTTGAAGATGTTAGATTTAGAGAGGTTGGATTTGTGGATGTTATATTTTGAGGATGTTTGGATGAGAGAATAAATATTAGTTTTTGGATCGAAGATGCCCCAACTAGGGGGTGAGGATTTAGGATGTTGGATGCGAGATGATAAAATTTGGATGGGGGTATTGATTGATTGATGAAAGGATTGATTGGATAGGAGGATGAGAAGGCTAAATAATTAGTTGGATGATGGTGAGGATCAAGTGTGGATGATGATAGGGATAAAAGATGATGATATAAAGGAGTGTCCTACCATAAAGCGCCCACTATTATCATCATTAAGTGTGATTGTGAATGTGGCATTGAGAAAAATACACCAAATTATAAAGACCATGATGAATGAATTTTCAAATGCCCTTGTCCTCATATCATCGGACATATTAATATAAAAAAGATGGTCCTCATATCATTAGACCGATTAATATAAAAATATGGTCCTCATATCATTGGACTAAGTAAAAGAAAAAAAGATGCCTCATATCATTGACCAAAATGAAAATATATACAAACAAGTAAACATGTAAGCAAAAGCACACACATTGCATTTTTATTTTTATTTTATTTTTATTTTTTTATTTTGAGTTTTGGATGTTTTGTTTGGATGTTGGATGTTTGGATTTTAGGATTTTTTGAGTCTTAGATTTTTGGATTTTGGATTGTTGGATGTTTGGATGGTGGATTTTGGATGTTTGGATTTTTTTTGTTTTAGAGTTTTGGATTGTAGATTTTGGATTTTGGATGTTTAGATTTTTGGATGTTTGATTTTTGGATTTTGGAGTTGGATTTTTTATTTTGGATTTGGATTTTGGATGGGAGGGGATGGTGGATGTGACTTTCTCCTATAAGTCCAAAATGTGTTTGGATAGGATGAAAGGGAAGGATTTAGGGAAATTGGATAGGTTGGGTAGGATAGGGATTGGTTGATAGGCTACACTAGGATTGGATTGAGGGGTAAGCTGTGGTGTGCCCAAATGTAAAGTATGGTGGTGTGTATATGGAAGGTTGTGGAAGATTTCAATTTTCCCCGGGTGTAGGGTAGGATGGGAAGTAAGGAGTATCTAAAATGGATGATGCCCCTAACGTATGATAGTAAGGTTGCCCCAGTCATGTTGATGATGATGCGGGAAGGGACATGAGGATTGGATGAAAAGGAAATAATCATCAACTACCAACGGATGTTGATCCAAGGAAAAAATATGTGGATGTGATGGATGGAAAGAAGATGACATCAATGATGAAAAAAATATGAGTCTGATGACACATGTTATAAGGTAACAATGATAGGACTAAAACAAAAGTATAACCAAGGTCTAAACAATACATGGAAACATGCAATCCCTATGTATCTTCGAGATCAAAGTGTGTGTGATTGTGATGGTTAATTACCACTTGAAGTGAAGACTTAATGGGTAGTATGTGAAGAAAAACTAGCCAATGTATAGGGAGTGATTAAGTCAAGTAGGTTGATGGAAGGTGAATGGAAGGTTAAGTCGTGCATTGCTCCATTGCTGAGCCATACGTCCATAGCCCCGATGAAGATACATATGATTCTTGTCACAACATTTCTCTACTACCATCCAGGCATCCATAACCCTAGTAGAGTTGCTGGAAACACCCCTAGAGAGAGTCTTGAGGTGGATTTTATTTGATATTTTTAATTTTTATTTGATATTTTTATATATATATATTTAAATTTTTAGCATTAAAAGCTTCCACTCTCTTGAAAACTCTTAAAGGGTTAAGAATCACCAGTGGCTTGATGGGGGGATGGAAATGAGTGTAGTGAGGACATTGGCTAGAGTGTAAAAAGATGCACCCAAGGGTATTCACCATAAGTTTATTAAGTGTGTTAAAGTGCATGGATATCTAGGAGGAAAATGGTGCTCAAATGATGGAGGTAATGATAGACCAAGGTCACACAGTTGTAGTAGGTACTATTGGCTTACAACATGTGTGAACAAGCCGATCAAGTGTTCATATGAATTGAGTGGAAGGGGATATTAATCAATTTGATGATAAGAATGGATTAGATGCAGAGATATTGTGATATGGGATGGAAGGATGATGAGTGGAAAGGAAAGAACATCTGTGCACATATAATGAATTATGTGCTCAATCCATTTTTAAATGTTTGATTGTTGTAAGGGGATTAGATAATTTGTGATTGGGTTGATTGTTTGGGAAAGTAGGATCAATAAGAGGAGTGGTAGAAATGGGTTTAGGTTTATAACCTAATCCTAAATGGCATGGATGTCGATGAAGGGAGATGGGTTTGTGAATGCCTTTTTCATGGATGCCAAGGCCTTTCCAAGGCCTTTTCCTCAATGTTTCATATTAGAAAACATATTTTTGGCTAAAGGATATGAAGTGGATGGGGAAGATGATGCCATGTGGTCATCATGAGACCGGGGATTATAATTTTTCCATCCTCTAAGATTCTAGACTTAATAAAGGATGGGAGGTGAGGTTGGTTTTGGTTTTTGTCGATGAAGGATGTTTGGATGTACGATGATATTTGGATGGATGATGATGTTTGGGGATAGAATTGGGATGAAAAGGTGGTGCATAGAGAGATACAAGGATAATATTTCATTGTTTAATGAGGTTTTGGACATAAGATCTAAATTACATGCAATGATTGGTCGAATCTCCATGGGTGCGATGGAAGTCACAATAGTTATGTTCCCTATACCAAGATGGTTTGGGAAGGTTTTTATCGCATGATTTGATTTGGAGATGGATGATCGTGTTGAAGGTTTTTAGATGATGGAAGATGGTGGTCAAATATTCTCCTAAAGGAGTGAAGTGGTTTGGGTTAAATGGTTTTAGGGGAGTAGGAAGTAATGGTTTAGAGGGAGTAGGAAGTAAAGGTGTAGGATTAGGTGGATTATGAGATGGTTTAGTTGATTTGGATTTAGGAGTTGGATTAGATTGTTGTGTCTTAGATGATGAAGGGATGGATTAGGCCTAGGGGCTAGAGTGTATGGTTTAGATGTAGAGCTCAAAGTAGATTTGGTTTATTTTGGATGGGTTGGAATATGTGGTTTTGAGGAAGATGGTTTTGACTTAGGATTAGTTTGTTTGGAATTAGTATATGTAGATGAAAAGGATGGGGTAGATTTAGATAAAAGAGATGGTTGTGATATGGGGGTCACATTAGAGTTGGGTGATGGTGGGGATGAAGGAGATTTGGTAGATGGGTGTGGTGTAGGAACCACATTAGATTTGGTATTAGATGAGATGGGGAGAGGATTGGGAGTTGGTGATGTAGGAGTTACGTTAGATGTTTGAGGATTGGGGGATGAGGAAGATGAAAGAGGATTAATGGATATGATAGTGTTGGGTTTGGGTGATGAGGGAGTTAAGATAGGATTAGATGTGGATGAAGATGATGAGGGTGGTATAGAATCCACAATTGATGGATTAGGATTATGGGTAGAAGAGGAGGAAGGTAAATTTGGAGGAAAAGTGGATGAGATAGTAGTGGGTTTAGGTGATTGAGGGGATGAAATAGGCTTAGAAGATGAATTTGAGGTGGATTAGGGGGTGTGGGAATATCTAGGAGAAATTCTGTAGGATTGGATTGGGGTGATGAAGATGACGAGGATGGAGGACTAAGATGAGATGTGGGGATAGTGATTTAGGATTAAGTTGTTGTGATTGTTGTGGATACTTGAAAGAGACTTGATTGTAGGTTCTACGATGATTGGATTTGGGAGTTGAGGTTTTAGATGACAGTGGATGAGTTTTGATGGATAAACTAGAAGGATAAACATCATATATAATGTAAAGTGCTAACAATATATGTTAGAGAAATAGGTCCTTATTTTTGCATTTTTTAAAAATGAATGTTTTTTTTTCTTTTTATGATTATATCAATGTTTTGTATTTTCTAGTGCATAGCTATGTACAAGAAAATGTATGTATGCATATCAAGTGTAATAAAGTCACAAGTGCATGATATTCATAGGTTTCTTGTTAGGTCGACCATCAACCATGGAAAAGTAATATACACTAGGGCCCATTCGTTTAATGACCGTATATGGGACCAACTAATTGTACTTGAATTTTCTTCTCAATGTTAGTGTTATTTTGATTTTATGTAAGAACCAAATCAACAACATGGAATTCACATGTTTGACTTAAGTTTCTCTCTTATAAATCTAATTGATTGAGTTATTTTGAGTGCGCGAGAATTTAGGAAGAAATCCCTATACCTAGTGGTAAGCTTCATATTTTTTGATGGTGTTGCTCTAATGAATGTGTAAAGGTACTTGCAAAGTGTAGGGAGATTTGTATTCCTTTTGTGCTATATTTTGCAATAGATCCCATAAGAGTGCTAGGAAACACATCCACCATTTCCCAATGGTTTGGGTACACTCTTTATCCTAAGGGTTATCGTCATAGTACATTTCTTATATTTAAACCAAACACCGATGCTAGGATTTACATAGAAAAATTTGAGGCCTCATCAAAATATTAAGACAAGCTATTACATCACCCACTTGAGAGCTTATATTTTCATCACACCATACCTCTCTTACATCATACAAAAGATTAAGACAAGGCTATTTTACCAAATTTTGAAGACATAAAACTTATGAGTTTTACTTTGATCGAATTCTCAATCTACATCAAATACCAACCAAGAGTTATTTTAATTATATTGAAATATTTAAAGCAGTCTTACCTAGAATACCATTTCAATCAACTTATAGATATAAATGATATCTATTTGGTTGGAATTCAATCCCACATTTTTACGCATGTTTTATGTATTCAACTTCAACTCCTTTAAATAACAACTTGTTGAAGTCACCAAGTGCAATGAGTCTATGATTAATTCTTGCTCTCTTAGTACTTATGATGAGACCATTCTTGACCCAACTAATCTTGAAACACCAGCACATGCAATTGTAAACAAAGGTATGCTATACTTATGTATGATAGTCAAAAACTCCCAAGATCAAATCTTATAAAAGAAAAATACAATGATACACCTAGATAGAGATGTTGACAAATTACTTCTCCACCGCCAAATTTCACACTCATATCTTGCTAAATTATGATCTCCTAAAACATAAACTAGTGAAGTATATAAAAATAAAAAAATAACCAAATGAATTATACTAATACCAATTGAAAATAATCTCATTAAAATTCCACCTATACGACATCCCTCAATGCTCGCTTCCCCAAAGTTATAGTAAAAACTTTCTACAAGTTATATAGAATTACATGACATGATACCAACACCTACACTACATTATAATCTAAAATTGGCCAACTCATAAGTGAAGGTTGTTTGAAAAATATGGAGATTTACATTATGATTCAAAACCACTCTTGGTTCCTAAGGAACATATGTTCATTACTATATCTATTGAAATACACTAATAAAATACATTAATACATAACAACACAAATCACAACAAGTGTAATATAGACATGTTCAAAATGGCTTATATCAATATGACCAAAATGGTTCAAAATGATATATCATAGTTAAAATTAACTTGGGTGGTAAAAATCATGGTGAACTCATTATGGTCATGTTTACTCCTATAGAAAACAAGCTTATTATTAGTCCGTGCCAATGCGGGGTAACTATAGTATCCACTTTCTTATTACTTAATTTTTTTCAACCTATCACAATTAAGTATTTTTATTTCATATGGTTTAGGCAATAGTTTTAAACAATATTTAATTTTTAATTCATTTACAAATACCAATTTTTATGTATATGATTGGTGATAGATTTTTCCTTATTCTCTTATACAACAAAATGATGTCATAATTCGTAAATGATGCTCTCTCCACATCATGACATTTTTCAAAATGCTTCAAGACAAATATATTTTTATGGAACATTTTCCACTAAAACCATTTTTTATGGCCATGCATCTCACTTTTAAACTATTTGATGCTAATTATTTAATAATAATAATAATACCTTTAAAACTATTCAACAAACACTAAAAATGTTATATTTATACAAAGCATACACATTTTTTGTGGATTTAAATTAACAACTCAAAATACAAAATAGTCCTAAACTTTCCTATTTTCATGGAACACTTCCCAAGCCATTTTTTTTAGAATGCAATATAATTTTTTTAAACATTTAAGACAATTCAACAAATACTAAACATTCCATATTTACGTCGAAGGAGTTCTTTAAAGTGAGAACAACCTTGTAAAATCTAAGACAAAAATAATCTAATGGTTTCCAGTATGACGACGTCAACATTGAAATCCAATGGCCCAAAAAAATTTTTTTGTCCACGTGTAGGTTTGATTTAATTAACCAATGAGGACATTTTTTGCCGATGAATGATTTCATCAATATTGTAATTCCCATTACAACAATAATACTATGGTTAAATTATCCACGGCAAAGGTGGTAGCTAATTATCCATGTGGACTTTGATTATAATTTTTCGGACATTATCACGATTTGTGCTAATCTAAATTAAATAATATGAGGAGGAGATTGTATGGGAAAAAGGTTAAATATTTTATGAGGTTTCTTTATTAATATTGTTGAGCATGGAAAGTGACTAAGTGCTAAAGAAGAAGGTAGGTGTGTGCGGAAGGAACTATGGAGAAAAGCGTGAGGGTGAGCGCATGCAAGAAGAGACAAATTGGCGCATGGGAGAAGGAAAAGGATTTAAGAATTTAAGGACTTAGCCAAATTTCAGTTAAGGGTATAACATGAAAAACATGGGATGCTCGAGATAAGTGTAATGATGACAAGGTTGGTACGTGGAGACTTGAGGCTCAAGAAACAAATATTCCAAGGAATCATTACAATTACGAGCTAGAGAGTGGGGGTTTTATGGTTAGCTGACATCTTCTTGGCTTGGGCACTCAAGTATCACCAGATATGATGAAATTTGGCATGTGGGCATACTTCTAGAATGATGATCAGGTGAGCTTCCATCCTATTTAAGGAGGCATTTGGATCTAGACAAGGAGAGGAATTATGTGACGAGATGTGATATTAGGTGTTAGAGGTTAGAGGTCGAGTGTGGGTGCATATGGGTTTGCATAGTTATGATGTATTTATGTAGGAAGGGTTTATGTAATAGTTCTAGGGGAAGTATAGGATTTCTAGATGTGGTATGCTATTAACTACATCTATTCGGTCTAGTATGACCCTTTTGATGTAGTATGGCTACTATAAACACTTATTAATCAATATATGAAAGGTTTTTCTGAATATCTACGTTTATGGGTTCAAACCCTAATGTATTTCTTATTACTCATGGTGTAGATATGGTTCTCTTATGTTGTTGTAATGATTATGTTCTTTTCCTGGTGCATCTATGCTTAGATCTAGTATCTTAACTTTTGTGTTAGAGTAAATGTTTGTATTTGTGTTTCTGTAAACATTCCTCCACTAATGGAAAAGAATTCTTATGAATCTCACATAAAGGAGGGGCTTGGAACCTGTGTGTTCCTCAGGTGAGTGCCTAGATCATGTTGGGTGATAGGCCAACACTCTTGGGGTTTGAAGAGAAGTTAGAGGTAAATAATGAATACATTTTGGTTTCGTTGTGGGACCTCTTTTGAAGCTGTTGTAAGAATGGTGTGTGATGATAGAACGCTTGATCTTGGAGAGCATCGAGACTTGGATTAAAAACACGAAGGATGAGTTTTCACATAGATTCAATACTAGACCTAAGTTTGATGCACGTAAATGGGTAGAGGAGCATCTATATCATGAGATTTATGAGATGTTCTTTTGTTGTTTTCCAATAGAGTTGTATGAATGGTTGTAGGCATATGCTTCAAGGAAGAGTTGGCATTATATACCTCACATGTGGAACTAAGAAGATTATCGAGGTTCGCATGATGCTTATATGACCTAAACCTATGCTATTGATCATTGGTGGAGTGGTGTGTTGACTAGATATACCTGGAATATGTTATTTCTACGTATTATATCTCGAGACATTGCTAAATTTGAGTTTTGAAGGAACTAATAGGATCGTTCTTGTGTGCTATGTCGTTAGCCATTAAGATCCTGATCATCACTCTAAGTATGGAGGCATTTTCTATGGTTGGCTAACTTCCCACTAGGTGCAGGGCAAAAAGATCTAGTGTGGTGAAATATGGTGGATCCTACGGAAGAAGAAGAAAGAGAAGAGAGGCGGCTCAAGTATAATGAAGCACGAGAGAGGGAGTTGGTGAGATGATGTGAAGTTCTCTGGAGTGATGGATTTATGGAGGTATATGGTACGGGAAGGATTTGAGGTTTCGTGGAGGGCATGGGACCCGAGAAGTCTGTGCTAACCATCTTGGAAAACGCTGGAGAGAAACCCCCTTGGCTTTTGGTGAGAGCTTGTCATATGAATAAATGAGGAGAGTTGTAGGTGCACATCTTAGCCCACCTAGTGACCAAACCCTAATGTTTAGTTTTCCAATATTTGAGATAAGTATTTCTAGTCCAATTGGTGTTAGTGAACAAGTAGCATCATGTAGATATCATTTTACATTACACCCATCTATGGCCACGCAAGAATCTCTGGTGTTTGGAGGTATTTTGTCTAGCACATCATTTGGACGGGGTGTGGGTGCACAGAGCATGGGGAACACATATGGGAGTGGTTTAATATCAAATATTGTTGGCGCACATTTTAGCACAATGGTTAGTAAGTAGAGCGTAAATCGCTTCGGACCCTTTCCTGTTATAGGAGGAGGATCTGGTGGATCTGAAGGAATAGGAGCTAGTGGATCTGGTGGTAGAGGAAACATAAGAGGAAATCAATGTTAAGATCTAGCAGATAAGGACCTCAACCACCCTATCAAGTATTTTTTGAGATGTCTCTACATTTTCTTGATTACAAGGGTGTTGAAGATGTTACTGAGAGCAAGTGCATAAATGTGAGTTATTATGGCCTACGAAGGGCATCATTTCCCTAGAGTGGAAAGAAAGTTCTTTTATAACTATATTGCAAGGGCGCACACATAGCTACTCTGGAAGTATGAACCTCATCAAACTAAAATGGATTATACTATGCTACGTGATGTATTTTTGATAGAATTTCATATTCCTAAGTTTGAGAAAAATAGCATCGGTGTGTTGAAGGAGATCCAACAAGATATGGCAGAGAGTATGTAGGATTATGACGCTTATTTTAAGACTCTTTTGTAAAAAAATTATTATAATATCAATCTGTCTTAGCATGCCCAGTGGTTCGTTAAAGGATTGATCACACCTTTTAGACAATCATTTTCCCATAAGACTTTCACGGATCCGCGTAAGGCCTTGGAGGCTACTTTACACTCTAATTCTGCTGTAAGCATTGACACTGGAGTAAGCCCATTCTTAGAAGCACAAATTACTTCCATGGAAAAGTAACTTGAGAAATTATCTATGAACTTGGCTCATGAGACTTGCAGTGGAATATGGTGCACATATTGTGAGGTAGAAGGAAACACAAAGGATAATTTCCCATGAAAGTTGGTGCATGTCATGTCAATGGATTGTGAAATTTATCACAGAGATCATGATCCAAGTAGATGCCCATTATTGCAATGTGTGCTCTACAAAAATGTGTCTTCTTATTATAATATTTTCTCATCTATGACTCACGATACAAAGGATTATCGATTGATAGACCAAATCCATGATGTCATTGATATTGGTGTGCATCAAACCAGCATTGGAAGCAATTCTAAGAACAAAGGTCACCGGTATAAAGGGTGTGGAGATGGAGGCGGTTGAGGAAGAGGTTTTGTGGAGGATTCATAGGTCATGGTAGTCAAAGAGGTAGCCATGAATTTCCCCATGGAACTTGTTACAAATGTGGATCTACCAAACACTACAAACGTGAATGTTTGGATTTGCTGCAATGCTCACGGTGCAAGAAGAAGCATAAGTATGAGGAGTGCCATGAGTTATATGAACACATGAACCAGAACCATAGGAAGGACAAGGGCATGGGGATGGTAAGTGTGAAGCTAGCTGATCCACAATGGATGCCTAGGGTGGCGCATAGCCCTGAGTTAGAACTTGTCTTAGTAACGACATGAGATGAGGCTACACATGTAAATGAAATGCTTTGAGGAAAAGGCCTCTCATTACAATAGAAGAGGTATTACATGGAAAGTATCCTGATCTAACTCATCAGAAAGAGTTCTACCAAAAGACCATGGAGGTGATTAGGAGCCTGCAAGGGGAGATTCAATGTCTAAAGGAGCAATCACATAAGTTAGAGTAAAAGAAGAGTACTGAGGTCCCTTAAAAGGACATGGATGAAGTTAGAGAAGTATTTCGGATGTTGGTCCAAGAGAATATTATCCCTCTATTAGGAGAGTGGCTAAGAGATAAAGTATCAAGCACTCGGAGGTGAGCACGAGAGGAAAGTAATACATGATAATTTACCTCCTCATAGTATTGATTATGATAAAGAGATCACATTGAATGTAGTTGTGGATGGATCACTCTTAAGTAATATTCTTATTGACACGAGAGAACCGAGGTCAATTTCCTTACTCTAGATGCATGGAATCAGATGGGGAGGCCCCATTACAACCATCTTCAAATGTGTTATACATGGCAAATAGGACGAAGGCTATTACCATCAGAGTATTGAAGGATGCATCCATAACCACCTAAGGGGAAAAATTGAATGGATATTTTGAGCTCTTAGCACTTGATGAGGTAGATAACTTTCTAGCATTACTTGGGCACCCCTTGTGTTATAAAAATAATGTTGAATTGTATTTCAAAAAAGGTTACATAATTTTTGAGAACAAAGAGGAGTGTGTCAGTATTCCACTCATAGATGGGAATTATGCGCCTTATGTGGAACCCTTGGGAGAAGAGGACCTGGATAGAATTTATGTGTACACCATTAGAGAACTTGAGATTGTTCATCCATCAAAGGAAGGAGTCATTCAATGGGAAGATGCTCATTCCATGAGTGATACGACTAGTGTGCAATGTGAAAATTGGGCGCACGTGACCTATGAATTAATTGTGAGACAATTGAGGGGCACTGTGACTAAATTTTCCAGAGTGCACTTAGTTAGGCACCTAGGAAGAAGAAAGTTACCATGCTACACTGGGGAAGGTAACCCTGATGTCTTTCTATGTGCGATCGAAGCCCAGTGGACATGTCAAGTCGAGAGAAGGAATATACTTACTTATACCTTGCATGGGACAACAACACGTTAGTGGGAGGCTCATCGAGACAACCTTTTAGAATGACATGAAGTGAGAATCATGCTCTCTATTAGGTTTCTTTGAAGCAATGCACCATCTAAAATATGTGACTATCATGGGAAGGATCTGCCTCATTTCATGTCTAGACATGTGAGAGATCATGGATGATAGGCATGGAAGCCTTACCTCCTTCACTATGGGTGCATAAGTTCTATTCCACCCTATAAGGCTGCACATGTGTTTGGTACATTCATTCATATTTGTGTCATCAAATGGGAAAGCTGGCAGAGCTAACAACAAATATTATTCAAAAAAATTATTATCCAATTTTGAATCCATCAAGTGAATGAGTCATCGCAGTAGTCAAAAAAATTTCTATATGAGACAACGCCATGATGGAGGACAAGATTTTAGAGCTGTTAGGTGAACCAAAGTTAGGTGCACACTTCATGAAAGAAGAGGTAGAATAAGTACAACTTCAATGCACCTTCTTGGAGAAGGAAAAAGAAAATTTGGTCTTCCTGATAGACGATGAAGAGGTAGAGAACTTGGATGTTAACTATATGGAAGGTACACACAAATTCATGGATAGTGCAGATGAGAAACCACATACTTACCATGAGCCATTAAAGATGAATAAAGTTAACATTGGCACAAAGATAGAGCCGAAGGAAGTTGTCATTGGATATTATTGGATGGAGAAAGAAGTGTCAAAAATCATTGATCTGCACAAATTCCAAGATTTATTCCTGCATGGGTACCTTGAATTGAAAAGAGTACATCACTCATTGGGAGAAATGTGAATTAAGTTGAAAGAGGGTGTGTACCTAATTCAGAAGAGGCCTTATAGGATGAACTTGAATATGTGTGTAAAGGTTAAGGAAGAAATTGATAAGATGATAAAATCCATAATCATTGAGGTAATTGAAGAATCTGAGTGGGTGATCCCGATGGTAATTAGCATTAAAAAGGATGGAAGGATAAGAATTTGTGTTGACTATAGGGATTTGAATGTTGTGTGTGTCATAGATCCTTTTCCAACTCCATTTCTTCGAGGAGATCTTGGAAGGGTAAGTAGCAGGTCGGAGATCTATTCTTTTTGAGATGTCTTTTCAAGTTATGAACAGGTGAGAATTGTAAAGGAAGACTAGGAGAAGACTACTTTCACCATGAAATGGGGAAGTATTTCTTATACAGTCATGCCTTTTGGATTGAAGAACACACATGCTATGTTTTCATGCATTGTAGTACAGGCATTTCAAGACTTCATCCATAAATTTCTGCAAGTTTACCTAGATGATTGAACAAAGTGTATGGGTTAGTAAGAGACCATTGTGAAAATCTGAGATTGATGTTTGAAAGATGCAAGCAGTTGAGTATCTTGCTTAAAATTAAGAAATGTGTCTTTGTTACCCCATTTGGCATATTAATAGGTCACATCATATGTAAGGAAGGATTATTAGTAGACCCTACAAAAGTGGTTGTTATCTTGGGATTGAGGATCCTACTAGTCAAAGCGCAGTGTGTGGATTTCTAGGGCATATAGGATATTATAGGAAATTCATCAAGGTCTATGCTAGAATATCCACGCCATTGGAAGAGTTGTTGAGACATAAGAATAAATTCCATTAGGCTGAGGTGCAACAGGTGGCTTTTGATACTTTGAAGGAGAAGCTTACCACCATGTCAATTTTGTGCTTTCCCTCTTGGGATAAGCCTTTTCATGTGCATGTTGATGCATTCGATATGGAAATTGGAGTGGTATTAGTAAAGACTGGAGAGGGTATTATTGAAATCCCTTGTGTTTTTCTAGTAGGATGCTAACTCCATGAGAACAAAATTATACTACCACAGAGTGCAAGGCATTTTTGATGATCTATGCACTACACAAATTTAGGTAGTATTTGATAGTGATGCCATTTATTTTCTAGACAAAGTATGACATTAAATTACTTGGTGAACAAGCATTTTTCAACGATGCATATGCCATTGGATATTATTGTTTTAGGAGTTTGAGTTTACGGTTGTGGTGAAACTAGGAAAGAGCAATTTGGGACTCGACTTATGTAGACACCAAATTTGGGTCACACTCCCCTTGGTCCCCTTCAATTAATTAATGTAACACATCATGACCCCTTCATCTCTTATTAATATTCATCCTCACATTATTAATTAATTTAAATATTTTAATTAAGTTAATTTAGTCCTCACATCTCCACCTCATCATTACACCTCACCTGGACCCATTCCAAGGGAATTTAACTCACAATGACCAAGTCATCACTCTCAACACTGAGTCATCACTCCCAATGTTGAGTCACCACTTGACCTAACTAACTAAGACTTCTTCCTAAACCTAACTAGACCTTTTCTAAGTTATCTCTTCCTTCTCTCACATGAACTCCACTTTCCTAAGCGGACTCAATGAGAAAGCATGCCAAATATGGGAAGATCTACCTATTTTTGGTAAACCTAGACTTTCCCACCTTAATCGATGTCGGTTATCCCTCGACCAACTCCGGTCACCTAACTGCCATCAGTTACCTTATATACACTTTCACAACTCTTTACATGGGTTGGTCATTCAGTTATTGGAGCCTAATTTCATTCAAGCACGTGAATCTTCAAGCCCTTCTACATCCAAACGACGAACATACACAACTATAGTATAAGACAAGCATCATGTTCTCCTTCTAGAGTGTTAGAATACTCACGAGAGAACATAGGTCGTACTTATGTGGTACTGACTCAAGCACTTCTTCTCCGATCAACCATCAACCATCCCAACTCCCATGATCTGCAAGACATCAAGTACCGTGATTTTAATCATTTTTCTTATTCCTTTTGTAGATCTCTTCCTTATTTCAGTATTTTATTTCCTTTGTTGCCTATACATCACCTTCTTCCCACTAACCCACTATTCAACCATCCCAACCCTTTTTACCATTCTAAACCTCCTTCTTATTATCCATGAGTCTTCTCAACCATATTACGACCCAAACCACACTACCCTCACTCTTTGTACAATCACAGAAAGCCTAAAAACCATTTTTTAATAATTTAATACATATTTCCCCTACATTGACATCGGTCGGTGACCGATGTCGGTTTATCCCCCTACCGACATTGTTCACTGGACCGATATTGGTCTTTGTCATTTCACAGTCTCAGACTAGCAAGCTTCTCACTCACCCAAAATCAACCCAAAATTCAACCAATCAACCCCAAACCCTTACCATACCTTTGACAGGACTGAAAAAACCCCGATTCTAATTAGATTTAGTGTTATTTTAATATCTAACATAAAATCTAGTGTATTGTGTGTATGAGAAACCTAAATCATTACATTGCAATAGGACCTATTTATTTCAGTTTCTTATTCACATTGAATTGTATTAAACAGAGGATTGACAACCATTTGAGGAAGCATCACACTTCCCAAATCTAGCCTTACTAGGCAGTCCTATGACTCTTGTTATTTAATACTCTTTTAGTGGTCTTGCTTTGTATCTATAGGTAGTCCTTTCCAAACAAAAATTATTTCTCTACGATCAGCTTGGATAAAGTCAATAATGCGCACATTCAACCTTTGACCTACATATCACAGGTATTCCTCTTGACCGTTACCTCATCTCTTTTTTATGCACAACTTATTTAGTGAAACATTTTGGCATGCCCAGTGGGACCCATTTGGGTTATTTTGCATTGTTCATTTCTAGGTGAATCATTTTGTGTCTATTTCCTTTTGAAATAGTTCACATTAAATTTTCTCCCTTAGAACATTCTTTTTCTTCTACTAGTCTCAATGACACTCATATTTTGGACTAAAAAGAATGCTTCTTTCTATTTTGTATTACATTAGTGAAAGACATACTCTTTCCTATTCATCATTTCTCTCATTGAATTTTATTGTGGATTTGGGTCTAAAATCTTTGCATATCATTTTTTTGTGTTGCATCTATAGCTCATTTAAAAATTGTGGGAAACCTATATGCTAGAAGTCTTGCCTAACTGATGGTTGAAAAATTGAACCGTAGTCCACACTTTTTCTCTACACCAAACCACTAAAAATAAATTACTCATTTTCTTAAATAACATCCTACCCGGAAGAAGATGTCAACAATCACACGATAAGAGGATTAACAATGGGCTCCAAACTATTTTCTCTATCTAATTATTATCTCAGAGAAAGGATCTCCCTCGCCAAAACTTACCTGAAACTATCCTTAGTTGTTTTTTTGTAGGGCACCTTTATCAAACCAAAAACTCTACTCTATTCACAAGTCATTCTTAAATGGCATAAGCTAGAACATAAAATCCACCACATAGGATTTCATGTTTGCTAGTTTTTTCTTGATCTTTGTTTTGAGGTGTGAGTTCATTTTCTTCATTCTTCTCTCCCTTCACACTCCATAATCATAGTTGGTGTATTTTGACTCTTTCTGAGTGTGTTAGGGTCAATCATTGCCATACTCATTTTCGGGTTGGTCTTTTACTTGATCTAAATCACCAAAATCATTCTTTTCCATCTTTTCACAAATTTCATAGTAACTGGTGTCAGTCCAGTGACCGCCATCGGTTCCCTAATCTGACCATTATCGGTTTATTGATCATTGTCGATTTTCTACTTTTTTGGTCATTTTTAACCAAAGTAACATTCACCACATTGTTGTTCTTTATGGTATTTTCCTCAATTTCCTTACTATATCTTTGTGTCTCTAAAATCACTGTCAACATCCAATTTTGCTCCATTTTCATCATTTATTTCCAAATTTACAAATCCTTTTATTTTCCATAGTGACTAGTATTGGTCCTCTTACTAGAATTCGTTACCCTCTGCTACTGACATTAGTTACGCAACCACTGTTAGTCTCTGTGTTTTAATTTTTCAATTAAAACAATGATCAATTGTCACCTTCTGGAACCATTTTATGCATTCCTTTTGTACTCCTGTGTCAGTTACATAGCTCAAATCACTAGGTATACTATTAGTCACATAGTTTTGACTTGTAGCCAAGCCAACACCCTCGTGTTCCACACTAGCCTTCATCCACTCCTACCTAGCCCATCGCCGCCTTCCATTCTATCACCTCTGGATCTCAGTAAGCCTATTACCATTAGTATCGGTGATGAGTAGTTCACAATACTCCTTGATGAAAACCCCACTACTTTACATTATTATTTAGCCCATTCATCCAATCAGGATTCATCAAGGAAGCTTGTATATGACATGCTTGTGTCCATTCCTCCTACCCTCGCACCCACTCCTACCCTCGTACCCACTTCTCGCATCAGCCTACTACTAGCTCGGCCTTACCCTCTTCCACCTTACCACCTATGGTGTCCTAACTTGACCCTACATCATCGATGTGTCATTGCACCTATGAACATTTGTCATGCCTTTGACGTCGATTGCTCTATGATGTCAACCACGCCTTTATCAACCTGTCTTGAGTGTAGGTCTATCTATACTTGCCATCTCTCATATACCTATTACATCTCAACCACCCATGGTGTCGAAACCCATACTCCTTTCTAAACATTGTCCTCTCCATCCCACAGTCTCTTCCTCCAATTTCTACAAGATTCATTACATCCACTCCACCTACCTACACTTATCACCAACAACCCTCTATTTCATATATTCTTATTCAAGATACTTTCCATCTCGCATCTATTCCTCCCTCACAATTTTCATACGGCATGAGCACATACTAGGATGTCACCCACGTCATACCTTCATCATCTACCCCCTTATACTACAGGGGGTGCCCAATCATCATAACCTACTAATGATCTTATCAAAATGATGATGGACAAGATGCAGACATTGGAAGCATCGGTCTCAACTCACGTAACTCTCTAACATACGACGAGATTTTCAATGAGCCCATTCACCCATCCATTCCAATTCATCCATACCCTACGCATTGGGAAATGCCTAAATTCAACCGATTTAACAACAAAGAATACTCGCAACAACACTTGCAGTCTTTTAAACATGGGTGTTATCTGATCACTCATGATGACACTTTTCTCTTACAAACATTCCCAATGTCCTTGATAGACCTGCTTTGGATTGGTATAGTGCTCTACCTAGGCACTCCATTTTCTCATTCAACCAAGTAGCTCAAGCTTTCCTAGACCAATTTTCTATCAACATCATCAAGAAAGTCACCATGACCGAATTGTACTTGACACACACACAAATACGAAGACGAATCTATCATAGATTTTGTCACTCGTTGGAAAATCCTAATCAACCAGCTCACATTCCAACTACCTCAAACCAAGTTAATAGATTTGTTTACCAGGGATTGTGCTAGGCACATCTCACCAAATCTCTCAAGTTCAAACCTTCCGCACGTTCGACGAGGCATTCACCATGGCTCGAAAACTTGAAATTTGTGCCATTAAAGAGAAGAAGATACAATTGCATAACAAGAAAATTATGTTTAAATCAAATGATACCTCTTCTTATTCCAAACCACAAAATAATTACTCCAAAGTAAAAGGATTTTCCCATGTGGTAGTTTTGAAAGTCGGACCATCTCATCCATCCAACCAATCAAAGCCTTCTTCCAATATTTCTCCTATTTAGGCTTTCCATTTCAAGCGGGAGAAACAAAAATACACTCCCATAGGAGAACCCTACTCTTAATTTTAATTAAACTTCTAAAATTCAGAGTAATCATTCTTCCACCCATAAAACCACATACTAGTTTTGACCCCTCTCATCCTATTCCTACATGGTACAAAGAAAATGATTACTGCAACTATCGTCACATTAAAGGTCATAGTGACAGTAATTGTATAAATTTCAAAAATATAGTCCAAGAAATGTTATATAGTGGATATCTTCATCTTGGATAACCCTAATGCATCGGCTTATCAGAACCTTCACATCTTCAAGAAGTCATTCCCAAATCACACCCCGTCATCTAACCAAAATAGTGAAACCTCAACCAATGAAAATAACATTCGCGAGGTTTATGATGTTTTCTACATCATACCATCTCTTCCTCAATTTCCTCCTACTCCATCTATCAAGGATATTCTTGCATGAGCTCATTTATCCATGGAGGGAATTGTTTCATCTACTCCTTTACCCAAAGAGGGTCTCCCTTATTTCCCCCTTCACCCATGGAGGAGTACACCATATCCGTCGATGCAGTTTTCCCACTCACCTCTCAACCTGACAAATAACCCACAATATTTACTCTCCTACCCACAAGAGATTCATGCTTACCTTCCTCTTCACCAAAAGATGAACCTACCTCATCCTACTTGTCATCTCCCTTACCCATAGGGGATCCATTAGCAACACCCCTTCCTATTGGTGACAATTCTCAATTGGATTTCAAGGATCCTGTTGATTTTCTCTAGCTCTTTTACCCATAAAGTATGAAGCCAACCATTTTCTGTCTCACAAAAATTCTTTACGGGGATTACTACCAAATCAACATCATCCCCCCCCGCAATGAGTTGTTTTCAATTTTTGCTGACCACTTGGATTATGTCAATGATTCCATTCTTGGGGGACGAATTCGGCTACCTTTCTCAAATCAGATGCAAATGTTTTTGTTGATACTTCCACGATCTATCCAAAGGTGTTTCACACAACCAAACCAACCTTTCCCATGCCAGTTGTAGCAATCTCTTCTTCATCACCTTGCCTACACCTAAACATTTACCATAAAATTAACTTTTTCCAATTCCTAAAGCCTTACCTACATCTATATCTTCCTCCGCATCCAAACCCATTACCACATTGGGAATCATGCCGACATCAAGCCTAGTCAATCCTCCTATCAAGATAGATTTAGCCATGTCCTCACAAGCCAACGTAAAGACTATTCCCCACCTAAGAGGAAGACCCAACCCCTAAGGCCGCATACACCAATTTTTCCCAAGTACCCCTCTGTCACCTTCACCACTTCCATCTATCCTAGGACCTATCAACACCAATCCACCAAGCACTATGATAATTCTCCACCGGGAACTCCTCATGTTATGATTATTTACTAATGCACAACCTTTAGTTTGGTGGATGTAATCTGGAAACACAACAACAAACATAACATAAGAATACCATAGACTATGATATGAAGGAATGATGACAAATCTGAAAATATAGGTGTAAATTATAATATCAACATGAAATTGTTACAATCTCACCCATGAGGTACTTCAAGTGTTACTAACTTCACTTGCCTTCCAACAATAACTATGGAATAAACTTCACAATGGCTTCTTTAACACACCTTTTAAATGATGGCTTCCTTTACACACTTACTCATACAATATTTCTCACTACTTCTTTCTATGCTAAATGAGGGGGGTGGCCTCTTTATTTATAGGAATTCAGGCTTATCCACCCTATCTCTAAGATAGGATAGGAAATATCTTCCGACCAATCATATTCCATGCCTAAACTCTTACCTTTACATGTAGGCTTATCTTCTAAGATAAGATAAACCTTATCATCTCACATGGGTTCCACCTTTTTAGACTTTTCCACAAATAAAATACACAAAATATTTATGACATCACTCTTTTTCCTTATTACAAATATAATATTTCTAATTCCTAATCATGTAGACCCTACTTCTCTACTTACCCCAACTTTGACATTTTAACATTACCGGACCACTTACGACAAATATTTACTTTTTACAACATTCCTATTGTACTTTTGATTACCATACTCTACTTTATTGGTGGCATGGTATCGACAATGCCGTTATCTTCTATCAGACGCCACTACTAATCATACTTAACAACATCCTATTCCTAATACATACATAATAAAATAGAAATTATGGAGGAAAATTTTAATGTCGACATTTTCCCCTTTCTAGTTTCTACTCCGTCTGAGTAGAGTAGACTATTCTAGTGCTTGGAAAATCTTTAACTTGTCATGGTTGACCCATTTCGTAATGGGAGTGCCATCCAATTCCTCCAATCGATATGTACCATTTTCTACGCACAACCTGCTATTTTGTAGGGCCCCATCCATTTGGGAAGAAACTTTATCTCGCCTTCTTTTTTGTATCTGGAATCATATACTAGAACCAAGTCATTCACATGAAATGGAGACCAACGGATCTTTTGATCAAAATATTCCTTCTACTTCATTTTCTTCTTATAGCTTGTATCCTTCACTATTTCCCTCATTTCCTCTAGCAAATGAAGATGCACCAACCTTTCTTTTATTGAATCACTTTCATCCATCCTTTCCTTTTTCATAACTCTCACAATGGGAATATCAAACTCAATAGGAAGAACTGGATCAATGCCATAAGCCAACTGAAATGGGGAGTATCTTGTTGTTGACTTTGATGTTTCCCTATATGCCCACAATGCTGCATGAATCCTTTTATCCCACTTATGTACCTGTAAGGCTGCATCTTTTGCTAGAATTTGACACAACACAAAATTTGTTCATTCCACCTATCCATTTATGCTTGGCTTGTATGTTTTTTCCTTCATGTGCTTAATAGAAAACTTGTTGACTAGGGCTTCTACCACCTCATTAATGAAGTGACTTCCTTGATCTATTACAATTTCTAATGGGCAACCAAATATGGTGACAATGCGTTCATATATGAACCTTTCCACTTCATCCATGGAAGTTGTTTTCAATGGTCTAGCTTCAACCCACTTGGTTAAATAATCTGTGGCAACTACAATATACTTATTTTGGTGTGGGGTAGTTGGAAGTGGACCTATAATATCTATTCCCCACTTTTCAAAGGGACCAAATGGAATAATAGGGCATAATGGAGCTGATGAAGTCTTACGGTTACCATGTGTTTGAAAAATATCACATGTCTTACAATAATTATAACAATCTCTAAAAAGAGTGGGCCAGTGATAACTTGCATCCAAGATCCTTCTTGTTGTAAGTTGTCCAGAGAAGTGTCCTCCACATGTACCATTGTAGAATTCTTCTATCAGTTCCTTCCCTTGATCACGTCCAACTGCCCTCTTGTACTATCCATCAGGTCCTATTCGAAATAATACTCCATGCATAATAGAATATGGATGACTGGCTTGAGTAATCTTCCTCTTAGTATTTGCATTGGCACCATCAGAAACTTGAATTCATTTAGATAATTCCAAATATCTATGTATTCACTAGGGATTGTGTCAAGGGATAACAATGTTGCATCTGGGAAATCATCATCATCACAAGATGAACCTAAACCCTCATAGGCTCGAGAGAGTGCATCTGCATTGACATGCTTCTTTCCTAGCCTATCTATAATATCAAATTCAAATTCTTGTAGCAAAATTATCCATCTTGCTATCCTCCCTGATGGGTTAGGCTTATTTACAATATATTTTAGAGCTTGATGATCTGTTATAACTATAAATTTCTACCCTAGCAAGTAATTTCTAAACTTCTTTACACAAAAATGATAGCTAGAGCCTCTTTTTTTACAGTATAATTTACCTCAGCACTGCTCATTTGTCTGCTCCCAAAGTAAATTAGATGATCATTCCCATTTTCATCATTTTGGCTCAGATTACTTCCTAGTGCTGCATTTGAGGCATCAGTATACACAATGAATGGCTTGCTCCAATCTAGATTCTTTAAAATAGGTGAAGACACCTGGGCTTCCTTTAGTTGTTCAAAAGTTTCATGCGCCTTATTTCCGGTTCATAAGTAACATCCTTCTTAAGAACTAGGTTAGTGGTGTGTAATCCTTGAGAAATTCTTAATGAACCTTCTATAGTAACCCACATGGCCTAAAAATGATCTCAACTTACTTCTATTCATAGAAAAGGTAACTCTTTGATTTTGAAACTTTATAGGATATGTACCAATACCATATCTGGATACAACATTCCCTAACAAAACACCTTTAGAACATCCAAAGATACACTTTGTAGGGTTTAGTGAGGCTTGTGCTTCATCTAACCTTTGAAATGTTGACTCCATCCTGGTGCAGGTGGTCCATCTTGCTCCCATAGATGCAAAAATCATCCGAGAAATACTCGATGAAGTTTCCAATGTAAGGTTCAAACACCTTATTCATCAAGTGCTGGAACGTTCCGAGCATTACACAACCCAAAAGGCATAACTCTATAAAAAATGTTCCCAAGGAGTGGTGAACGTGGTCTTGGTGATATTTCTTTGCTATACAAACTTGGTTGTATCCGCTATATCCATCAAAGAAACTATAGCACTCGGCTAGCTACTTCATCCAAGATCCGATCTGAGAATGGAAGAGAATAATGATCCTTCTTTGTTGCCTTGTTGAGCTTCCTATAATCAACAAAAATGCATAGTTTTCCATTCTTTTTATTGAGATCACAATGGAAGAAACCCATTTTGAATTCTCCACAACAAATATGAATCCTGCATCAAGTAACTTATCTATTTCTTCTTTTATAGTCTTGGAAAAATTAGGATTCATTCTATATGGAATTTACTTTATGGGCTTAACACCATCTACCAGCTCAATAGAATGTTCTACCCAACTTACTTGACGGAGTTCCTTGTAATAAAAAGTTAATAGGTGTATGTACCTTCGAAAGAGCTGGAGGTAGGATTCCTTCTCATTCTCCATCACAACATCACCAATCTTTATTTGTTGGAGATGATCATCAATTTCTTCTTCAGATAATTTTATGGGTTCATGAGTTGGTGTGACTGGAAGGATATCCATGACTGAAACATCAACCTCACTTTCTTCATCTTTTGTGTCCACTTCACTAGTACTAGAGTAATTAGAGGATGTCCAATCATCAGTTTCATCACTTGAATCCATAGGTTTTGTCTTATGATGCCGAGGGATCACGTTTATCTTCACCCTCTCTCTACCATGTCCAAGTGTCATGAAGCCTTCATTCTAGTAGTTTCTTGCATGAACTCTCCTTAGCCATGGTCTTCCCAACAACATTGGGTACACAACAATACCATTTTTCATTACCTGAAAGTATACTACACATACAACACACATAATAATTTGACCATATGTAATATTAGGGACCTAAACAGGCCTTTTGGACGAGTCCAGATCTTCTAAGATGGAGTATGGTCCTTGTCCCGTGAAATTAGAAAATCCTGCACACCCAACTTTCTTCTCCTATGTTTCTTACTAGTTTCTCCTTTAATCTTCTTATTATCATTTCTATCTTGGTTATCTTTTTCTTTCTTTCTTTTTGTTACAAAACATATATGCTTCATTATTTATGCTCCTATCTATTACATTAAAATAATTCATGAGTGCTTTGCCTTTATCATTATCTTTTGTACCAGATGTAGAAGCTCTATCTGGACAATTATACTTATAATGACCATTTTTATGACAACCATAACATACAACTTCAGTTATATTTCTTTTTGGACCTCTATCTCCTCCCTTGAGAACTAAATTCCTTTCCTCAAGAAGATTAATAGTTAACTAGCCCATCTTCTGAGTAGATCTTCATACTCGAGTAGATGTACTAGGAGAGAAATATTCATGCTCACCGAGAGTGGTCGTGGATTACGGACCAAAGGTGTTGGTGTAGGCTCTACTTTAGCAATAATTTCTTTGGGCTCTTGGCTCCATGCTTTCTTCTTGCCTTCTTGCAATCTCCTTTTCTTTTTCAATGGTAGCTAGGCAGTCATAATTCACTCATTGTCGATCTCTCGGCTTCATCCCAAGAATGAAATTCTTACAGAGGAGATTATCCATGCCATTCATCAACCCATTCGTTAATCCTTCCTTCCATATCTAGACATCGAGCTTCCTCCTTAGCTCTATAACATGAGCATGATAATCCCTTATCTTCTCCTTCTCTCCTTGGGATAGCTTTGTGATATCGATCATGATATCTACATATTTTTGTTGTTCACCAAATTCTTCAAGAAAACTTTCAACTAATAAATCCCATGAAATTTTCACATTATCACCTAGTGTTTCAAACCACCTAAGGGATGAACCATTCAAAAAGGTAGGAAAAAATTTAGTCCATTGTTCCCTTCTTATGAGGCCATTACAAATGCAAGATCGTTTAAACTCTTGAATGAAAGAGGAAGCATCTTCATTAGATTGGGCTGAAAAAATAGGAAGCATTTTCAAAAGTTACCACAATGAAATACCAACCCACAAGTACAATCAACAAGACTTATGTGCACAAATAATTGGAATCACTATAATAGAAAGTGACTTTACACCTTTCTACAATAAAATAGAAATGACCATAGTAAACTATGGTAAAACTTGACTTACTGTGGTAAAAAATGACTTTACTGTGGTAAACACTATTCACGGTAAAAAGTGAAGTTACTGTGGTAAATACTATTCATGGTAAAAAGTGACTTTACTGCGGTAAATACTATTCACGGTAAAAAGTGACTTTACCATGGTAACTACTATGCACAATAAAAACAAGGTTACCCTCCAAATGTTTTCTGACTAAGTGGGAATATCTCTCCAGAAAATCCACCAACGAGGAATGATCCCGACAACGGAACCAAAATATCAACACCAATCTGGCACTATGATAATTCTCCACCGGTAACTCCTCGTGCTATGATTATTTACTAATGCACAACCTTTATTTTGGTGGATGTAATCTAGAAACACAACAACAAACATAACACAAGAATACCATAGACTATGATACGAAGGAATGATGACAAATCTAAAAATATAGGTGTAAATTATAATATCAACATGAAATTGTTACAATCTCACCCATGAGGTACTTCAAGTGTTACTAACTTCACTTGCCTTCCAACAATAACTATGGGAGAAACTTCACAATGGATTCTTTAACACACCTTCTAAATGATGGCTTCCTTTACACACTTACTCATACAATATTTCTCACTACTTCCTTCTATGTTAAATGAGGGGGTGGCCTCTTTATTTATAGGAATTTAGGATTATCCACCTATCTCTAAGATAGGATATGAAATCTCTTCCGACCAATCATATTCCATGCCTAAACTCTTACTTTTACATGTAGGCTTATCTTCTAAGATAAGATAAGCCTTATCATCTCACATGGGTTCCACCTTTTAGACTTTTTCACAAATAAAATACATAAAATATTTATGACATCACTCTTTGTCCTTATTACAAATATAATATTTCTAATTCTTAATCATGTAGACCCTACTTCTCTACTTACCCCAACTTTGACATTTTAACATTACGGACCACTTACGATAAATATTTACTTTTTACAACATTCCTATTATACTTTGATTGTTATCATACTCTACTTTATTGGTGGCACCATATCGATGGCACCATTATCTTCTATCGAGATGCCACTACTAATCATACTTAATAACATCTTATTCCTAATACATACATAATAAAATAGAAATTATGGAGGAAAATATTAATGTCGATAGACCCCACCCATCAACCTTGCCAAGAAGCCTCCTACCCAAGGTAAACCAAAAGCACAAACAGCCCACCTCATCATCATGATCTTTTGTTACACCCAAATTACCTACACATCTTACGCCTTCATTGTCACCTACATCCTTTTTACCACCTATACCTACACCACTTCTAGTATCCTCATCATTACCTATGATATTCCCCTCTCTTCAACCAGTACCTTCTACCTTGCCTCTTCCCATAACCTTCACCGTACCTCTATTATCACCTTGGCTAACTTGTCCCCTTCCGCCATCTACCTTTCCTTCTACATCACACACCTATTCTTCACTTTTACCCAAGAAGGTGAAACCAAATTCCAATATCCCGCTACCCTCCAAAGAGGTAGTCAAACCTACACCACCCTCAACAACTAGTTCACTCTACTACAATTTTACCCAAGATCTTGCAATCCAAACCTAAAACCGTACTATCTACCAAACAAGTCATCAAACTTACTCAACCTTTGATTCCACCTCTAGTGGTACCTCTCCCACCAAACCCACACTTACTTCACATTGTGACCCATTAGCAAGGTCTTATGCCAACATCTCAACAAACCTTTTGGAAACCTATGTCATCACATTACCACAACTTAGACCTTACGACCCACTCAAACCTAAACTAGAAGGGTTTGAAAATACAAATATTTGCGCTTACCATTGTGTGTTAGGGCATGATGTGGAAACATGTAAGGATCTTAAAACTATTCTTCTCCAATTATGTCCTCTCGAAGAAATCTTTGATGATGATGATATTTTAGATGAGGACCCTATTCCACCTTCACCTATCACCACACATCCTCGTCCCTTACCTATTTAGTGACCTTCATCTCCCCTCCACAACCCTTTTATCCTCCTCCAACATTTGAGATCAATATGGTCCACATAAGAGAGCTAGCCAAACCCTCTGCCAAAATGCCAATGTCTTGCATTTTTTTAAAAATAGTATATGCCTTCACCATATTTTTTCCTGTCTATCGCTACACATATCACAAATCACTTTCTCTTGTACCACGAGTTAATATGGTTCATATTGCCACTCGAGCCCAGAAGGACAAATGAAAGGGTAAAATAACCAACTCATTCACCAATCTTTTACCCAATATTCCATCTACACCTGCACCAAAAATCACCATCCATGGACCCACATACCCTATTTCTAATGGGGTTTCCCATCGTACAATGATTAAACAATTGCACAAGTATCCTCTCAAAATGTCTTTACACGAACTTTTCCAAACCTCGAGTCTCATGTGACAGGCCCTCATTGAGGTTTTGTACTATATTGAGTTTTTACCTAATGACCCTACTCATGTTGCATCCATTATCACTCCTCACTTGTGGCCTCTCTCATAACTTCATCCCCTTCCTCTGCACCCACTACCACTCATCAAGTAACCGCTCTCGGTTTCTTTTGACGATGAGATTGCACCTCTCTAATCGGATGATCATGATCCCATAGTATTTATTTCTATCTACATTGATAATATATGTATTCAACACGTTATGATCGATGGCGATGTTAGTATCAACATCATTTCTTCCCATGCATACAACCAAATGCATATCCCTACCAATTACATGTATAATAACCCATTATGTTATGTTCATTCAACGATGCCATGACTTCCACCCTTGGCACCATCATTCTCCACATTTAATGTATGCCCTGTACCATTCCTGAATTATTCTATGTTTTAGAGGGGGAATTATAGTACAACATGATTCTTGGCTGACCTTGGATCCACGCCATGGGTTGTGTTCCTTCAACCTTACACTATTGTTTAAAATTTGAACATGAAGGACACAACTATACCATTCCATCTGAACCTTCACTATTCAAGACATATAACATGGTGTATCAACCCAATGATTTCCTTATACTAGTTAAGACATCTACCACCACTACCACTTCTCCTTCACCCACTGCCTCATCCACCAATTCTGTCACTAACTCTTCCACAAATAACTCCTCTATTCCCACTTCGCTGCCACAACTTCTACAATTGACCCATCAACCAACCCATCTAATTTTCAACAAACCAATGCTTCTTCTTCCCAACTATCCAAAGTAATCCATCCATTACCGCTGCCCACATATCAACTACTTATCCCTTAGAAGGAGTACAACCTTTATAATATTGACACATTCCTTAATCCTCAAGAGTATGGTAACCTTCACCAACATCCCCGCCATGATCACCACATAGGTGAGGTTTTCCCTATGGTCCTCCCCACCTTCACACCAACTTAACGTATAGGGTACTTGATGCTTTTACCTACTCACCCAAGCCACCTTCCCAAACTTGACTATTTTCACCCGAACTTCAATCTCTCACCAACCGTTGCTTTTCCCACACTTTCCTCCACTGCTATGCTTGGAAGGGCTTTGGCTTTGGTTTCTATGAAAAATGCTGCCATACTATCATTCCTTTCACCACTCATAAGTATAAAGACCACAAAGTGGTATTATATTTTCCAAACCATCTTCCAAGAAGGCCCGATTTTAACTCATTGTGGATGATAAACATTCCTCACCCAGTTCACCAACTTTACCACCTTCACCTACAAAATCTATGGATCCAAAATATATTCCTCATAACTTTTTTTTCATGAACACCATTTCCTAAGACCTCTAACTTATAAATGAGAAGAAAAGGATCCCTCATCTCTTCCCTTCCTATATCTTGACATGATTGATGACGATACACCTTCTATTAATGTCATTCAATGTTAGGATGATGAGTCTATTCTCACCTACCTTGGTGCAGAAGATTCTTATATTCATCGATCATTACCTTCTGAGACACAAACCATGTTGAATGAATTAACCATCGAAATCAATATTCACACTTAGGATGACCACACATTATGAAAATAAGCCAATTGTTAGATGTCTTTGAATAAGAAGATTTTACTTCTTTCCTCTGGGATCATAGAAATGCTTTTGCTTGGTCCTACAATGATATGCGCGGTATTGACCTAAATATTTTGGTCCACAATATCGTAACCATTATTGATGCCAAACTGTGGTGAAAGCAGAAAAGTTGTGAAAAATTCATCCTCGAATTGCCCTTCTTGTCAAAGAAGAACTCCAACGCCTTCTTTCAGTTTCCTTCATCTTTCCCATTGATTATCCCTAATGGATCTCTAACATTGTTCCTATCACAAAAGTGACAGGGGGACTCTACATTTTTACATATTTCCATGACCTTAACTTAGCTTTCCCCAAAGACAACTTTCCTCTACCTAGTATTGACCAACTAGTTGATCTCACTTCGGCCATGAGATGTTATCACTCATGGATGGTTTCTTAGGTTATAACCAAATATTACCTGTCCTAGGAGATAAACACAAAACCACCTTCATCACTCCTTAGGGGACCTTTTGCTATCGTATCATTCCCTTTGGCCTTAAAATGTTGGTGCTATATATTAGTGGGCTATGAATTATATCTTTCATGACATTATACATCACATATTAGAGATTACATTGACAATCATCTTTCTAAATCCAAACATCGGCTAAACACCTTACATTCTTTAAGGTACTCTTAGACCGTCTCATCAAGTATTGTGTTTGCCTTTAACCTAAGAAGTGTGTCTTCACTGTTCTCTTCGGAAAGCTCCTTGGTTTTATCATTTCTTTACATGGCATTGAAGTTGATCCCTCTCAAATCAAAGCTATTCTTGAAATTCCTCCACTACTAACCTTCATCAAATTTGTAGTTTTCAAGGAAAGTTTCAATCTATTCATCATTTTATTTCATAGCTTTGACCACTTCCATCCATTTCATCATCTCCTCAAAAAGGATGTCTCCTTAAAATGGGATGATGAATGCCATAAAGCCTTTGGTGCATTTACAAAATACCTCCTTCAACCACCTATGCTCATTCCCCTAAGAATGAAGAACCATTTTACCTTTATATTTATGCTATTGATCATTCCTTGGGTTCCATGCTCGCTCATCATGATGAGAAACATAGGGAACAAATAGTTTATTATATAAGTCGTATGCTTTTAGACTACGAAACTAGATATAATCACACCAAAAAAATGCTTAGCCTTAGTTTTTTCACCACTAAACTTTGCCATTACCTACTCAACCACAAAACCTTTTTTATCACCAATATTGAACCCTTACATTACATGTACGCTAAGCCCTACCAACATCAACATGCTACATTGGCTCATGCTTCTTGTAGACCTAGATCTTGAATTCACCCATCAAAAATATGTCAAAGGACAAACAATTGCTGACCAACTCACAAACGTACCTCTCTCCAAAAATTAATCCTCTAACTTTGATTTCCCTGATGAATCCATCGCTACCCTCTCTTTGGATGATACCATTTACCAGATGAACTTATTCTTCGATGGTTCTAAATGTCAGCATGGGGGTGGTGCCAGAGTTATCCTCATTCCTCTTGATGGTGAGCCTATGCCATTATCTTTTAAACTATATTTTTATTGTACTAACAATATCACCAAATATGAAGCACTCATGTAGGTATTCAAGCTGCCATAGCCTTAGACATTAAATCAATTAATATCTTTGGTGACTCTTAACTGGTTGTGAACCAAGTTAATGGTATATACTAGTGTTATAACGAGATACTTCAAAAGTATAAACATCATGTTGACATACTTTTGACTACCTTTACCATTATGAACTTCATACCACCTCGCATTCCACTAATAAATTTGTAGAAACCATGGCCTGTCTTGCTTCTCAAATTCCCACTTCGCCCTTCGACTCGAAAATATTTGTCACTGTAAAAAGATTGTAATCACCTTTTATCTAATTCAAGACATTAACCTTGTAGAAAACATTGGCTGGTCCACGTGACCTTTGGTATAAGTTTTTGTTGACTACCTTTCCCTTTCCATTATGCCTCAAGATCTTACTCGCAATGGACAACGAGCCTTTCTTAAAAGTGTCTCTCATTATGTCATCATGGGTGGTCTTCTTTATAAACATGGTTTTGACGCTATCCTCTTACGATGTCTTACGAGTTCTAAAATTCCCTACACCATCAAGGAAGTTCACGATGGATTTGTGGGGTCACTTGATGGCTTAGATGTCGCTAAGCGCATTATGCTCCTAGGATATTACTGGCCAACCCTAAACTGTGATTATTGTGACTATATCAAGCATTGTGTGAAGTGTTAGCAACATGCTAATCTTCATCATACCCCTAGTCACGCCTTACAGGTTACACTGAGACCTTTGGCATTTCTCTCAATGGGTTTGGATCTTGTCGGAGAAATCAATCCTAATTATTCCTAACATCATCAATGGATTATTACCGCTACCTTGAATATTACACTAAGTGGGTGGAATATGTACCTCTTATTTTTACAAACACCAAGAAAATATGTGAATTAATCAACCATCACATCATTTGTCACTTTGGTTTTCCTCACCACCTCATCACTGATAATGGAAAACAATTCAAAAAAAACCCTACGGAAACTTTGTGATGCCTTCGGCATTCAACTTAGTTTTTCTTCACCTTATTATCCTTAAACAAATGGCCAAGTGGAATCAACCAACAAAATTCTTATGAAAGTGGTTGACGATACTGGAAAGGATTGGCACACGCATGTTCCTTTTGCCTTATGGGATTATCACACTAGTATTTGTACCTCAATTTCTACCACATATTTATCTTTGTTCTATGGTACAGAGGTTTTCCTACCTCTCGAATTCCAAATTCCATCTCTTCGTATCTCACTCAAAGATATGCTCAACAATGATGATTTTTGTAAGGACCATTTTGCACAACTCAAGTTATTAGATGAACATCATCTCAATGCTCTCGATCACCTCCAAATATAAAAAATGTATCAAACGTTCCTATGATAAACATGTCCAAGAACAAACCTTCCAGTGCCGGTCGTCCGAAGGAAAATAAACATGTAACAAAAGTGGAGAAAAGTAAATGGGAAAAATTTCTCCAAATTGGCTTGGACCCTATATCATTACTCATACCTATGGATCATGTGCTTATCGTTTGTCTTCACTCGAAGGTAAACCTAAACCTAAACCCTCAATGCCTTGCATCTTCAACCTTTCTATTGTTGAATCAAGTCCTAGATCATATTATGTCTATTAAACTCTTTTCCCCTAAGCACCATTCATCTTCCACTTACCTATTTTAAGGATCAACGACTAAATAAGAATCATGCGATTACCCAACACTTTTCAGCCTTATCTTCAATATGAGCACCACGGCTCTACTCATGGCATGATTCTCATGGATAATTTTTTTCCTTTTCAATGTGGAATCCCATGGTCATTCGTCACTTAAAACCTCTCTTTCATAATCTGACCCTCGTGTTTGATATGGTTTTGTCTTCATAAAAGGAGCCTATACTTCTCTATAGTCTTTTCCATGACCTAAAAGTCCAAAAAATAATTCAAAAGTAATATATGGGATTTTCAAATTCAAACTCCTTGAGTCAAACTTCTAGCAAAAAGATGACTCCCTCAACAAGGACATCTATCTTTCTATCTTGCTGCTATAAATATACTGCTCCCTTGAAAAAAGCTATAAAAAGCTAGCCATACTATACATAGTCTAGCAAAAAGAAGACTATTTCTACAAAAATAAAATAAGAATATTTTGAAGCTTCCCGCATTGATCAGCTTCATGAAGACCTCAAGGAGATATTAGTTTTCATCATGGACTTGCTTATTTTTTATTTTGGGTATCTTTCAAGAGGCATGTTGTCTCACACCAATTTATGCTAAAACAACCTCTTTCACCTCACCGTATTTCCTTTCTAATCTTCTACCTACTCAAGGGACGTGCCACAAATGTGACATTTCATGATCATGTGACCTTCTTCACCCTTAGAACAGTCAATCATGTAACACCTTTAGGGTTTTATGTTCATATGCCAATATTTTGTATGATAGACTTGTAATGGTTCTTATCAATTAGGAAACTTTTTGTCTCCTCTTACCATTCACCTTTTTCTTACTTATTTGATTCTCCTACACATGACTAGACCTTCGACACCTACATTTTAGGAATTCATCTTTCACAAAAATCACCCATGCCTATTCAACCTAAATTCAACCATGCCTAAATGACCTAAACTCAACCATACCTAAATTACCTAGACTCAATCATTCCTACAACCTACCGACCCATTTATCTACCCCATCATATTCTTCCCTAGCTTATGGGAGAACTACATTGGCCTGAGGCCACTTTTCACCAGGGATATATAGGCAACATTCTGAGGGCATGGGGCCCTTGGAGGTTAGCTCGGTCACTCTTTCCCCTAACCAATTTTACCCTTTTATATTCACATTCTACCTTAGTGATTTTCCATTTTACACAAAACTAGGAAATTAAACAATCATAAAAACATACATACCTACCATTTTATCACATCACCATATCATACATCAATCATTTTACATTTCCATGATATCAAATATTTGGAAATTTACACCACAACATACATATACATCATCATTTATTTTCCATACTACCAATAACTTGGAAACTAAATCAAACGCAAAAACATGACCAAATCATGCCTAAATCACCTAAACTCCACCATGCCTATACCTGACTCCATCATGCCTAAATCACCTAAAACTCCATTATTCCTAAATCACCTAAACTCCACCATGTATATACCTGAATCCATCATGCCTAAATGACCTTGACTCCATCATGCCTAAATCACCTAAAAATCCATCATGCCTACATGACCTTAACTCCATCATGCCTAAATGATGACTCCATCATGCCTAAATCACTAAAACTCCATCATGCCTAAATCACCTAAACACCATCATGCCTAAATCACCTAACTCCATCATGCCTAAATGACCTAACTCCATCATGCCTAAATAACCTAAAACTCCATCATGCCTACATGACCTTGACTTAATCATGCATAATTCAACTAGTTCCCATAATACAAAATAACAATGGAAATTAAAAATGAGTACATCATTCATCCAGTCAACATCATCAACTATAATGGAGTGTATGTGTATCAATACGTATATACACAAATATAAATAAATATCAGTACCTCCAAAAAGATCATGTACAATCTCACGTCTTCGATACACAAGCCGATATATATATCAAAAATCAAAATAATGGTACACTATCCATATAGTGACCACTCGCCCCCCCACCTGATGCCCTCTTCTCCAGTCTCACTTGTCTCCTCCTCTTGGCACTTGACCAGTCTAGTCTCTAAGATATTGTAACCTCACCCATGGCCCTCTCGGGGTCGATGACTCCTTTGTACTACAAGAACTCGTGATTCCGGATCTAGTCCGCTCAATGGGCCTCTTGGGCTTGGTACTTAGCATATGAAGGAACATCAATCCCGTGGTGACTAGATGGTCCTAATAATAGTGATCCTTATTCAGGGAATCCCTGAACCTCACCATAGATATAGTCCGGAGTGGTGCCATCGGTCTAACTTCCCCTGTGAACTCTTCCCGACCAAAAGTGTACCTTGTCCTGGAGCGGTGCTTGTACTTATGGGACCCTATCCCGTGCTTGTAGGGCCAAAACTTATACTGTGTAGTGGCCAACTAGCCCTATAATCCAACCACTGTGCTTGTAGGGAAGATACCTTCCCTCCATCCCTATCTCCACCACGTGTGGGAACCTATTCCTATGCTACTCGGGCCTATAGGTCTGTCACCTATGCCTATGACCCTATCAGTTGTCCCTAAAACCTTGTAATTTGTGCCTATAGGGTAGCCACCTAACCCTGTAATGTATCCCTCTACGCTATGACTGTCGCTAAATCAAAGCTTCCTAGCCTCGATGGTGTTGTAAGTAGTTGTCCCACCCACCACTGCCTGTATCCATCGGTGAATGACACCAACATCATCAATTTGTCTATCTCACACCTAATCCTCCTACCCCCGTGGAAACACTCGGATGTAGTGGAGACATGGACCTCTCGCATGTCATCTCTACAAGATCTTGTGGGAAAGGTGGGGGTACATCCTACCACAGCCTAAACTACCATCGACCCCGTCCACGAGTATCATCTCATGCTCCCTAACACGCCGCCCCTATATCCATCTCGGTTTAAAGCTCCTCTAACTCCGTATTCATTCCTCTATATTATGGATAATCAACATATGGCCACCACATGACATATTTTGCTAATAGGCCCTCCAATAGTCATATGTAGTATATAACATCATATGTGGCCCTGACCACTCTCGATGTGCCCCGACTGGTACCCATCTCCCGAATCCTACTCTTTACAAATCACCCCGAACCAATCCTTTTGTGGTAACCCAATTAGACGTACATAAACAATGTGATCATATGCCCAGCGAGTGTAAGAAGAATGTGCAACACATACATAACCTCCTCAACCTACCATAGGCTCATAGCTCTATATAACTAGAGTAGAAAAGTATGTTCCCAATAAAAGTAGACTCGATCCTCGATCATGTCTTGTAATACCCCACCAAAGTGCTCACAAAAATATCCAACCCTCGGAATATGGGAGAGAAAATAGCCTACTACCACCATCATTATAACTAATAGCCTAGTCTCTTGTGGATAGGCCGCATACATGACCCCATAGCTTAGACTCACACTATAATAGCTCAACATGCCCATCGCCTCACCAAATACCACCACTATCAGCTCCACCGATGCCTCAGATGAAATCAAATACAATGGATCCCCAACAATAAGAAGCCGTAAGATCCTTTACACATCCTCTAATGTGATGATCATCTTGCTGGTTGTTAGATGAAAGGTATTGGTCACGGAGTCCCATCTATCGATGAGAGCGACCATCAAGCTATGATCTCAACCTATACACCTATAGTGCTGATTAAACTAAGTCCCACATCTATTATGTGCTCCCATTAATTAGTTATCATCCTAGGCCGTATCTCGCACTAATAGCGGTGGTACTTGGTCTCTCATTGTCAACTGATCTCTCTCCTGCATCATCCAAAACAACACTTTCAAGTCATGACCCTCTCAAATTACCTATTCCCTCAAAAACTCAATCGACATCCCACTTAGCCATCTTTTTACCAAATCATACCTAAAATCATCACTCAATACCTACTCCTTTACTAACTTCACCTAAAAACATATTGTCCCCATTATCATACTTACCCAATTCCCTAGACCATTTCACCTACATACCTATCACACACCTGCAACATGGTGCCTTCCCCTCTTCCACTTGCACTAACCTTCACCATAACCCAACCTCACCCTTTTAAATTTCCCAACTACCTCTGTATTACCCTAGTAAATTTTTACAGTGACTGATATTGGTTTCCTTGACCGATGCCGGTCACTTTGACTAGTGTTGGTCACCCTTTATCCGACGATGCCAAAAACACAACCGATATTGCCAACCCTTGATTGACGTCGGTCACTTTGTTTCAGAAATAAAACTAAAACCCCATCCCCCATTATCAAAAATTTCCCAAAAACAACCTAAAAACCTACCCCAACCCACCCAAACCTATCCTACCTTCATTTACTAACCTATTTAAGCTACATTTGACCTTCCCAACCCCGTTTCATTCATTTTAACCACATTTTCAAAATTAACTTTCTACCCAAACTTAACCTACAATAAACAAAATGATTTCAATATTTTCAACTCAAATGAAGGATTCAGATAGTCTCCTACCTCTACTCGGTGTCGTATCCATGGTGGCACGTCGGTCATGTCTTAGGTGGTGGTGCACCCGCTCCCTCTCCAACCGCTGCCATGCCACAAATAAACTCCTCACTTTATAAACAAACAAATCAATCAAATCGATCTCAGGGACCCACCTATAAAATGCCACTCACTTGCTATGTGGATCACCAACTTAGCTCAAACACATCGTAACGTCACTTTCCACTTTTACTCTTCTCCTCTATCATTTTCTAAAACTAAAAAGGTGAAAATGAATCCGTAAAAACAGGATTTTTCCTTTTTTAGCCCCAAATCAACATGACCGACATCGGTCATGTCAAGCCCTAGATGACTGAATTCAATTAAGATATAACCATCATCGATCACCGACATAACCATTTGACCTACCCTATACCCATTTATTCTCAAACAATGTTGCTCATACAACCATTATCCTTACCTATACCACGTACACCTTACCCACATGCCTAAATTAATCGAACATTTCCTTAGTTTTGTTTAGGGACATGTTATTTACCTATACCTCAGCCCTACATGTACCCCGACCTACATAGCTTTGACCTAAATCACCTTTTGTGACATTTTAATTTGTGTACTCATTATACCTTGCGATGTTATTACCCATGTTGTTTAGCCTAATGACCTTACCTTGCCTAATGATGTGATGTTTATCCCGACCATACCTTTGGTGCCATAGAACAAAACCTATTACTCATTCCTACACTTGACCTCATTTTACTTCATGACCATATCCTATACCTTGGATACCTGAATCACTTCAACCTCGTTTGGATAAACCTATCGCCCTTTTGACAACGTAGATTTTGCAAGCTCTTCCACCTAGTACCATATTGTAATCTATACATGTGTGTGTGTTTGATTTCCATTACCCATTACCCGACGCTACCTTTACCCATTACCCACAATTACCATACCCTTACCTACCGGCCCTCACTTTCCTCTATAACTTGTTTATCGAACCACTCACCCTACTCGTCTACAACTTCAACAGTTCCTAGTTTAAGGGGGGATCACCTTCACTCATACCTAGGCCGGACACTCCACTCTCACCTATATTTGGGGTAACTAATTTTTTTTTCTCAAAGCATCACTTACCAAATACAAGCTACACGACAAAAGGGGGAAAATGTAGACACCAAATTTGGGTCACACTCCCCTTGGTCCCCTTCAATTAATTAACGTAACACATCATGAACCCTTCATCCCATATTAATATTCATCCTCACATTATTAATTAATTTAATTAAGTTAATTTCATCCTCACACCTCCACCTCATCATTACACCTCACCTGGACCCATTCCAGGGGCATTTAACTCACAATGACCAAGTCATCACTCTCAACACTAAGTCATCACTCCTAGTGTTGAGTCACCACTTAACCTAACTAACTAAGACTTATTCCTAAAACTAACTGGACCTTATATAAGTTCTCCCTTAATTCTCTCACGTGAACTCCACTTTCCTAAGCGGACTCAATGAGAAAGCACGCCAAATATGGGAAAATCTACCTATTTTTGGTAAACCTAGACTTTCCCGCCTTAACCGACGTCGGTTATCCCTCAGCTGACTCCGGTCACCTAGCTTCCATCATTTACCTTATATACACTTTCACAAATCTTTACATTGGTTGGTCATTCAGTTATTGGAGCCTTATTACATTCAATCTTGAATCTTCAAGCCCTCCTGCATCAGATGACTAACACACACAACTACAGTGCAAGAAAAGAAGTTGATTCTCCTTCCAGAGAATTGGAATACTAATGAGAACACATAAGATGTAATACCATGGTATTGGACTCAAGCACTTCTTCTCCGATCAACCATTAACCATCCCAACTCCCAAGATCTAAAAGACATCAAATAAGTAATCATTTTTTCTTATTCCTTTTGTAGATCTCTTGCTTCTTTCAATATTTTATTTCCTCTATTTCCGTACATCACCTTCTTCCCACCAACCCACTATTCAACCATCCCAAGCCTTTTCACCATTCTAAACCTCCTTCTTAGTATCCCCGAGTCTTCTCAGCCATATTACGACCCAAACCACACTACCCTCACTCTCTGTGCAATCACAAAGAGCCTAAAAACCCTTTTTTAATAATTTACTACATATTTCCCTACCAAAATCAGTTCCCTAACCGACGTTGGTTTAGTCCCCTACCGACATCGGTCACCAGACCGATATCGGTCTCTGTGTCATTTCACATTCTCAGACCAGCAAGCTTCCCACTCACCCAAAATCAACCTGAGACTTCAACCTATCAACCCTGACCCTCACCAAACCTTTTGAAAAACTCCGTCTCGACCTAAAAACCCTAGTTCTAATTAGATTTAGTTTTATTTTAATATCTAGCATAAAATATAGTGTATTGTATGTATGAGAAACCTAAATCATTACATTGTAATAAGAACTATTTATTTCAGTTTCTTATTCACATTGAATTATATTAAACAAAGGATTGACAACCATTCGAGGAAACAACATGCTTCGTGGATCTAGCCTGCTAGCAGTCCTTTGACTCTTGTTATTTAATAATATTTTGGTGGTATTACTTTGTATCTATAGGTAGTCCTTCCTAGACAAAAAGGAGTTCCCTACGATCAACTTGGATAAAGTCGAGTAAAGTGCAGATTCAACCTTTGAACTACATATCACATGTATTCCTCCTTAACCGTTACCTTATCTATTTTATCACATGACTTATTTGGTGAAACATGACCATTTATCTCGATTAAATCAAGTGAGGACATGAAAATCATTAAGGACACAATTCTAGGTGCATAATTTTTTAGATTATAGCGTGTGCCCTCTAATTTAGAGGATATTGTTGTTTTCATGTGAACGGGTGTGGTACCGAGAAGGAATGAAGGCCTTGGAGAAGAAACAATTAGCTATATGTGTCATGCCCTATATGTTGATTAGTGGAGACCTATACAAGCTAGGTCGGGATGAGGTTTTACGTTGGTGTGTGTTGGAACATGAGTGTACTACAATCATGGAAGAAGCTCATGGAAACATTATAAGAGGACACTATGAAGGGAATGTGATCACGCACAAGATATTATTGGTAGGCATTTAGTGGGAAACAATTTACAAGGATTGTATAGAGTATTACAAGGCCTATGACCATTTCCAGTGCCTTGGTAAACTAGGACAAAGAGATGAAATGCCATTAAGACCTATTGCTAGTATAGATCCATTTAAAAATGGGAAATTGACTTTGTGAGCCCTATTTCCCCAGCCACGCGTAGGACAAAGTTCGCGCTATATTATCACTTGTACATACTATCTTACAAGATGGACATAAGTGACCTCTACAAAGGATTATACGATGGCTACAACAACTAGGTTCTTATGGGAAAATATAATCGTAGGTATGGATGCCCATTGAGTTTAACAAGTGATAGGGGTACACATTTATTAAATGAGACTATTCGAATCTTGTTGGTGAAATTTATGGTAGTCGCATCAAAAAGTATGCCCTATCACCCTTAGGCTAATGGAACTATTGAGGCATTTAACAAGATATTAAGCCACACGTTAAAAAATATTTGTGAAGTTAGAAGAAGATATCTTTGGGATGAAAAATATCTATAGCGTTATGGGCATATCACATGACTAATAAAATTTGAAAAATGCCACACCCTTTTAATTGGTGTTTGGTGCGGAGGCGTTCTACGTGTGGAATTCATGTTACCATCCTGTGAATTGGGCACACATGAGAATTGGTTGATGAACAAGTATTATAGGAGCGCATTGATAAACTTATGAAGTTGGATGAGAGGCGCCATTACTAGGTGGATTTAGAAGATAGAAAAGAATGACAGAAGCATGACATGATCATCATATTAAAAAAAAGAAGTTTGAGATCAGTCAAATGGTTCTTCTCTATGATTCTAAGTTTTTGCGCCACCCAGGGAAATTCAAAGTGCATTGGTTGGGACCATATGTTATATCTTATATACTTGGTTAACGGCTCTTACCAATTACAAGCACCGGATGGAACATGGTTTCCCAATTATTTCAACAGAGTATGTTGAAGCCCTACTATAAATAATTCTTTAGTGTGTTTGTAAATAAGGCATTACTGCTAGTTAGCTTAGGATTTCCCTTAATGCATTTTCCTTTATATGTGTCTCCCTTCTTCGTCACTTTTTTATTTTATTATTTTTTTGTGGGTGCACTTGCGTGCCCAATACCGATTATTATCTAAAGGGTTTTTATGCACAGAGGACCACACATCTATTTTGTGGGGTGAATGGAGAGTGTAAAGAATATTTTTAGTGAATAGTGTGGTAAGAAGCAAGTGTTGGGAGTGATGTTGATTGGCAGCCCAACTAAGGAAATAAAAATCACATGGGTTCGGAGGAGTGTGCGTAGAAAAGGTGATTATGGGTGGAGATTGGTGTCAAATGATTTATAAAAACCACGTACATGGATAAGAGAACATAATAAACTAAGGTAGGTTGCAACAAGAACTTGGCCTAAGACACAAAGGAAGATTGAATTTGGTGCTATGATCATGCATAAGGATATGTGGTTAATGCAGTTTTGCAAGCCGAGATGGTTTTGGAAGTGTTTCGCAAGCTTGCGTGCGAAGGGAAAGTGCTAGACAAAACACGAGGGAGGATGGAGTTGGAAAAGGTTGAATTAAATGTGGTTATATGGTGGTAGGTGGCATAGGATTTAATGTGGGAAAAAACAAAAAGCTAGAAATTTAAGGTCAAGGGTAAGTTATTATTTAATCTTACGTTTGTTGTTGAAGAGCTCTTGTGAACTAGGGTATCCTTACGAATAATTTGCATGTGAAGTGGAGGAGATAGAAATTTTTGAACTAGGGTAGAATGGAGTTCATGGGCATGCATGGAAAATTTTGGTTGTTGGATTCCTGCAAGTTTTACGCTATATTTTGGAAGGAGAGTTTTCCAAGTTAGGGTTTGCAGAGCTAGGGCACGGGTTTTAGAGAATTTTTAAGGAGTGGAGCTAAGGGATAGAGTAATTTTGAAGAAAAAACTCAAGGAAGGATTTACAAGGACTTGAAAAGAAAATGACACAAAGGAAGGGATCGAATGTATAACAAAAGAAGAATGGCAAGGGCAAGGGAAAACTAGTCGTATCGATAAGTGTTAATGAGGAATGGTACGTGGAGATGCAATACCTAGATGGAGTTTTAATGGGGATGGAATGGGTTTCTCATGTACACAAGATGGTTATAAGAAATTATAACTATAGGATAGATACCATGGAGAAGGAGATGGCGTTAGAGCTAGTTCATCTACTGGAGAGAGAACACATGATGAAAAACCTATGTATGATGATTTTGTGAAGACCACATTGGAGAAGGTTGGAATTTTACAACTCTATGAGTTTCCATATTTCAGAAAACCTGAAAGGTTATACCAATGGCTGATGTCATGATTACATGAGGACTCTTTTTACTTTGTAGGAAAGAGAATGCATTTGACTTCTTAGTTGATCTCTAGGTACACTGGGCTTATCTACACTGAAGAATCACTAGAGGATGACTTGGGTGACAAGGATGTCATTAAGGAAACAACCGCAAAATATGAGTACAAGAAGGGTTCATGATACTTTGATATCACAAAGATCACTAACCAAAAATGAATATGGCTACGCACCTTCTCACCAAGTTAAATGAAAAGAGCGGTAGACACAAGTGGACAAGAGGTGGTTGTATATTTGCAAGAAAATTCTAGAAGGAACAATCTACAACCTCTCAACCTTCATTGCGGAGGAGATCATAGATGTCGTGCATGAATGGGATAAGATCATATATGGTAAATTCCTCCTTACCATTGTGTTTCTGATATTGGATTTCCCGATGGGCCGTATATCTATGTATGGGAATACCCCGATGAGAATCCTTCCTCCGCCAAGAGGTTGAATCATAAACTTGTGATATAATTAATGATCCATATAAAGTTTGCTTAGATAAGTGGTACAATAGAATGCACGATGAATTTGGGGTAGAATGGAGAATCACCGAGCAATTGCCAGCCTTGGTGGATGGTGAGATTGAGTTCATTGTCTACCAGACTTCGCATATGAAAATTCACTTTAATAGATGGCACGAAAAGTCCATGGTGTAAACTACCCTTTTCCTTCATAGTGCGATTAACATGGTCAAGGAGGCTAAGAAACTTAGATTTGATCTAAGTGAGGTAGATCAAGATCACCACGTGCACTACGCCAAACCTTAGTGTATCCTAAGAAGCATGCCTATGTGGATAAGTATGTCTCTCATGATGTACATATGGTAAAATCCATGTTAATACCTATTACAAGAAAGACAACAACAAAGGTATATATACACCTAAGGCCCAAGTTTGAGAAGGGTGCATATGTTGAGGATGATGTGTCCATCCTAGAAAACCCCAGGAAGAAATAAGGTAGTGCCAAAGAAGAGGGAAAGGGAGAAAACTTTAGCAAATAGGGTGCCTAGCGTGTGTACAACTCGGACCTCATGAGCACGGGAGTCGAGGCATGGGCGAAGTACTTACACTCGAGAGAAAGAAGTCCCCGTAAAGAGAAGTCACCTGAGAAGGAAATGTACCTGTGATAAAATAATTTTTAGTGAAGAAGAAACAAAAGATGGCACAAAATTTAGCCTCCGAGGAGACGGAAAGTGTGAAGGGTGATGAGTTGGAGGAGGAGAATGAAGAGTGGGAGGAAGGTAAGAGTCCCCTATGCACAATATACACAAATATAATGAGGATGAAAATGATTATGAGGAGGGCACTTATAATGTGGGAGGAAGTGAAGAAGAAGTAGCGATGAATGCGTAGAAGACCCCACACCTAGCCAAAGGACAGTTGGAGGACACTGTGGAAAGGGAAGTGGCGGGCATCATACAAAACTTAGTGGAGCATGAGGTGGAGAAAATCGTTGAGGAGATATTAAGAGAAGTGGAAGAGATCATAGACATGGAAAAGAGTGTAGCAATCATCCTCCCAAAGGTAGCACACACCGATGGTAAGGGAACAACAACGATGCATGTACCCATTATGACCTATGTCAATGACCCTAATAAGGTCCTTTGAACACATTTCCAAAGCACAGTTCCCACATACCAACTCTTTTGTTAATCGTCATTTGAAAGAGATAGCCCATACATGTGCACAAGAAATATGTTGTCATGGAACTTTGAGTCTCATGTTAATGATCATGGATTTGAGGTCGGGAGGATGCAGTAATAGAAATGTAGAACCCCAATGAGGTGAATACTATCGTGGATACTCAGCACCTAACTGATGAACGAGCCTGTAATGCACTCAAAAAGGTGTTAGTAGAAGTAGAGGCATGGTTATTCGGGAGGAGTAACAGAATTAAATCCCTGGAGGAATAATTGGAAGAAAAGAATAAGGAGATAATAGAGAGAGATAAGGAGGTAAAAGGGAAGGAGTCTATCATTTTGCAACTAAAGGTTAAGTTAGGAGAAGAAAAGGTGAAGTGTGTGAGGTATACAAAAGGAGGATACTATCTCAGACTCCATCATTTTAGCACTCCCAAATTTAGCCCCTCAAAGTAGTATGAGTCATCTTTCCACTGCCTAGAGGATTTGATGTGCTTGATCACAATGTAGAAATGACCACTTGCGCTAGAATTGACAGAGGAATTTTTGGCACGATGAAAATAACAAGAGAAGTCAAAGACCGAGGAGATCATTTCTTGGTACTCTGAGCTCCTAAAAACAACAATGCACATGGTCGAAGTTGTCTATGATTTGTGGGATAGGGACAGTGGTATGAAAACATTAAATGCTTAAAAAACTAACTAAACAATGAAACTAACTAAACACTAATATGATCAATTACCTAACATGGGCCTAAATAGACCTAAGGGGAAATCAAATGGTTATGGTTGCTACTCAAACAATGGTGAAATGACCTCTCCAAATGACTTGTTAAGTCACTTTAGATTATTCATCTACTAACCTTGTTGAAGGTTTTAAGCAAGGATTGGACTTGGCTTAGAAATCATATGTATTATATGAGATGCAAATCAAAGCATGGTGTGTGTAAAATATAAAGGAATGAGGTGCACCTTTTTATAGTTTTCCTTTTGGGAGAAACTTGTATTTTGGTGCATGTGGGACTAAAAGCCCCAAATTAGATTAGAATTTCTAATCATGATTAGGCCTTGCTAATCACAATTAGTGAATTACCAAGTGATTAAGAGGTGTGGAGCCTTAATCAACCACTTAGGGTCAACTAGGAGGCTAGGATAAGATTTTGAAGCTTGTTGAGATGTTGTGGAGGTGAATGGGGTGATTTTGAGTGGTTGGAAGAGGGTTTGAGTCAATACTAGGGTATATTGACCAAATCAAGGGAAAATAGGCTTAATTAGCTTATAATGCTAATTGTCTGTTTTGAAGAGGATTTTGGCTTATGATTCATCGTAAAGTGGCATCCTAAATGCGAAAGGGGTTACAAATCAAAAGTGTGTGTTAATTGGATAATTTGGTAAGAAACATTAGTTAATTAGCAAAAACCACTAATTATAATGGATTGGAAAGAATAAGAGTGATTTGTGTGCATTTTGGCAATAAGATTGCAAAAGTGGAATTTAGGTGTCTACATTTGCCCCTGTTTGAGGTGAAGTTAGTGACTTCACTTCAAATATAGTAGACAAACATAAAAAGGTAAATTTTTGAAGAAAAATTAGTAGGATGAAGGATGCCCCCTCGAGTGTGATGGGGTGATAGAAGAAGTCAATCGATGATCGAAAATATGATTGAAATGGATAGAAGAAAATAGGTTAGAATGGGTGTGAAACCCTTAGGTATTGAGAAGGAATAAGGATAGGGATAAACGTGGTTGTTTATTGCCCCTAGGTGAGTTTTTAGAAGAAAAATTAGTAATGGTAATAAATGATAATGGAGAAGAAATGATTAATGGAGAAATATAGGACAAGCCCAACCTTTGCATCCAACCTTTCCATAAGAAACTTGTTTATATCATTTTTCCCCTAGGTCTACATCATCAACCTTTATTGAAATGAACAAAAATGTAAGATAACATGAAAAGCTAAATTACTAACATTTTTCCATTGCTACGTAACTCCATGCAACATACATAATGCAATGCAATACGAGAAAGTAAAATGATGCTTAACTCAATGCAACATACATAATGCAATGCAATACGAGTAAGTAAAATGATGCTTAACTCAATGCAACATACACAATGCAATACGAGTAAGTAAACCTAACTAAAGAGAAACAAACACAATCACATATACTCAAACAAACAACATTCAAGACAGTTGTACCAATGTTTTTGTTATCAAGCTATAGTTCCCAAATGTTCGTGTTGTAATGAAAAGGGTTAAAAATGATGCCCCAAGCAATAACACATGCGAGGGAAAAATGGAGGACACAAGTAGTCCCATGGAAAGCATTTGTGCATTATGACACAATACCTAACAACTCACTATTGCATGGGAGTACCGACATAATAAGTAGACCCAACTTTGTTAATGGAGGTAGATCATGATGATCCACATGTCATTTGAGACAAGAAAAAGCAAGAATGTCATAAAGATGGTTTTGTAGGACAATTTGATGTTGAGGATAATGCAGGTGATACAGAGCTTCAATTTATATATAAGCCATTTAAAAATGAAAAACCATAAATTTTTTGGTAAATATAAAGCCAAAATTAATGTTACCATTGTGTATTTGCTTCAATACCTTTCCAATGCAAAAAAATGGAGTCATTTTGAGGTCGGGAGCAAAAGTTATGGCCTGCGCAATGTTGGGTGTGCTTATGCACTCGTGGGAGGGAAATGTTCACGTTTTTAGGTTGGGCAGCATGGCAACTTGGGCACCTTTTGACCTTTTGAGAAACATGGGCCTAGGCACTTTGGGTTTTGAGCCACCATGGGCAACATGGGTGCTGCTCGTTGATCATTTTGATGATTTTTAACATTTTGCATTTTTTTGGGCGCAACATGGGCAGCATGGGCCACTTATGATGGATTTTTGCATTTTTTTGAGATTTTTTTAGCATGGGCACCTTTTAAGAAAAATTTTTGGCTGATGGGGCATTTTGCTGCCTAATGCTGGCACTTGTTGAGCCATTTTTTATTTTTTGCATTTTTGGTCAACATGGGCACTTGGGCACCTGTGTTGAGCCAATTTTTGATTTTTTTTAGATTTTTTGGCCAAGCATGGGCGCTCAAGTGCTGTGCTATGTCCTTTTGGTGTTTTTTGCATTTTTTTGTGACATGGGTGTTTTGATTTTTTTTGGGTTTTTTATTTTTGGCATTTTGCATGCATGGGTAGCATGCAACTGGGCCTGTGCAACACACTAAATGCACTACCTATCTTCCGGAGGCCATAAATTTTTCTCCCAACCTCAAAACAACTCCATTTTTTTTTTGGAAAGGTATCAAAGAAAATATGCAATGGTAAGATAAATTTGGATTTTTGAATTTATATTTTGTGAAATTGGGACCAATCAATATCAATCTATGTGATAAGGAGCTCATGTGGGAGAAAAGGTGCTTATGCGAGAGAAAAGGAGAAACACAAGGGCACACTGTGCAGGTGCACTGTGTGCATGATGCAAGGGGTGCCCTGGTGCCTATGTGCATAATGCAAGGGCAAAGGGCTTGGGTGCCTGTGTTGGTAGTTTTTAGCTCATTTTTGAAGTTTTTGACTGCAACATGGGCACTGGGTGCATGTGCAACACTGAATGCACTACCTATCTTCCAGAGGCCATAACTTTTTGCTCCCAACCTCAAAACGACTCCATTTTTTTTGTGTTGGAAAGGTATCAAAGTGAAATAAAATGCCAACATAAATTTGGGGTTTTGAATTTTTTTACCAATTTTTGGGATTTTGAATTTGTCTCACCAATTTGTTTATTTGGATGTTTTGACTTTTCCGACTAACATATTTGAATGTTTTGGGAGTTTTTGAAACATATTTGAATGTTTTTGATTTTCTAGAAGTTTTCTAAAGCTATGTATACAGAAATGAAGAAATGTGGATGCCCCAATGATAGATGGGATGTACAAGGGTAGAATGCCACACGTATGCAAGAAAGTGAAGATGTGAAATTGCCCCAATGTTAGATGGGAATATTCAAAGGAAAAATATTCATGCAGAAGTTGGATCAGGGAAAATATGGATATAGGTTCAACATGATGATGAATGTAACCCAATGACATGCTAGGAAGGAGCAAGGATGCCCCAACTGTAAGTTAAGATAGCCAAGAAGCACATGATAGAAAGAAGTGGAAGATTTTTTTGTGAAAGGGGACAAAGGTGCCCGCAAACATGGAAAAAAGGAAATATTATACACATGGATGTTCTGAATGAAGTAGAAGAACAACATGAATGTTGTGAATGTAGCTTAGAAGCCTCATGATGAAGAAGTGATTAGCCAAAGGCATGAATCATGAGACAAGATATGGACTAGAGTAAGAGTCTGAACAAGGTCCAAAAAAAGACACTTGGTAACATACTAATCATGTTTTCTCATAGAGATCCAGTGTGTGCACGTGGAAATTTATTACCTCTTGGAGGGAAGATTTGATAGACAACAAGTGAAGACACCCTAGCCAATGTGTAGGAATGATTTATTTTTCAAAGTTGATTTTTATGAATGGATTATGGAAGGAGAGTTGTACATTGCTCCACTACCAGCCAAGTGCATCCATAGCCCCGATGGAGATGCATTTGATTCTAATCACAACATTTTCTCTACTACAATCAGGCATCCATAGCCTAGTAGAGATTATTGGAAATACCCCAAGAGAGAGTTATATATCAATTTTTTTTTTTACTTTCACTTTGTGCTTTTTTGATTTGATTGATTTTTTTCTTTTTGAAAACTTATTTCAGCTCTCTTGTTTGACAAGGGGTTAAGAACCACTGATGGCTTGATGGAAGGAGGTGGAAGTGATTATGATGATGACATTGGCTAGTGTCAACAAATATATCCAAAATTTCTTCGCAACAAGTTTTTTTAGATGTTGATTGTGATAGGATCTCTAAGAGGTCATCATTCTTTAATTTACCAAGGTGATAAAAGACCAAGGCCAAATGGATACCATAGAGATAAATGTCACAAAATGTGTGTGAATAGGCTAACCAAAATATCACCAAAGGGATGAAAATGGTAGGAAGACTTGTAGAAGAATAACAAGGAAGGGAAGAAAGAACATCCATGTGTATGTAATACCTGATTGCAATGTGTGTTGTTTACCTTTGATTTTTTGAAATGTTTTCTCTTTTTTTTTTTTTATTTTTTTTTTTTGAAAGGTGGGACCAACAAGGTCACTTGGATGTGATAAGATCCAACAACAATGTTAGAAATTTCCTTGATAAGGAAGACTAGGCATGTTTTCTTATCAAGAGTCATATTATCCCCGATCTCAATGATCGTGGTGAGCTCATACTCAATAGATGATTGTGTTTTATCATGAAACATGGATTTTTATGTGGGATATTGAGGTCCCTATCTAGAGGTTTTTACACTTTACGCCATACTTGATGGGTGTGTTGATGTGCATTTTTGAAGTGTGTTTGATTCTAAACTTTAAGATTGTTTAAATTGTTGTGAGCTTTGGAGCTCTTGGAATTATTGATCTGAGCCTGATGAAGGAACCATTTTGGTTTCCTATAAGCTACTACGTGACTTTTATGATCCGAGAAGTGGGAGAAGAAAGTGGATGAATATAATTGATGTGAGAAATGACGGTGGGTTTCCACAATCATTGATAGAAGAAAAATATGATGGATGTGTAAAGGATACGGTCCAAGAATTGAAGAGGATGGGCTACCGGGAGGTGTCCCATAGAATGAAGATAAAGGACTACAAGGATGTGGCCCTAAGATTGAAGATGAAGGACTCCTGGTGGCATCCCATAGATAGAAGATGATGAGATATTAGGATGTGGCCCAAGAATCAAAGATGAGGGGTTTTAGGACGTGCCCCCAGTATAGATGAAGAGGGGCTACCAGAGGTGAGCCACATATAGAAGAAAATGGGCTACTAGGGGGTGAGCCACACATAGATGATGAAGGGCTACTTGGAGGTGCCCCACATATAGAAGTAGATGATGGGCTACCAAGTGGTGACCCAAGGTGAGATTGTGATGGAGGAATCTGATAGATAAAGAATGATTAAGAAATGAGAAGATAAGATCTTCCTCAATGGTCTTAGGATCTTCCTTAGTATTCATGACAAAAGGAATCAATTTCTTCTTCCCAATATGCAAGCATATCAAAGTCAAGATTAAATCCTTGATTGTAATCCTCTAGGGGAATGCCATCGTGTGACCCCAAGAATTTTTCATGATCATCTCCTCATCTTGAGATGAATCGAATCGGTAGGGGTATTTTTTCTTTGACCATAGGAGGTTGATTGGATGAATGACATGGTGGGAGTTGAGAAGATGATTGATTAGAAGGACTTTGAATTGGAGAGCTCTTCAATGGAAGAAGGGGTCATTGAGGTGGTGAATAAGGGAGGTCCTACAAAGCAAGGGAGGACCATGGCTCAAGAACCAAATTAGATGTTTGAGTAGTAGAGAGACTTGGGGCCACATGGATCTTCAAAGGAGGAAGATGTCATTTAGGTGACTGATAAGGGGAGTCTGCAAAGAAAGGGAGGACTGTGACTTAAGATTCAAATGAAGTGAATAACTTTGATGAGAATTTTTAGAAGATCGAGGTGAATCTAAAGAATCAAGAATAATAGTTTGGATTGGAGTCAGAAGAAGAGTGGGAGGAACCTGAATAATAATTTGGATCAGAAGTGTCCAAACCATACCACCGACTATGAGATGAAGGTGGGGAACAAGGTACCCGAATGGGCTCTCTAGCGTGAAGAATCAAATGAGGTCTAGTTGTGATAGGCATCCTTTGATGGGAATGTTGAAACCTAGGTTCCTTACTATCATAAGTATGCAAAACTATGTGATAATCAATCTTTTTTGGCACATGCCTAGACATAGATAGTCCAGGGGATATCACAGGGGTTATTGTGTTGACATGTTCAACAGGTGTATCTACACAACCAATGAGAGCATCAAAATGATTCTCCTCATTAGACACATAATTAACATTCTTGTCCTGATTATGTTTAGGAAAATTCTTCATATTGGGGGATTTTTAGGAGTGGATGAATCCATCTCCACATCACCACTTTTGATTAAGTCCTGGATGTAGTGTGCAAACTTCAAACACTTATCTATTTTGTGACCTTTAACGTGTGGAATTGGAAATATTCATTATCTCTAAACCATGATGGTTTAGGTGTGTCATCCTCATAAGGCATAGTTTTAGGATATCTAACCATATTAACCGCCTCTAGTTGTTTTAGTATTGATGACATTGAGTTAGATAGAGGAGTGAAAGTATGACGCTTATACTCCATAGGTGGAGCTCCCTTTGCAAGCTTCAAAGGAGTGTTGTTTTGAACAAATGACTTGTACTTTTAGAGTCTACTATCCCATCACTAACAACATTTTTTTCTTATTAGGACAAAATTCGATTTTTTTCGTTAGATTTAGAATCATTTGTGTTTCATGGGAGAAAGGTTTTAGAGTCCCCTAGCTAACAATGCTTTTTCAATTTGACTCCTTTTTTTTATTACCTCTTCAAATGTGTTCCACAATGCATTTGCAAGTGGAATGTAATGTCTGGATGGAGGTTGGGAAAAATATGCCTATTAACTACTTTTTAGGTATGGAGCAAGGAAAGACTAGCTAACCCTCTCCATCTTTGTAAAAATGCAGGAAGTTTTCATTGTTTCATTGCTTGGCATTACAGAGATCTAACATGGTAACATCATTTTCTATATTAAAAGAGAAGTGTCATATGAAACTTTTGCTAGTTTTGGCCATGTTGATATGGATCCCTTAGGGATGTGTACAAACCATTCTAGTCGTTGCTCCCTAAACTTGTGGAAAGAGGCGCATAAGATAATTGTCGTTGAATGCCACCTCTTGACATGCCATATAAAAATATTTTATATGATCACGAGGGTCACCTTTTCCCTTATACTTGTCAAATTTTGGAAAATCAAAGTGTCTTGGGAAAGGTACTTGTAGCATGGATTTGTCAAATGGGTAGGGACATAACTCATCGAACCGGTATTTCTTGTTATTGTTACGGTTTGGCCCTCTTGTAATGCTTGAAGGGTTCTTCATAGTTGACCACTCTTGATTGAAAAGTGGATCTTGTGCGTGGGTGGCATAGGCCTATATGAAGGATTAAATCTAGGTGTATTCCCACCCTTATTTTTTGTGAGAATATCTTCATAAGGATCTCTTTGTGCCTCCCATTCGAGGAGTGTTTATTGGGAACTCATAAAATGAAGCTTTTAGGTTTTCACTTTTGGTATAGCTTGTTTCAAAACTTTTTGGTTGTTCCTTTTGTATATGCGATGCCAAACTTTCCATTGGTGAGTGAGGGCTTGGACCTATTGTTCTAACGTCACCTCTTTAATAGGTATTTCATGATGATCTTTGTTAGGAGGAGGTTGTGCATGATGAACATGGTCTTCATGATCTTCACAATGAACCCTAACTATAGGTATGTGATAGTCTCATCATTTTCAAAAGGTACTTCCTCATTATTTTATCATCCAGAAGTAGAGGCATGACCTGGGTTTAATATTTCATTAAAAGTATGATGAGGTGGTCTACTTCTTCTCCCCGAACCATGCCAATGATAAGAGAAGGGTCTACTGTGGAAGGTAATTTAGCCCCTAGTTCCACAACACGCATAATAAATTCATGTTTGTTTGGAAAATGTAATCATCAAAATGGGTAGGAATGAATGTTCTAGATTCATATGAGGAGAATCCTCTTCTCCACCACTATGGTCAACCATGAGATTATCCTCTAAAAGAGGGTTATCACCTCCAAATATATTGGCTTCTAATCTTTGGGATCCCATTCTTGTAGTAGGCATTACTTAGAAATAGAGGTACAATGTGAAAGATTTCCACTAAGGTTTATTAACAATGGACCTTAGTCAAATTTTGACAAAGCAGTAATGACCTAATGTCATAAAAAACAATGGTGACTATAAAATAGCCAAAATCAATAGTTCAATGTGAACTAAAATTAAAGAATAAACACTTAACTCAACCTAGCAAGGTAATATATGACACAAGCCTATTTGTTATAAATAGAATAATACAATGATATATAACACTCAAAATTTAGTCACACCAAATAGTTTATTCCTAAAATTTGTCTAGATAGGTTTGAAACCAAATAGTGACAACACAATATTACCAGTTAGGTCAAGTTTGCAACAAACAAGGCCTAAATGATAAGGAAATGTTGATGTGATCTTCTAACAAGATATACTAAAAACCAGTTTCTAAACACTAACAAAGTCTAAGTCTTGTAAAATGGATGATAACAATGTGAGCAACATAATGACACTATTTGGACACGTGAACCAAGATTTTGGGAAAGCAATATTTTTAGTGTCAAAATGATGTTATCACGATGCTAGAAATGTATCCTCAACACTCACAAAACTCAAGACAAAGCTAGGATGTAAAAACTATGTCTAAGTATAACAAGAATTTTTAAGCGTGCGAACAACGTAACTCTACAATATAGAGATTTAGGCCTAATTTCACAATGGAAACAAGACGTAAATATCTCAATTGTATGGCTACAATGTGGGAAAGTGTAACAACTCAAAAGAAGACAAGGATGAAATCACCTAACTATGATGATAATAAGTCTCAAATATGGGTCTTTGAGACAAGGGGCCTACTAGATCGTAAGTACGTACCATGCACACTTTCAACACTTGTGCTCCGACATTACAACCTAGTCACGCAAGTAGAATACAAAAGTGGTGGACACGTGATATCTAGTGGTATCAGTATATGTTGTTTCCTTTTTCCAAAAATGGGCAACAAGAAAACAAAGGTGTAGACCAAATGGTGTTGAAATAAACTTGGTGTTATTTTGGCAGAGTTTCACCTTGTCTTAGGACAAGTGAAAAACTAGGACAAAATGACACTAAGTAGATTTCATGATGAAATGTCACGTGGTTTCAAATTTAAGAGATTCTTTCCTTGTTCAAAAAACAAGAGTTTGAATCTAAAAAGTTTCACTTTGTGAGAGCACTCAAGTATACTATCTAAGACAAAAACAATGGCTCCAAGCCGCAAGCTTCCTAGGTGGTTCTCTCTCTAGGTGTCACAAGATATCTATGGTGAGCTCGATTTACCCAAAAAGTCACATTGACTAATTTGGGAGTATCTCAACTTTACTTTACCCCCTTCAATATAATGAGCACCAAAGTGCATTCAGTTATACTTTCACTGGGGTCGCAATACGGATATCTTTGACTCTAATCTCACCAAGGCATACTAGACAAGTCGGTAGTGTGGAGCACTTTCCTATTTCATTCACAAGGTTCCCTCTTACGTGAACTACTTTAGGGTTCCTAGGACCACCCCCATTTTGTAGCTTAAGGCTTATGCCAAAGGGGTTATGTCCTAGTTAAGTGGATGAGCCGTAGCTCTTAACCGAAACCTACAAATCAAGTGTTTTGGATAGTGGTGTATTTTTTATCTTTTGGATTAAGTAATGTGGTTTTTGTCCACCTTTGGCAACCTACAAGCACACGTGTAGTTAGAAAAATTGTTTAGGTCCTCCTTTCTTTGACTAGCAGTTAGGTCCTTCACAAAATGGTTAGTAGTTTCAAAAAGATTCACAATATCATAGAAAATAGCAATGAAAAATGCTTGTAAATCAACTAACTACCATCAAACTTTGCAAAAACAAGGTTTATTCCCAATTAATCCAAGTGCTTTTTAATGAAAAGACTAAAATTGCTTTTGATTCCCAAGATCACACTAGGTGCAAGGGAAGAGCATACACAAATTTTAGCCTTGATTTTTTATCAAGTGAAAAAGCTCTTAAACTAAAAGATCAAACACATGCAAAAATGAAGGTTTATTCTCTTAAGCACAAAATGAATGATAATTGTTCCTACTTACTCCCAAGAAGTAAAAAGAATGGTTTAGAGGTGTTTTTGGTTCTCAAGATCACACTAGGTGCAAGAGAAGAGCATACACAACTCTATTCCAAACTCAATCAAAGTATGAAAACACAATCACTCCTTAAACTCTAACCCAATTTACTCAAAAACCCTTTATCAAACCCTAGGACAATTTTGTTAAGAATATTTCTCTAAAATCAATAATTTGACAAAAACAACATCTAAAAACCCTTAAAAACTGATAGGAATCATAAAATTGAAGTTTTGGAATTTTGAGAAAATTTTACCTTGATGCACAAGTGCCCCTACTAGTGCACATGTGCTCACATGCACATGCACTCACAGTCATGCACATGTGCTCACATGCATCATGTCAAGCCACTCAAAAGTCATGCACATGTCACCTCACAGTCATGCACATGCACCTTCTCTCATTTTTGATGCACATTTTTCACATCAATGCACAATGCTCATTGAGTTCATGCACAACATATCCTTTTTTTTTCACATAATCAATGATGCACAAATGCTTCCAATGAGGCACAAGTGCTCACAGTCATGCACATGCACCTTTTTCCTGTAGATGGTCAAAAATTTGATTTTTTGAAAAAATTTTTTTGAAAAAGGTCCAATATTTTGGGATTTCTTGACAATTTTGATAGGGCTTCACCTCCTTATATCCTACAAAAATCAAGAAAACACAACTTCTACCACTAATCTAGTTGAAACAACTTTTAAAAATGGAAATTGATCTAAAACTTTAAAAATTACTCTAAAACTTTGAAATTAATCTAAAAATCTTGAGAAACTAATCTAAAAGCTTGAAAGTAAACTAGAAAGCTTGAAATTAATCTAGAAACTTGAAATTAATCTAGAAAACTTGAAATTAATCTAGAAAACTTGAAACTAATCTAAAACTTGAAATGAAAAACTTTGAAACTAAGTTAAAAAGCTTTAAAAATTGAATGCAATGGGGTATTGTCCCACCGGGCGTGCCAAATGAATGCACCCTAAACTACAAAGAAAACTACAAAGCTAAACAAGGAAGGCTAACACCATTGCCACCTAATTAGCTAGGGCTCTAAGTCTAGGAATGTAACATTAAGATAGAAGCTTAAAAGAATGCCTAATTAGTATGAAAACAATGCAAAAACTAACTAAACATGCCTACTAATATGATCAATTACCTAACATGGGCCTAAATAGACCTAAGGGGAAATCAAATGGTTATGGTTGCTACTCAAACAATGGTGAAATGACCTCTCCAAATGACTTGTTAAGTCACTTTAGATTATTCATCTACTAACCTTGTTGAAGGTTTTAAGCAAGGATTGGACTTGGCTTAGAAATCATATGTATTATATGAGATGCAAATCAAAGCATGGTGTAAAATATAAAGGAATGAGGTGCACCTTTTTATAGTTTTCCTTTTGGGAGAAACTTGTATTTTGGTGCATGTGGGACTAAAAGCCCCAAATTAGATTAGAATTGCTAATCATGATTAGGCCTTGTTAATCACAATTAGTGAATTACCAAGTGATTAAGAGGTGTGAGAGCCTTAATCAACCACTTAGGGTCAACTAGGAGGCTAGGATAAGATTTTGAAGCTTGTTGAGATGTTGTGGAGGTGAATGGGGTGATTTTGAGTGGTTGGAAGAGGGGTTTGAGTCAATATTAGGGCATATTGACCAAATCAAGGGAAAATAGGCTTAATTAGCTTATAAATGCTAATTGTTTTGAAGAGGATTTTGGCTTATGATTCATCATAAAGTGACATCCTGAATGTGAAAGGGGTTATGCAATCAACAACATGGTGTTAATTGGCTAATTTGGTAAGGAACGTTAGTTAATTAAGTAAATGGAGAACATTGTTGATACATTGAAGGCTAAGGGTGAGGAATTGTCATTTGATGAAGCTAGCGCGCACTAATAGGGATTTATTTCAACAAGCGTAGAGTGAGGTGGATGCTTGGAATATAATTGAAGCATCAATTAATAAAGAACTTTTGTTTCCTTGTATAATAATAACAATATTCTTTTACTCTTTGGATATAGGTTATTATTTCCTTCAATTCTTTATTCTATGATTGATCAAGGATAGATTGTTTCCGAGGATGGATAACACGTTTAGTGTGGGGTGATATTGATCCCGATAAGTGAATAAATCCTAAAGAAGAAGGTAGGCACGTGCGAAGGCACTATTGGTACCCAGATTTAATCTCCTTCAAAGGCCAAGAAACATCAAAGATTGAATGAGACACTTAGAGATAGATAAATGATTGTATGCCATTTTTTGTAGCTAGGGAAACAATTTATCCGACCTTTTAAAGACTCAAGCCTTCAAAAGAAGTGGGTAGCACCTTAAAAGGATGTGATCTTATCCTAACTATTTTAGGTTTTGCTTTTCAACCAAGGTAAGAAAACCTATTTTGTAACCTTCAAATGGTAAAGGAGATGAAGATATCCTTCTTTTGCACAAATTTTATAAAGAAGACCTTGGGAAAATATGATCAACACACCAAATTTGACTCTCACAAGTTGTCATTTCCGAGGAAGATGGAAATATTTTCAACACAAGGATAAGGATACTAAAGACATTTGGAATCCCGATTGCTTTCCGCATATTTTTTGACAAAGTTGATAATTTTTCATTTGTTAATACACAGTAAAAACATGGGTAATTCAAGGTAGGATTGGTTATTCAAATAATTTTTGGTGGGATATCAACAAGATAAATTGGACTCTACCAAATCTTTGAGAAACTTCACAATAATGGAAAATTTTCAGAAATGCAAAACTTGGAAAATTTAAAAACTTGAAATAGTTAAAACATTCCTTTAACCGTAAGGTGTGCATCAATGGAGGCCCAAATTTACACTTTTTTTTTGACACAATATTTGAGACTTTAACACAAAGGCTTGAGTTAACAAAACAAATTAACTATTATAAACCTATGGTTCATCATGCCTAAGGTACACCCAAAGACTTACAAATAATCTCTCACAATCAAGGAAGGTAAAGTGATTTTAAATTGTTTATATCATTACCGGATGAAAGATCTTTCGATAACGGAATTGAAAATGCCATTAAACTATCACATGGATGATATTATGTGTGATTTAGAGAGATTCAAAACACAAGATTGCAACATGAACAAGAAAAGCTATTTTTGCAGACATTCTAAAATGAAATAAACACAAAATTACAAGAGATTTAACACAAATTAACTCAAAATTCATGAGATTCATCAGCAGGGGAGAGTTATTTAAACAATCTCAAAGATTTTTATGGTTATACACTTGTAACCAACTCAACATGAATGAAAATCTAACACAAAAGAAGTTAACCAAGTTTCTCAGAAGATGAGCTTTTCTCAAAATTTTCTCGTGAAAATGAACTCCCGACCATTTGCATATCTCAAACATGCATTATATATCATTTTTTTACATCAAATCCTTCTCTCCCAAGAAAAGAATATCCTAAGCATCAAGTTTGTGAAAAAATTCCATCATGATTCACAAATATTTAAAAGGACGTTTAATGAAAAACGTCCAAAATTTGCCAAGTGCCTCAAAAAGGTGAATCATTGCAAAAATCCGCATCATTACTTCAATAGGGGACACGTTTTCATCCTTGGTGCATGAAAACCTTTCTTCTTCATCATTTCATATTTTCCCTTTGAAATTTTCCTCTATAACTTTTGGATCTGGATTTCACGTTTTTCACGAGGCCGAGCAAAAATCACTTTGAAAGTATATTAGATTTACAAATTGAGTCTTCAAATTGATTCCATTGATCTTTACAGATCAAAACGACATGAATTTGGCAAAAATTCGATGAAGATTGATGCAAAAATCACATCTCCAAACATCTTGGAGCTCCAATGGTGGCCAAATTGATGAAATGCACAGCTATCATTGATATTTCCCCTTTGAATTTGAGCCCTCCATGTGGAAAGATCTCGAGTGAAAATGGGCTTGGGAGCACTTTTTAACCTTTTATAACCTTTGGAGAAAATGCAAATTTTTCACATTTTGCTCCGCCCTTTCGTCCTTTGAAAATGCGTGACATGTGGCTCCATGTGGGTCCCAAATGGAATCGCGGCTCGATTATGTAACTTTACCTCTTTTTGCAAAAAATTTACATTTTTTCAAAAAAAAAAGACATTTTTTCAACTTTTCTCGATGGCCCACACATCCTCCTTTGACTTGTCAAATCTACCACATGTTCCTCATGGATCGGATTGGACCTTCAGGCCCATTTTTATACCTCATTCTCTGCCTCCTTGCTTTGACTCTTCAAAATGCTACTTGTGTCTTTTTTCTCGATTAGAGCGGAGCTACTACGATTCATTTTTAACATTAATCCTTTTACAAAACAAATTCAAAAAAATTCAAAGTTCTCCATCGGCCCACTTCTCCTACTTTTACTTGTCAAAGATGTCATGTGTCCTTCCCTGATTCACTGCGGAGTTTTGGTTCATTTTGTGACTTTAATATTTTTACAAAATAAAGTCAAAAAATTCAAAGGAAACCGAAAACCACCATTCCATTTTGATTTAGAATTTGTCATGTGTCCCCTCGGGAAAAAATAGGAAATTTGCTTTACCACTTAATAATTTTACTTTAGCCAATCAGAGCCCGATGAGGCCACGGGACCAAATCAATATTTTTGCCAAAGTAGCCAAAAGTGACAAAAATGACAAGTTCATAACATTTTTCCGTCGTCCCTCAACCAATCAAAGGAGGCCACATAAGTTACCGATGTTGAGGATAGAAATTGACAGGGAAACATGCCCATCAAATAGAAAAATACAGATAACTTCACCATTTTCATGCCCTCGTAATCAAATTTTTCACCAAGGACAAAGAATTTTACAAATAAAACAAGGCTCCAAGCAAATTGTGACCATGGGAATGGATTATCAAAGGAATAAAGTATAAATTAATCATTTTCAAACTTCCATGATCGGGAAAAATAGGAAAAAATGGTAGAGCCCACAGATTTGAAAAATTTAGGGCAAAAATAGGGCAAAATTGGGGATTTCTTCAAAATGGGGCATGAAAAATAGTTTTGCAACAATTCAAGGCATATAAATGGAGATAAATGCTTCACTTCATCCATTTGAGAGGAAAAATATGTTTCAGAATACGTAAATCAAAGGGAAAACTAGGGAAAATGGTGCAAGATGAAAATGGGTGTCAACATCGGCTCCTTCTCGAGGATGGGCACTCCCAAGCGAGTGCCACAAGAACAAAAGTAGACCAAGTGCCAAAAATACCCATTGGGTAATGGAGTCAGCTTGTAGAGCAGAAAAACTATAACCAACCTCCAAAAATGAACCGAGAAACCAACAAAACCAGGTCACTAAGGACCAAAATGAACAAAAGCACAAAAACATAAAGAAACCAAAGAACTATACACTATATAATGGTGCATACCTTGATTATGAGGAATCAATCAAGGAAATGTTTCAGATGTCTTCCATTAATAGGAAATTTGAGCAATTCCCCATCTAAGTCTTTCAAGAAGAAGGTATGTTCACCAATTCGAATGTCAATGGAGTAAGGGCCCATCCACAATGCATCAAATTTACCATGCTTGCCCTTATCTTCATGTCTGTTATCCCATAAAAGCACAAGATCTCCAACACTGAAAGCTCTTGGAGTTACCTTCTTGTCAAACAACTTCTTCAACTTTTCTCTGAACTTTACATGCCTTTGGTGGGATGTCCTTCTTTCTTCATCTAGCTCAACAATCTAATTGATTCGAGCTTCATATGGACTAACCTCTTGATCTTCAAGTTGTTGAACAAACTGAAATGAGGATAATTGTAAATGAAGGGGAAAGCAAATCTTGAGTTCCATATACTAACTCAAATGGGATTTTACCAAGTAGCTCTTTTGGCAGTGATCCTATCGGCCCAAACAACAAATTTCAGTTGCTCACCCCACTTCTTTTTGTTTAGCTCCAAGGTTCTCCTAATGATCTTCAACAAGTTTTTATTGTTGGACTTAGCTTGTCCATTACCTTGGGGATTGTAGTTAGAAGCATATGTCAGATTGATCCCATACTCTTTGCACATTTCCACCAAAGGTTTAGCTCTGAAACACATGGCATTATCAACAACAATCTTGACTGGCACTCCAAATCTGTAGATGATATGATTCAACATGAAGTCCATGAAAACTTGGTGTGTTGCTTTCTTGGTGGGGATTTCTTCCACCCACTTAGTGAAGTAATCTGTGGCTACAAGAATCCACTTATGGCCAGCACTGGAAGGGTCTGAAATCTCACCAATGAAGTCCATTCCCCATTTCTTGAAAGGAGCTTCAATTGATACAAGATGCAAAGGAAGGGATCCTAAAGCTTTCATTCTTCTAGAAAAACATGTTGACAACTTTCACATCTTCTTACCAATAGAGTTGTATCTTTGAAAAGAGTTGGCCACCAATAACCAGCCCTTAAGATCTTGTGTGTTGTAACTCTTCCAGCAAAATTCCCCCACAAACTCCTCCATGGAGATCAGCAATTATCTTTGGGGCTTCATCTTCAGTTAAGCATCTCAAGAGCACTCCCTTAGGGTTCTTCCAAGCCAACCCAAAATCAGTAATGACATATTTTTGAGAGGCTAACTTAAGAGCTCTTTTATGCTTTTTACTCAAATGATCAAGGCAGCATAGATGTCTGAGATAAAAGATTATATCTTTGTACCATTAGAACTCATCAATTTATCAAGGATACTTACCCTTTCTTCTTCCACTTTATTCACTTCAATGGTTTGCAAGTTGCTCTTAGCCATAAGCTTAGCTAGGCCCAAACCTCTGACTAACTTTGTGGTTTGGATGTCCATGTCATATTCTTGCAACTTGTTCACCCATCTGCATCTTTTCCTTGACACCTCCATCTCTGATAAGATACCTTTCACCATGGTGTGAGGAACATAAGCAACAACTTTAGATCTCAAGATGTAAGGTCTGAAAACCTTTGTTTCTTTCAACAAGGAAAATTCTTTCTTCTCCATGATGGTGTAATTCAACTCAGCTGCTTGCAATGCCTTACTAAAAAGGCAAGTGGTCTCTCAGCCCCTTCATCATCCTTCTGTAGAAAAATAGATGCAATGGTGTTTTCTGAGGCAAAGGAGAACATTTGAAAAGGATTCTTGTAATTAGGAGCTGCCAAAACAGGTGCATGCTTTAGTGCTTCTTTGATCCCATCAAAATCCTGAATAACATCCTCTTCCCACTTGATAATCTGGTCTTTCTTGAGCATGCTAGTGATGGGGAGAGTCAACTCAGCAAAGTTAGATACAAATCTTCTAATGAAATTGATCTTCCCAAAGAAGGATTGGATTCCCTTCTTAGTTCTTGGAATTGGGACCTTGCTGATGGCCTCTACCCTCTCGGGATCAATCATAACACCATCCTTTGATACAATGTGACCAAGCAACTTTTCCTTTTGTACTCCAAAATGGCACTTCTTTGGATTGAGTGAAATACCAAATTCTTTGCATCTAATAAAAATATTTTCCAAGTGCTACAAGTCACATCATCTTGATAAACAACAATGAAGTCATTAATGTAACCAAAAAAAGCAACATCCATTTCCCTTTGGAAGGTAGCTCCAGCATTCATCGACCAAATGGCATCCTGACATAAACATATGTGCCCCAAGGAGTTTAAAAGGCAGTCTTAATTCTTTTTTATTCCTTCACAACAACTTGGTTATAGCCAGAAAAACCATCCAAGGTAGACAACAATTCAGATCCAGTTACTAATTACAACATGTTTTCCATGTTTGGAAAAGGATAATTATCCTTCATTGATGCTCTGTTCAGATTTCTAAAATCCACGCATAGCCTGATATCACCATTATTTTTTGACTGGCACTAAGTTTGCAACCCAAGAAGAATACCTTGTAGGCTGAATGATCCCTCCATCCCTTAGCTTCTTCAATTCATCTTGCATCTTCATAGAGAGGAGTGGATTAATCAGCCTCTGCTTTTGTATGAATGGTTTTGCATTAGATTCCAAAGGAATTTCATGCTAAAACAAATCCTCTCTGTATGCTTTCAGCTCAGAATAAGACCAAGCCAAACAAAGTCCTGATATTTCTTCAACAATTGGACATAGGACTTTTTTTATTCTTTGTTTAGATTGCTTCCCAACCAAATCTTCCTTGGTTTCTCCTTCATGCCAAGGTCATGCTCTTCAACATCCCTTGAGGCTGCTATATGTCTGTTAATAATGCAATCAACATTATCAAATTTTGATTCAAGAGCAACCAACCCTCTAGGAATGGTATTAGTTTTCAATTGAATGATATCTTTTCCAAACAAAGTCTCTTTTCCTTCTATTGCACACACCATTGGCTCCTAATCAATACATTGATCAACAAACTCTCCTTGGTTCTGTAGAAATATTTTGACCTGAGCATCATCATCAAACACTTGCCAATTTTCAACATTGTCAGGGATAGATGGCCTTGTTAGTACCTCCACATCATACTCACAATATGGGGATACTATGCAATTTCAAAACCGGATCCCAAGACTACAAGCTTTTCTTCCATAACATTGAACTTCCTATCATGATGCACAATATTAAATGAATCAAACATTTCAATCCAATTCCAAACTGCATGCTTGTATTGTTTCATCCTCTCGATTTTTAGTAGCATACAATTTTCTAATTTTTTTGACAATTAGTTTGAATATCCTTTAGCAATGATGTCTTTAACACCATACTTCCAAGGAATTCTCAAACCTAACAACAATGCTTCATATTCAAGCAATGTTATTAGTGCACTCAATGTTAAGTTTGAAAGAAAAAACAAATTCTTCCAAGCTTGGAGAAATCAGAACTACACAATTTCCAAACTTGGATCAAGCTCCATCAAATAAAAAGGTCCAAGGAGAACCTAGTTGTTCAAGACACTTGCATTGCTCCATCTTGTGCTCTTTTCCATCAAAAAATCCAACAAAAATATCAGCATCAACATCAATATACAATACTTCATAAGAGGCATTGTTGGGGTCTTCAATGAGATGCAACATCTTCTTTTCTCCATATAATTTTACAAGGCTACCCTCAATTAGAATGGTGGAAAAAGACATATCCATTTGGACACTCCCACCAACACTTGCAGCCCACTTTCTTGATAACAACATGCCCCATTTGGCTGGGCAATCAACAATGACAACATCAAGTTTTAAATTCTTACCTGGGTATGTTGCAAGTTGTACCACCAAACCTTTCACACATCCAACAACTAGCACCTCTCTAGATTCCATGGAAGTACATATTCCATATGTTTTTGTCACTTTGATATCCAGTTCGTTCATGACCTCAAGAGGCATGACATTGCATGATGCTCTAGAATCAAACATACAATTGTGCAGCAGTTTTTCCTTAATGATCAAAGTTGTAAAAATGGATCAACATTTAATTAAGACTCAACTAGAGATGTTCCCAAGTAAACCTCAGGTGCTTCTCCAAGTTCTTCCAATGTTGGTGGTGTTTCTAGGTCTGCAATGATTGAAGGAGTCTCCACAATGTTTACATTTCTACCTGGGTATTCTTATCTTCTTTCATCCCCAAATACTCAAATTCCCTCTTCTTGTGCTCAGGAATCCTAAGCAACTCAACAATTGGAACACTGACCTTGATTTGACTCAAAACTTGGGCCATGTCATATGGAACATACTTTGGTAAGGTAGCATTAGAAGGAGGACTGAAAACTCATCAGATGAAATGGTATTTTTGATAGTTTGGGCATGAGGAGGACTGTAATTTTTGTTTGGGACAACAAGGCCTTTGGCAGATGCATCCTTCTTAGGAGACTCTCTAGGAATACTTGTAAGCAATGGAGTTTTAGGTTTGGCTTGAGGCCCTGCTCCTTTGAAAACTTTACTTCTTGTATTATACTCCTTTTCTTGGGCAACAACAACATTCATTAATAGTTGTCTATCCTCCTCTGAAGGTATTCCTCCGTCATAATTCTTAATCATTAAATCTCTTAGGTACTCAAAATCATTATTAGGAAGTTCAAAATCTTGTACCTCATTTATCTCTAAAGTATGAGAGGGAGGAAGAGGTAGTACCCGGTGAATGCAATCCCAAAAATTTGCAGTTCTAGCACTGATTAGTTCAATTGAAGTTGCTCCTTGTTGTGAGCTTGTAGAACACCCCAACATGCATACATCATCATCAGTTTCATCATCAACTTCCTTAGCCTGCTTGATCTTCTTCACATGGTGGATGGGGTAAAAAAATTTGTCACACCAATCAATTTCATTGGCTTCATCAACAATGCGACCCCGATAATCAAAGGATCGGCACCATTCTATTTTCCCTAGCTTGGGGATGTCTATTTACAGATCCCATGGGCCCTTTACCTCTGTCATCAGATCTCTACTCATTTCTAGGATGGTTTGCAAATATCTTGCCCTTGCTCTGCTTGTGTTGACCTTGGGAAGTTTGTCCAATTCCTTTCTCACCAAAGCACTTGTATGAGATTTCTTTGACAAACCCCTTGCCAAAGTTTTTACAACTTCTTCCAAATCAGAAAGCCTTACTTGCTTGAGGCTTCTCAGGGTTTATCAATTTAACACCCTCCCTCTTAGGAGGTTTTCCAATGGCCTTAATGTTGTTCTCAATTTGTAGAGCCATGGTAAAGGCCTGCCTCAAATTGCAGGGTTTTTATCCATCAAATAGTATGCAGATTTCTTGTCAAATGCATCAGCATATTTTATAAGACAAGATTCATCACATGGCCTTAAGTTTATTGGAAACATTCTCAAATTATTATTGAATCTTGTATTAAAATCATGGACTGATTCATTAGGATTATTTTTAATATTTTCAAATTCTGAGAAAAGAACCTAGGGTTTGTTTTATCTCCATACTGCATTCTAAAAGCATTTTTCATTTCTATCTAAGAATCAATAGAGTTATCTGGCAAAGCTTTATACCAGTCCCGTGCATCTTCTTCTAAAGTATGAATAAATAATTTGATATATACATCTTCAAATTCTATCTCAAAATCCTCCATCATGTTAACAAAAAGTTTTAGGTGTTGATCACCAGAGATAACATTATTGCCTTGAAATTTGGGCAATCTATTCCTAACATCTTGAGGGACAACATTTGGATAACCATCCATTCCTCCAAAGTTTATAGGACCAAATGTATTAAAAAAATGGAGGTTTGGGTGGGGCTGAGCCATATTGTTTTGTGGAGGTGAATTTGTAGGAGATGCAAGATGATGAGGACTAAGGGATCTGTGGGGGATAGGAATATAATTTTCAAAATGATTATCCCCTAATGGTTCTGCTTCTTGGAAAACTCTATCAGATCTGGAAAATACAGGAACAAAATGAGAAGTAAATTTTTCAAATATAGATGAAGGACCCTCACCAGATGGAGAATGTAAATCTACAAGAGGACTACGTGATTCAGAGCTGCTTGAGGATGAACTGCAATTTCAATGACATGTTGATCACTTTCAACAATGGAGATCTCTTTTCTTGAGCTCCGATCTCCAACCGCTTTCCAAATTTTTCTTTCTCGTAACCCGATTTTCCAGTGTCCGAGAACAACCTTCTAGCAGGGTCCTTAATGAAGAAAAATCTTCTTCCTTCCAACTTTTCAGAAATTAGTAACAAATTTTCAAATGACAAAGGTTAAGACACTGGCATTTATCAAATCAAATCAATACGGAGTCGCCACTAAGGATTTTCACCCTAGTTTGTGCAAATGCACTACAAATGATCTGTCAAATGTCTGTTTATACTGAAATCATGCAAAGCTTTATAGATCTGACCTTCCTTTACCCGAATTTATCATATACAACACAAACTTATTGCAACAACTGATGGAAACTGGAAATGTTGCACACAGAGCTTATAACTTTGCTCAATTTTTACACATCTGACACAGGATGAAAATATACAAAAATTATTTACACAGAGAATGTGTAAGAAGTATTACCGGGGTCAAATATGCATTTAATTTTATCAAATCATCCTCGGCAATGGTGCCAAAAGCGTGTTGATGGTTGATGCACAAATGCTTAAACTCTTCAAACACTCCAAGAACTCCCGACAATGATCCCTAGAAGAATGTGCGGAAGCATGTTGGTACCAGATTTAATCTCCTTCAAAGGCAAAAAAACATCAAAGATTGAATAAGACACTTAGAGACATATAAATGATTATATGTCATGTTTTGTTGTCGGGGAAGCAATTTATCCGACCTTTTAGCACTCAAGCCTTAAAAAGAAGTGGGTATTACCTTAAAAGGATTTGATCTGATCCTAACTATTTTAGGTTTTTCCTTTCAACCAAGGTAAGAGAACCTATTTTGTAACCTTCAAATGGTGAAGGAGATGAATATATCCTTCTTTTGCATAAATTTTATAAAGAAGAACCTTGGGAAAATATGATCAACACACCAAATCTGACTCTCACGAGTTGTCACTTCCAGAAGATGGAGATATTTTCAACACAAGGCTAAGGTTACTAAAGACATTTGGAATCCTGATTGCTTCTACATATTTTGATAGTGATGATTTTTCATTTGTTCATACACATAGAAAAACAGGGGTAATTCATGGTAGGATTGGTTATTTGAATGATTTTTTGGTGGTAGATTAACAAGATAAATTGGACTTTCTAGATCTTTGAGAAACTTCACAATAATGGAAAACTCAGCAACATAAAACTTCAAAATAGTTAAAACATTCCTTCAACTAGAAGGTGTGCATCAATGGAGGCCCAAATTTACACATTTTCACACAATATTTGAGACTTTAACATGAAGGATCATGTTAACAAAATAAATTAAGTATTATAAACCTCTGGTTCATCACGCCTAAGGTACACCCAAAGACTTACAAACAATCTCTATCAATCAAGGAAGGTAAAGTGATTTTAAATTGTTTATCTCATTACTAGATGAAAGATCTTCTGATAACGGAATTGCAAATGCCACTAAACTATCATAGGGATGATATTATGTGTGATTTAGAGAGATTCAAAACACAAGATTGCAACAAGAACAAGAAAATCTATTTGTAGACAATCAAATGAAATAAACACAAAATTGCCAGAGATTTAACACAAATTAACTCAAAATTCATCAGATTCATCAACAGGGAGAGTTATTTAAACAATCTCAAATATTTTTGATGGCTATATACTTGTAACCAACTCAACATGAATGAAAATCTAACACAAAAGAAGTTAACTGGGTTTCTTAGAAGATGAGCTTTTCTCAAAATTTTCTTGTGAAAATGAACTCCCGACCATTTGCAAGTCTCAAACATGCATTATATATCATTTTTTACATCCAAGCCTTCTCTCCCAAGAAAAGGATATCCTAAGCATCAAGTTTGTTACAAAATTCCATCATGATTCGTAGAAAAGGACGTTTAATCAGAAAAACATTCAAAAGTTGCCAGGTGCCTCAAAAAGGTGAATCATTGCAAAAATCTGCATCATTACTTCAATATGGGAACATTTTTCATCCTTGGTGCATGCAAACCTTTCTTCCTTCATCATTTCATCTTTTCCCTTTCAAAATTTTCCTCTGCAACTTTTGGATCTGGCATTTCACATTTTTCACGAGGCCGAGCAAAAATTCACTTTGAAAGCATATTAGATTTACAAATTGAGTCTTCAAATTGATTCCATTGATCTTTGCAGATCAAAACGACATGAATTTGGCAAAACTTCGATGAATATTGATGCAAAAATCCCATCTCCAAACATCCTGGAGATCCAATGGCGGCCAAATTGATGAAATGCACAACTACCGTTGATCTTGCCGCTTTTGAATTTGAGCCCTCCACGTTGAAAGATCTAAGTGAAAAAATTCTTAGGAGCACTTTTTAACCTTTTATAACCTTTGGAGAAAATGCAAAATTTTCACATTTTTCTCCGCCCTTCCACCCTTTGAAAACGGGCATGACACGTGGCTCCATGTGGGTCCCAGTGGAATCACGGCTCGATTATGCAACTTTACCTCTTTTTTGTGAAAAAAGACATTTTTTCCAACTTTTCTCCGATGGCCCGCACCTCCACCTTTGACTTGTCAAAGTTTGTCACTTTTTCCTCTCGTGGATGGAGTGGAGCTTCAGGCCCATTTTTATACCTCATTCTCTACCTCCCTACTTTGAATCTTCAAAATGCTACGTGTCTTTTTCTGATTGGAGCGGAGCTGCAGTTCATTTTTTAACTTTAATCCTTTTACAAAATAAAGTCAAAAAACTTCAAAGTTCTCCATCGGCCCACTTCTCCTACTTTAACTTTTCAAAGCTGCCATGTGTCCTTCCCTGATTCACTGCAGAGTTTCGGTTCACTTTGTGACTTTAATATTTTTACAAAATAAAGTCAAAAAACTTCAAAGGAAACCGAAAACCCACCATTCCATTTTGATTTAGAATCGCCACATGTCCTCCCTGGGAAAAAATAAGAATTTTGCTCTACCATTTAATAATTTTTCTTTAGCCAATCAGAGCTCGGTGGGGCCACGGAACCAAATCAATCTTTTTCCAAAGTAGCCAAAAGTGACAAAAATGACAAGTTCATAACATTTTTCCACCGTCCCTCAACCAATCAAAGGAGGCCATGTAATTTTTGATGCTTAGGATAGAAATTGATAGGGAAACATGCCATTCAAACAACAAAATACAGATAACTTCACCATTTTTCCTAGAATCAAATTTTTCACCAAGGACAAAGAATTTTGCAAATAAAACCAGGCTCCAAGCAAATTACGACCATGAGAGTGGATTATCAAAGGCATACAAGTATAAATTAATCATTTTCAAACTTCCATGTTTGGGAAAAATAGGAAAAAACGGTAGAGCCAACAGATTTGAAAAATTTAGGAAAAAACAAGGAAAACTTGGGGATTTCTTCAAAATGGGGCATGAAAAATAGTTTTGCAACAATTCAAGGTTATACAAATGGAGTAAATGCTTCCACTTCATCCATTTAAGAGGAAAAATTCATTTCGAATATACAGATCAAAGGGAAAACGAGGGCAAAATGGTGCAAGATCAAAATGGGCGCCAACAAGAACTATGGAGAAAAACATGTGGGTGAGCGCACGTAAGGAGAGACAAGTTGGCACACGAGAGAAGGAAAAGGGTTTAAGGGTTTAAGGACTTAGTGCATTTCGCTTAAGGGTATCACATGAAAACAAGTGAAGTATGGATAAGTGTAATGATGACAAGGTTGGTACATGGAGACTTGAGGCTCAAGAAAGGAATATTCCAAGGAATCATTACGGTTATGGGCTGGAGAGTGGGGGTTGTTATGGTTAGCTGGCATATGCATGGCTTGGGCACTCGAGTATCACCAGATATGATGAAATTTGGCATGAGGGCTTGCTTTTGAATGATGATCAAAGCGAGCTTTCATCCTATATAAGGAGGCATTTGGATATAGAAAAGGAGATGAATCACGCGAAAATGGGGTATTGGATGTTAGAGGTTAGAGGTCGAGTGTGGGTGCATATGGGGTTTGCATAGTTATGGTGTATTTATGTAGGAAGGGTTTATGTAATAGTTCTAGGGGGAAGTATAGGGTTTCTTGATGTGGGATGTTATTATCTAGATCTATTCGATCTGCTATGACCCTTTTGATGTAGTATGGCTATTGTAAACACTTGTTAATCAATATATGAAAGGTTGTTATGAACATCTGTGTTTATGGGTTCAAAACCTAGTGTATTTCTTGTTACTCATGGTGCTAGATCTAGTTCTCTTATGTTGTTTTAATGTTATGTTCTTTTCATGGTGCATATATGCTTAGATCTAGTATCTTTGCTTCTTTGTTAGAGTAAATTCTTGTATTTCTGTTTCTACAAACATTCCTCCATTAATGGCAAAGCATTCTTACGAAGCTCACTTAAAGGAGGGGCTGGCATCCGCGCGCACCTCGGGTAAGCACCCAACTCATGTTCGGTGATAGGTTGATGCACTTGTGGTTTCAAGAGAAGTTAGAGGTAAACAATGACTACACATATATTTTTTTATCATTTCTTATGATTCATCATTAAATTTGGTAAAAACAAGCTTTGAAAATTATATATAATATAATAAGTGATGCATTGATTTTAGAATTTTATAAGAATATTGGAATAACCATAAATACGGATGATGTAAATGTTAATTACTTCGATAAATTTACAACAATAACTAGGGTTTTTGACATGGGTATATGTTTCCCTCTAAACTTCTATTTTGCACTTAAATACATGGAGAAACAAACTCGTAGATACGAAACTTATGAAGCTATACAATTCCTATAATATATTTTCGAAAAGGCCCTCACACCATTATTTATCTATCAAAAATAAATATAAAAAACATTTTTAATTTAATTTTATTAATTTTTAATATATATTTACTATTGGAACTGCCCTTTATATTAATAAAAAAGAGTTACATAGTAAGGGTCATCGAACAACTCATGGTTCCACAAAAAACCACAAGGGAAATAGAAAATGCCACGAAGGAAACAAAAAACAAATGCCCATAGGAACTAAACAAACCCGGGCCTAAAAGGATTCATGGAGTCAAATCCAACGAAAACCGAGAGGCGAAGCCATAACAAAAGGAGCCACGAGGCCAAAATAACCGGAGTTGCTTAAGCCATCACAAACCGAGTAACAGGGTCGAGTAGGGATATACATAACACCCTTTCTTCTCCTTATACCTCTTGACCATAGTCCAATTCTTGGCACGGGAAGACAAGAGTAGCGGAGAATCAAGACGAGGACAATCCTGCATTGCGGGTCAAAGTCAGAAGAATCAGTCACATGAGCTCTTTTACCATAACCACCGGAAGGGGGAATATCCTCACTCATGGAATTTAAACTTCTATGGAGATGGTTCTCTTCAATACCCATTAGGCCACGAAGAAGTCCCTTTTTTTAGTCTTATTGAGCAAGCAAGCCTCTTATAGGTGACCAGTTTGGTGACATAATTTGCACCGGAAGGTTGTATTCTCATAGTCAAGAATTTGAATCCATCTGAAACCATCATGAAGTAACTCCAACTTATCAGGAAGACCCTTTCGAGGTCCAAACAAGGGTTATTCACATACGCTCATATGTTTAGTATATATTTACATCTATCAACTTAACAATATAAATCAATATTATAATTTGTAATCATATTTTTAAATATAAAAATATTATAATTTGTAATCATATATAAATCAATATTATAATATAAATCAATATTATAGTTTGTAATTATATTTGTAATCATATATAAATCCTAAATTTCCTACATTAAACTTGTCTTATTATGAAAATATTGTTAATGCGTACATAGGATGAGGATAATTTTGTAATATATGTACCCTGCAAACCCTAAATTTCCATTGTTGTACTTGTCATATCGAAGAAATTTTTTTACCCTCTCGGCCGGATTTGGGGTTCCAAGATACAAATAAACAAGCACCCCGCCATCTGTGTATCTCTCTGCAAATGCATGACACGCCATGCTCTAATGGGCCTCCCCTCTTTTTAGAAGATTGTCTTATTATCAAAATATTGTTAATGCGTATAACATGAAGATAAATCTATAATATATATACCCTGCAAACCCTAAATTTTCATTGTTGTACTTGTCATATTGAAGAAAGATTGTTACCCTCTTGGTCAATTGTGGTTCCAAGCCACAAATAAACAAGAACCCGCCATCTACGTGTCTCGTTGCAAATGCATGACATGCCATGCTATAATGGGCCTCCCTTTTTCGAAAGAAAACATGGTGGGAAGTTATCGATTGGTCGCCATTGTCTCCATTGCAAACGACGCGTGTACGTCTCTTTCGTCCAATCAAAGAGACCAAGTGAATGTTAGCATATTTCTTGTGATCTATTGAACACACATCTTCACCATTTCCTTCAAATGTAAGCTTTTATTGGTGCTTTTCCATGCCATATTGAGGTCTTTCATATATGTCAATGTTGTTTTATTGAATTTGAATCAGATAGCCTGAATTAATACCATTTAATTTTATAAGGATATTGGAATAACCATAAACATAGATGATGTGAACTCTAATTACTACTACATTTACAACAACTATCCAATTACTGCTAAATTTACAATGGTAACTAGGGTTTTTTGACATGGGTATATTTTTCCCTTTAAACTTCTATTTTGCACTTAAATACATGGAGAAACAAACAGGAGATATGAAACTTATGAAGCTATACAATTCCTATAATATCTTTTCAAAAAGAGCCCTCACACCATTCACGTTGACATCCTCCACGGAACCACCTGAGATCGTCGACCTGCATGTGTTGTATCCTGGGTTTCTTGAAATCGACAATGCACGTTCGATCCTTTCATAAGCGTAGAAGACTACGACTTATTGGATTTAATGATTTTCATTTACTCTACTTTAAATGTTAATGTCCTTCATGGGCCCCTCTACTGACGTTACCTTCGTGAAACATATTTTGTGCATTTGCCATGTATGAACCCCATAAGTGTCCAAGTAGTTCTCTTTGCGTCATCATTTTTTTCCGTACTATTTGCGATTCTTGAGACTCTTTTAGAAAGGATGCACATGTACTTGAGGAGTGGGTGTCGGTGAAAGATTTTTCATCAACTAACAGGGATGCCTGCAATAATATTCCTGAAGGATATGTCTGGTTACATTGTAGGTGGTCGGCAATTCAAATCCCCATAGGCATAGGTGTTAGGTACTCTGAATCAGGGATTATTATTTTTGTTTAAAGAACAAAGCTGGGAAAAAACAGGATTTTAAAAACATTAAAATTAAGCGGAAAAGACTCTCCTTGTCGCTACTAAAATGGCCATCTTTTGCCATTGTATTTAGTGTCTCACTATTGCGCCGAACTTTTTCACACAAACCCGGTAGGAAGAAATGGTTGATCGAAACCCTTGCAACGATAGAAATTCCACAAACATGAAATGGGACCGCGTTGCAATCATCATTGAAATTTAGTATATGCACGAAAATGTCCACAGAGGTTTTAAAAATGCATTCGAACAAAACATGAAACAAGGACCTTAGGGAAAGTTACTTAAATTTTGTTACAATATAAAAATGTCATGGTGATGGTTTGCTTTGACGTTGTAACGATAATCGGTTTCTATTTTTATGTCCCGTGTTGCTCATTACTTCTTTCATCGTGTCTCACAACCGTTCCGTGACTCAATACGAAAGTTTATGAGTGCAAACATTGATCGCGTTCTTGAAATCTAAATAGAAACCATTACCGTACATTAACATGAAAACGACAACATAATGGATCCGCAATGCAAAATTACAGTTTCTTTAACAATTGTTGACTTCCAAATTTAACCAAAAAATGCAAGTTTTCCTTTAAACTATTCGTTGACAACACCTCGCTTTCTATGATATCTCCAGACTGTGTTTCCATAACGCCCTGCACTTTGTACCCCACTTCTCTGTCAAACAATTGACAAAAATACACATGCTACATATCTTCCACCTTGAAAAAAATATAGATTCCACAAAATGGTCCCCCAACATTATCCTCTCCCAATTCATTGTCCTTCCCCAACCCCCTCTTCTACAACCCTCTTCCTCCTTTTATGTTTAGATCCCTCGAAATTAGCTTCACCGCAAACTTCCCATACAACCTACACTTTGCATGCAATGCTAGTTATATAATGCATACACACTTATCTATAACATGATACTTCAAAATCAATTTAATATCATTCAATTTAAAACAATAAACAATTCAATGTTGAGCAGAATGCCGTTATAATTGGGGGACACAAAAAAACGCAACTTTGCTTGTACTCCAAGAAAGCTTCTTGATCTCCTGGAATTTCTGGGCAAATTCATTCGAGGAGATCTGTTTCTATTGAATCTCTACAATAAAAATGGCTCTTGTAACAAGAAAAATAACCAGACAATGGCTTCCATTACTAAAAATCCGTGCTTTTCGCAAATCCTCGAGGCGGAATCCACCTGGGTGTCTTCCAACAGAGGCGAGGAAAAGGGTAACTGTTCTCCAATGTGAATCTGGCAGGGCCCCTTCTGGAATCTGCAATGTTTATCTGGTCTCCACATGCAACTGCTCTCCGCCTTCTACCAGAGACGTGAAAACTATCGTTAGTTTGTTGAAACCAGAGATTGTTTTCTTACGGATCGCCATTAATGGCTGCGCTAAACCAGAGATGCCCACTTTTACTGGGACGATGGAGAGGTTGATGGAATGTAAGCTCAGTGCCGCTGGTATTGTTGTGTCTCTGATTCGCGCAAGGATTAGTAAGGCAATGCAAATAGCTCCAGGCTCTGAGTTTCACGCAGCGTACGAAGAAGCGACGAAATACGGCGGTAATGTCGTTTCCAGTGCTCGGCCTTGGAATGAAGGGACGCGAAGGGCGGTAATGTCGTTTTCAGAGAAAATTAAATGTGCTGCTGCAGGCCTCCTGATTCTTTGTCTACCTTCCCAATATTTCAAACGCCTATGTTCAGAGATGCTCCAGCAATTGGAGGAAAAGAACTTACAAAAGGATCGCACGGGGGAAAAACATTCATCAATTCTTGTTGAGACATTTTATCGTGAGATTGAGGAATACATGTGTGGTGAACTGCTTAAAATTGCAAGTGAAAGTAAGTCTGTTGTTGCTGTTGTGAGAGGCCATCATGTTCCTGGAATGGCCAAAGTTTGGAAGAAAGCCGTCGGATTGGAAAAGGATTAGATTATTATTTTTTGTGGGATTTTGCTCAGGTGTGTATGATGAATGCAATCCACAACTTTTGTAATGTATTGAATGTTACTGCTAAAATTTTGGTGAACTGGAGAAGGCTCAGTGTGTTGCTACAAATGGGATTGGTTAGTGGAATTCTCTGTGTTGGAGCCTCTCCTTCAAAATTTTAGGTCATATTCTTCCTATCTGTACTTAAATTTGGCCAGTTATTATTGTTTTTTCACATTTGTCCTTCCTGAATCATTTTTATAACGACAATTTTAGAATTTGTTGTGATACTTGATTGTATAATTGTCCTGTCTAGTGGTTTTGGCTTGCTGCTATGTTCCACATTTACTTTGTCCTACCCATGCATTCACTTAAATTCTGCAGGTCATAAAAAAATCTGATTCATATTCCTGTTGCATGCGCTGTTTTAAGTTTGATTGTTATGCCTTGTTTATAGAATGCGCACTCGGTTAAGCCAAGTCTCCATGTGTGGCCATTGGTTAAGAAATCCTTTTTGCCAGGAAGCAGAGGAGACAAACTGGACTTTGAAATGATTGCACCATTGAACTGGCTCAGAATGTTGATCTGGAAGCTGTGATGATAGATATGGGATGTGTATACAGTTTACTGGCTCTATATAGAATGTGCTCCACAAGTTTTTAACTGTACATACCTTATAATCGAACTTAGTTTTTGCCTTGCATTTTAAGGTTTCACCAGCTTCTGCTTCTTTATTTTCTGGATACACACCAGCTGAGATGGCAATGAGAGTACTTTGGCAAAGTGTGGGAGGCTGGGAGCCCTTAGATGTCAAAGACCACTTATGTATTGCTTAGGTCAAAGCCAAAGCAAAAATTGGGTAGAATCAGGTAAAAATAACCAAATTTTCTACTCAAGGACCAAGTTTGTGTCATTTGTACTTAAAATGGTCAAATTTAAAAGTCACAAGTCGCACCAATTATCTTAGAGTTAATTGAGCAGAAACTCGTTCACATGTCACTTATTTAAGCACATACATCATATTCATTAGGGTATTATATTAATATCTTGGACATCTAGGAGATCTCACACTCAAACAATCTAATAATATATTACGTCCTTTATCATTTAAGTATTAATCCTTATAGTACACCAATAATATATATTTCTATGTTGTTGCTCTAAAATAGTTTCATGTGTTACAACTAATGTCAGATTATTACATAGGTATGAGACCCTTTCAAGGTAGTGATATACACGAAGCGCTTAGTGGTGGGAGTTGTTGAGGTCAGTAACCCATTTTTTCAGGTCACAGGACAAGGAGCTAGGGTTTCTATAAAGGAAAATTCATTTGTAAGTATTGAAGTGTGATTGAGAAATTTTGATAACTGATTTTAGATCTAGGGGCATAGGTGCACTAGGTTCTAGAATCAAGTTTTAGATCAAAACACTAGAGGGAAAAATTGACCACAAAACATCATAAATGCCAAGAATTTTTGTTTCATTTAGATGTTCCTACCCTACACTTATTTTCATCACTCCAAATTTAACAAGAACACTAATGGAATTCTACACAAACCCATTTCCACATTTTTATATCTCTTAAACTTGCAAAATTTACATAATGATGTTACTCTCTAACCTTAACCCTAATTTCATTTATCTAACTTTCAAGAGTTTAATTTATATGTATTTCATAGAATATCACTTAAATTTTCTCTATTTAATGAATCTATTATATTGAGATTCTAAACCTTAAAATTTACATTTAATAGTTAGAAATAATAAAATCAACCTTAATTTTCACAATATGCATTATTGTGAACCTACTTATTTATTGTTACATCCAACCTACAACTTCATGCCTCACCCCTAGGGTATCATATTTCTAAATATGATGTGTAGTACTATCTATTTTATTTGGGTTTATATAAAATGTCTAGTCTACTTGTGTGTATACCTCATTGGTGGCATTCATGGTTCTTATGATCATAATATCTTCTTTTATCTTAACCGAGATTACTACTCAAATAAAAGAGGCTATTGACAAAATGATAATTATACATCTACCACAAACCCATATGAAATGATGAATCTCATGGATGATTTAGTGGGAAATATTACTCTCTAGAAAAAATATGTAATGGAATTACTTATATAATTCAGATTATGAAAAGTAATAGAACACCAAAGAATACAATATTGCATAGTTAAATGATCTCAATATTCAAGTAGAATAGCTTAACCACTTCGAGGGAGAAACATCCAAACCATACAATAAGACTCAAACACTCAATATGAAAGATATAATAATGATCAACTGCGCCCCTTCCATTTGATATTTTTAATTTCTTTATTATATACTATTACATGAATGAAATAGAACTGAAGAAAAAAGGTTGACAAAACATCCGCTTTGTCATCGATGACCAACACAAACCAGAGACATTCCCCGATGGCTTCCCGAGTCATTTGGTGACATGGAGGAAAGATAACTTCTGTCAAAATTAGTCAGCAATAGTCCGGGGCCTCAACTAACTGTTGTAAAGAATATTGTTAAAAATAAAAAACAAATCATAGTCCATACAAATCGAGCATGGTGGAGCCGTGCAAACATCAACGTACATTGAATTTTGAACCGTCAATCAACCTGCAACTATCAAAACCCGGATTGCTTTCCTAGAGTAAGAAACACATTTCAACGTAATTATGAGGTTGGGATGGGATTTTATATCTCTTTTTTTTGGGTGAGAGAGCATTGCAAATTCTCCTCCATATGCTAGTTGTCATCACTTCATTTATGTTTTTTTCTTGAAAATGTTATTTATAATAATTACTAAATATTTTGTTCACTCGTATAAGGGTATAGTCCCTTTCAAAGAACTATTTTTAATAAAAAAACAATTATTAAATATTTTTTTGTATTTTTTTCTTCAAAATGTTATTTACAACAATTACTAAATACTGGAAATCACATGTGTTCCATGCAATGTGAATGCCGAATGGTATATGTTATTTGTTTTAAAGATATAGTTATTACTTTTGTAGTTGATGTTGATAAGGGGTGTGATTGATTTTGTAAGTGTAGAAATATAGATGAGCCACTTAATTTTAAGGTTGTTTCTACATTTCAAACTTGTTACAAATTTGTACATGAATACATTTGATACCATTTTCGATAGTTAATTAATTTTATAGTTGATGTTGTATGTATTTAATTCGGGTTAATTGTGTTAGTTGTGCATCGGTTGTTTGGTTGGTGTTTTGTTGAAAAAATATTTATTGTACAATTGATAATGTGTGTGATTGATAGTGGTAGTGTAGGAATATAGATGAAACATTACATTGAAATGTTGTATGTGTACATTTAATTCTTACAGATTCATACATTTAAAGTTGCAAATCATATTTCACAACATCAAATACATGAAGATCTACGTGCACATAATGAGACATGTATACATTTGTAGTATTTATATCATGAATGGTAGCCTTTAGTGGGCAATTTTAGTTTCAATAAACATGATTACATTTGATACCCCTTGAATGGAAATGCCACTTTGGATACAAGAAGTGTTGAGTATAGTAGTAGTGGGGTGCTTTAAAAGAAGATGGTAGTATTTACGATGGGTTGAGTGATAGCAGTCTTGCTTCCTCCTTTCTTCTTGCTCAAGCTGTTGGTACGTGCGCCATATTTGAGTGTCTCTCCAATGAAAAGAAGGTGAAATGCGTAGATTTGTAAGTGAGGGAACTCGGAGAAAGTTGTGAAAGTCGGACCACCGCCTTTCGGTGGTTCCAATATCAACGATTTCTCTATGAAAAGTAAGTCCCTGGGACTTGTGGATAGTTAATCCCCAGGACATTTTAACCGGAAATTGTCTTAGATTCCCTCTCGAAATAGGGGGTATGGGAATATGTAATGGATTGGAGGAATCCCAATATGGGTTGTTGTATCTATCAAATTTGTTAACAACAAATAAAGGTAATGTTGGTGGTTGCATTGATGTATCGTAGACAATGTCGGTGATTGTTCATGTAGCACCATTTACGAGGCCTACGTCAACCCATAGATTTGCAATAAGCATGATTTTTTTTTGTTTGCACAACAAAATTTGTGTTCCAACTGATCATCATCAAGATTTCCTGGTCCAATCCATGTTACTTTTAGCAATGGATTGGGTGATTAAACGTTCAATGCCTTTAGCATCTGAAGGTTGTGGGAGACCACCAGATTGTTTTTTACAAACAAATGTGGTGCGTCCTTAGAAATATTAAGTTCTTCTTTGAGTTAGGTGTGTGTCTGTGTGAGACATTAAGATTTCTCAATCCTCAATAAGAGGGGTTGAATCTCACATGTGGAGCAGTAAATTCTGGAATGAAACTTGTGCATTGGTTGTTCCTTGTTGCCAAAATATTGTTTGCAATGTAATGGAAGAATGGAATCCCTTCCAAAGGGTTGCTCCGTAGGAATTACTTGCATAAAGAGGACTGTCCAAAACCGGTGGTAATTGGCCGAGGTCGTCGAGGAGGATGACTAATCTATTCCCAAATTCAGATGTTCTTAAGTGTGGGAAAGCTTCGCGTAGCCTATTTCTTGTCAATTTTTTTAGTAACTTTGGGCCAACGAGACTCATTTTAATCAATAAGAACATATTCTATATGTTTCAAAGCAACTCTTAAAAATAAGATAATGCACTTTTGCCTTCAAGAGGTTTTAGTTCTTTGATTGGAATATGCAGGGCTGCATGGATTATGGATGCAGAGATGTTGAATGTTGAAACACCGTAAGGGCGAGAAAAACTAGAGGTGAGGGAGATGTGGTTGATGTTGTGAATGTATTCCAGATTTTTTTTATTAGAAACGATTTTCTGTGTCATTCGTTCCTTGAATTATCAATCTTAGTGGAGGTAGACGGGTTTTGTTTGTTGAATGGTGTAGTATGGTATTAAGAGCTAGTTTTTGTTCTGAAGACAAAGGAAGTGTGGAAGATGGTGGTGTGGCTTGCATGTTGTTGTTAATTGTGTCTTCCTTTTCTCTCTTGATGAATGATGAACCAGTTATCTACAAATCTTGTGGAACGTCATGTATGCTCCAATTATTATGTACGTTGAAATCTCATTTCCCAACATATCAAGATTGTCAAGACTCATGTTATTTCCGGACGAATTTGTGTGAAGACCTACCATTTTTGCAATAGTTCATGTTGAATATCGCATTCGGTCTACGAGTTAGAAATGACATCTATAGAAATTCATGTGTCTCAAGTTGTGTGTAAAACATGCCACGTTTTATAGTTGTGCTTGAACATGTGCCAAGTGTCATTAATTTCATGTGGGGTTGAGCCAAATTCAGAGGTAATATTTTTGAAAGGTTTGTATAAAAGGAGTTCAGACCAACAGAAAAGTCATGTGACATTGAATCTGAGCTAGGGCAACCAAAAATCTCAGGTGGACCCGAATAATTGCTTGAGTCGATCAGTTTTTCCATTTATCACCTTTATGGTTCTTGTTATAACTCCAATCTCGAGTAACTTGAATAAGTGGTAGGTGTTCCATGGTTGTAGGATGAACTTTATATGCATCCAAGAAAGCGGTTGTATGTTGTGCATCGTTTCACTTTCAATGACACGTCTCATAATTTTTGCCAACATTTAATGATACAAATGAATGGCTGCACATAACAAGTGGAAATTTTTGCAGCATGTGGCATGTTTCTTGTGCACTTATGTCATGTTCAACAATGCTTTCTATGAGCATTTTGTGGATCATAATATGTGCTGGAGAATCTGTTAGCATCTCTTGAAAATATGGATAGCATTTGGTAATATGTTTCGAACGAACGTTTCTCGGCTTTGAAGCATATTTTACAATGTACTTAAGAATGACATGGCGGAAAAGTACCAGTTGGCAATCGACTTTTGTTCTCCATATGTATATCATAGTTCGATTGTGGATGTTCAATATTTCATGATTTCTGGAAGGGAGGTACTTAATTTTCTCATCACTTTCAATGTGCAAGGAAGATGTAGGTTGTGTGGCCCGGGGCATTGTACCTACACTACAGCTGTGATTGCTTTCTACGCAGCATGTCTACTCTAAACATTTAGTGTGGCGCTGAACATGATTAAGCAGTTCTTCAAGGTATGCATGTGGGGAGGAGGATAGAATTTGTGTTGTATCTAGCAAGCAAGGGTCATCTAGGAGTGACCTACGAATAAAATCCAAGTGGTTGCAAGCCGGATGGGGGTTCCAGGAAGACACAAACTTATCAAAGTATTGTTTTATCACCTCAATAACTGTTGTATCCTCCCAGTCCATTTCGTCAACTTTAGGTGCATTCTCGAGCCACAATAAACCGTGGACATGTGCAAAGCCTCTATGTTTCCATTCATACCTATGAGACGAGGGAACATAAATATTAGCTATGTAGTTTGGAAATTTTTTTGAAATAAGTAGATTTTATTACATGTACTACAAGTCTTGTGCTCCAAGTTCCTTCTGCAATATTTCTTCACAAAATATTGTGAATCTAAGATGTAGGTATGATGATACTCGATAAGGGTTAGAGACAATGTTAAATGTTATCCAACGCATACTGTGCGGCTCAAGGATCAGCTGGGCATTCACCAGACATAATATTGTGGAGATTTGGCCATTTAGTGTCTGCAACACTTAGAGTGAAGAATAAGGTTGGTGTCCCCAATTGTTCCATCATATTTGAAATTTTTCTTCTACTTTTTCCCCAAGAATGAAAGTGTCCCTCGAAGGCTTGATCCAAAGTGCATTAAGTTTTCGGGAGGTTGTCGTTGAGGAATTCCAATATTTCTTCAAAAATCTCTAAGCTGTCGGAGGGATTCCAGATTCGAGGTTTTGTTTCATAAAAATTGTTGTTGTGGACTAGATTTCATGTCACACTATGAGGTTTAGAAGGAAGTAATTTGAAATATTGGGTGGGAACCGAATCACCCATCATGGTAATGCATCAAATGAAGAGTATATGCATGCATTGGAACTTCTTTTATGCGGGGTTGTTTCCACATTTCTTTTCATGTTGGAAATAAAGTTGGGAAAACAATTGAGAGTAGGCCCTCCATATTGTATTCATTTATTGGTGAGATCCCAATCTCTAGCCATGGCATGGTAAATGGAGTGTTACTATCGTGGTTGAGCAAGAACTGTTTGATTTCCTCTTATTTTTTCCTGTATTGTGAGGTCTTGGCACGAAAGACGATGAGTGTTCATACATTTCATCAAATTTAGTGCTGCATTTTTTCTTAAGGAAAAGAGTATTAGTTATATAGAAACATACAGTGCGTTCACATAGTATACAAGGATGAAAATACGTACATAACAAAAGTGTAAGTAATTTTTATTTATTTTCTTAAAAGTACTTACAATCCACATAGTAGTAGGAGACAATAGTATGTCAGTTTATAAGGGAATACAATAGTTTTCTTTTAAAGCAGGGAAAAAAGTGAAACATAGATATGAAATAAGAAACATAGCGGTGATAGTTCAAAGTATAGAATGGGATGGGTGAGGGTGTAAAGTTTGAAGGGATGGGTGGGTTAGAAATGTTTGCATAAAGGTTACGGAGGAGATACACTTTTTTTTTATTTCTTTGAAAAGAGGATGACACGTTTCAATAAATTGTTTTCGTAGTATGTCTCTTTTTTCAATGAAAGTGTGAAGCAGTATTCATTGCCGATGACATTACCTATAATTTCACTAGTCACATCTTCATCTGTAGATAATATATGAAGGTCACTAACTAGAACACCCATGATTAATTCAACTATTTCATCAAAAGTGGTAACTGATTGAAGTTCTCCTGTTGGGTCCTTTAGATCGATCCTCAGTGCATATCTATAATCATAGTTTTGAACTTGTACGTTGTAACTCGAACAAAACCATGAACCATTACCATTCTCTCTCACCTTTTCCTGCATTCTTTGATCTGAAAATGATCAATTTTTTATCTACCGATCTCGGACCCTTGTAGGGTTATCAAATTACCGTTTAATTTTTACCCGTTAAAATCAACTTAAAATAATGCAATAAGTATGACACTTTACAAAAAGGGTTGATTACGAGTTTGGCAATTGCCTATGTCTTCGGGTTCTTTCAAACCATTCCACTAGTCAAAACTTGTAAGTTACAATAGTAATTTCACAAGAAAACCTAATGGAAACTATTAAGAACTTGCTTAGAAGAATATCCAAACCTTCAGATGACAAGGGTGAAATATAGCACCCAACTTCCCCTTTCTGGTGTATTCGGAAAGCTCTATGGCACCATCTCCACTGTTCAGAATCCTCCGGATCTTGATCGGCCTTCTAGATGCTTCGTAACGCCCTATGGAACTCCGGTCAATACTCCAGGCTTCACAATAATTTAGTGTGGCGCTATGGGCTGACTAGGTAGTATTAAAAATCCTAGCCACAATAATGCCTATTTAAATAAATAGGCCTTCACAACTATATTATAAGCCTAATAAATAGGTCTTACCAGAAAAACTCTCCTCCACTCACTCGGGAAATATTCCTCAAGCTTTTGTCTTGAGCTTCCCGATTAATTGTCACCTTTATAATGAAACGGGTCCCCTATGTATACTAAAATAGGGCCCTTAAAATAATGCCTTAAGTTTTATCTTAAGGCTATTAAAATCCTAACCGTGGCTTATGGATAGGTTTATTTCTCCATATCAAGGCGAATTGCATAATTGAGTGGGTTATCCCACATAATCCTCCTTTAGAAAATTCCACGTGATGTGGATGCTTTTAAAAGAATGGGTAATATCCCACATTAGGTGGAGGGATAATTAGTTTAGGCTTTATTAAAGCCTTTCCCATGCATGCATAGTGGTCGTGGGACCACTTGAGGCTTACCGCCCCTCCTCCTTCTCATGTGGAAGCTTCCATGCATGGCTTGGTTTGCCCCACCACGTGGACTTTGGCTTATCATTGGGAGTTGGCGGATTACATATTGGCCACTATGTTTGGAGTGGTGTGTTTTTTGGTTGTCTATCCATGTGGGTGGCAATGTGGTAATGTTTGACCACCGAGGTTGTAAGTGGTCTCACCGAGATAATAAAAATTGACCCATACATTGTGGCATAGAATGTAATCAACTCGGTGAATAGCTTGATGTGTAACTCGATCCATAACTCGATGAGCAACTCGATCAACACATAGTCCACTTATTGACTCTCGATAGGAAAATCGAGTAAATTTGATAAGTGGTGGCAAGCCATGTGGTGGCTTGTGGACCCACCACATTGGTGATAACAAATTAGTCCACATGGTGGTCGGGCTCCCCTCCATTAAAAAAGTTGAGCCTCTTATCGTGACCACCAAATTTTATGCCTATCGAAGACCTGGAGGTCGATAACCACCCAAAACGAATCTCTCTTTTTTCCAACACCCTTTTTCCACGTGTCATAGTGTTATTGGTCCATTATTGACCTGTTGACCAAAGTTGACTTTCTCGTTGACTGAACTTTGACTAGACATAACTAGAGCTCCTAATGTCTGTTTGTCACATTTTCATAGTTGATGGAAAACTCTCAAAAATATATTCTGCACTAACAAAATTTAGGGATGTTTAGGGAAATTTTGATATCAAAAATGATCCCCTGATCACACCTCCCCAATAGAAAATTCTTTTTGTCCCAAAAATCTTATATTGGAACATTTTGCCATCCTGTCCTAAATCTGGAAACTTTCTTTGCCACCTCGGAAGTATTGTTGTAGTAGACCCCTGGTCTTCTCCTCGGAACCTTCTCACTTCAAAAATTGTTCCCTTATCCTAGAATTGTGGGCTATGGGCCCTGATGCTCCCGCCTGCACCACTCGATATCGAAGAAGACCTCCACGCCTCGATGTATGGTGCTTGTTGGTGCCCATTTTGATCTTGCACCATTTTGCCCTAGTTTTCCCTTTGATCTGCATATTTTGAAACGTATTTTTCCTCTCAAATGGATGAAGTGAAGCATTTATCTCCATTTGTATGCCTTGAATTGTTGCAAAACTATTTTTCATGCCCCATTTTGAAGAAATCCCCAAGTTTCCCTGTTTTGCCCTAAATTTTTCAAATCCGCGGGCTCTGCCATTTTTTCCTATTTTTCCCGATCATGGAAGTTTGAAAATGATTAATTTATACTTGTATGCCTTTGAAGATCCAAATCCATGGTCGTAAATCTGCTTGGAGCCTAGTTTCATGTGAAAAATTTGCCATCCTTAGCGAAAAAATTGGATTCTGGGCATGACTGGTAAATTTCTGTGTTTTTGATGGTCTGACGGGCGTATTTTACCCGTCAATTTCTTCCTCGGCATTTGGAAGCTATGTGGCTTCTTCTAATTGGTTGAGGGATGGCGGGAAAATGTTTTGAACTTAGCATTTTTGGCTATTTTGGCAAAAAAATTTAACTCACCCCGTGGCCCCGCCAAGTTTTGATTGGCTAAAATTCAAGTGGCGGAGTAAGTTTCTTATTTTTTCCCAAAAATATACACGTGTCACATGTTGAGAAATTGTGGGAAGGCGGGTCTTTTTGTGCTCTAAGGCATTTTGGAAAAATATTTAAAGTGAGAAAAAATTCCTAAGGCCCGCGGGAGGACACGTGGCGGCTTCTAAATCAAAGATGGAATTGTGGGTTGTCGGGTTACTTTAAAGTTTTTTGGCTTTGTTTTGTGAAAAAGATTAAAGTTACAAAACAAACCGCAACCCCACAATGAATCAGAAGTGGACACATGTCATGTTTGCATCAAAGTGAGAAGGAAGGCTGGCGGAGGACTTAGAAATTTTTTTCCTTTTTGGTGAAAAGGGGAAAATTTGTGGAAAAGCCCGCATTTCGCTAGGGAAAAGTATCATGCTTAGGTTAACTTTGAAAATGGAAAAATGGAGAAGTGGAGCATCGGAGAACTTTGAGGTTTTTTGCCTTTTTGTAAAATAAGTTAAAATCATGAAAGAGAGTTATGGTCCCGCAGTGAATCACAAAAGAACACGTGGCAAGGTAAGAGGCGGAAGTGCAGGGCCCGCGGAGAAATTCTAGAATTTTTTCCTTTTTGGAAAAATAGGTATAAAGTGAAGAAATGAGGCATGGGTCCACTGGGACCCAAATCAGGAGCTAAAGGCAGAAATACGGAGTTGCGGGGAAAATTTGGAAAAGTTTCTTTTTTCAAAAAAGAAGTAAAATAGCATAATCGAGCCGCGATTCCGTTGGGACCCACATTGGGACACGTGTCAAGCTTGTTTTCCAAGGGCGGAGGGGTGGAGAAAAATGTCAAAATTTTACATTTTTCCAAAAGTTATAAAATGTCAAAAAGTGACCCCAAGCCCGTTTCCAATCACATTTTCCACGTGGAGGGCTCAGATTAGAAGTTAAAAGACAAGATCAACGGTAGTTGTGCATTTCATCAATTTGGCCCCCATTGGAGCTCCAGGATGTTTGGAGATGTAATTTTTGCATCAATCTTCATCGAATTTTTTCCAAATTCATGTCGTTTTGATCTGCAAAGATCAATGGAATCAATTTGAAGACTCAATTTGTAAATCTAATATGCTTTCAAAGTGAATTTTTGCTCGGCCTCGTGAAAAATGTGAAATGCTAGATCCAAAAGTTGCAGAGGAAAATTTTGAAAGGGAAAAGATGAAATGATGAAGGAAGAAAGTTTTCATGTACCAAGGATGAAAAACTTTCCCCTATTGAAGTAATGAAGTGGATTTTTGCATTGATTCACCTTTTTGAGGCACACAGCAACTTTTGAAGCGTTTTTCCGTTAAACGTCCTTTATTATGAATCATGATGGAATTTTGTAATAAAATTGATTCTTAGAATATACTTTTCTTGTGAGAGAAGGCTTGGATGTAAAAAATGATATATAATGCATGTTTGAGACTTGCAAATGGTCGGGAGTTCATTTTCACGAGAAATTTTTTGAGAAAAGCTCATCTTCTAAGAAACCTGGTTAACTCTTTTTGTGATAGATTTTCATTCATGTTGAGTTGGTTACAAGTGTATAGCCATCAAAAACTCTGAGATTGTTCCAGAAACATTCCTGTGGGTGAATCTATCAATTTTGAATTAATTTGTGTTGAATCTCTGGAAATTTTGTGTTTATTTCATTTCAAAATGTCTGCAAGTAGTTTTCCTTGTTCCTATTGCAATCTTGTATCAAAATCTCTATGAATCACACAAATATTCATCCTTGTGATAGTTTAGTGGCATCTACAATTTCATTTATCAGAAGAGCTTTCATCTGGGAATGAAATAAATGATTTAAAATCACTTTTCTTTCATTAGTTGACAAAGATTGTTTGTAAGCCTCTGGGTGTACCTCAAGTGTGATTGATCTTAGATTTTGATGTTTTATTGGGTCTCTTAACTCAAGCCTTTGTGTTAAAGTCTCAAATATTGTGTGAAAAAGTGTAGATATGGGCCTCCATTGATGCACACCTTCTAGTTGAAGGAATTTTTAGCTATTTTGAAGCATTTTGTCTAATATTTATTCAATTGTTGTGAAGTTTCTCAAAGATCTGGCTAAGTCCAATTTATCTTGCTGATCTCCCACCAAAAAATCATTCAAAAACTACTAATCCTACCCTGAACTACCCCTGTTTTTCCCTGTATATCCACAAAAGAACAAAATCCACTTGCTAAAATATGTAGAACAGATCAGGATTCCAAATGTCTTTAGTAACCTTAGCCTTGTGGTGAAAGTATCTCCATATTCTTGGAAGTGACAACTCGTGAGAGTCATATTTGGTGTGTTGATCATATTTTCCCAAGGTTTTTCTCTACAAAATTTGTGCAAAAGAAGGATTTACCAGCATTCTTCACTAACAAAGGTTACAAAATAGGTCCTCTTACCTTGGTTGAAAGGCACAACCTAAAATAGTTAGGATAAGATCACATCCTTTTAAAGGTGCTACCCACTTCTCCAAAGCCTAAGTGCTAAAAGGTCAGATAAATTGCTTCCCCAGCTACAAAAATGACATACAATCATTTATCTGTCTCTAAGTGTCTCATTCAATCTTTGATGTTGTTTGGCCTTTGAAGGAGATTAAATATGGGTGCCAATAGTGCTAATTTTATGAATGAAACCTCAATGCTCCTACTTATGTGGTGCTAAGCTTCCAAATATCTTAAAACAAGGATCTTATTTTACTCTATAACACAATTCCTAGCTTTGAGTTGATTTCGCATAACACAATTGGTTCGAAGGAACTCCATGCTACTTAGATATATGATTGATCTAATGTCGATGATGGAAAATGACTTGTCCCTTTTTAGACCTCAACGAATCCAATGCACGATGTTAAGCCTCTTTCAAGATCTCAAGCCTCAATGCACGATGCTAAATCGATGATCAGCTACCATTTGAATGTGCATTCACAATTCCTTGACACCGAATGATGTTCGAGCTGATCCTTTGAGATCTCCTCTTGTTGACACACTAATATTAAGTACCACCACATAATGAAGTTCGACCTGATGTGAATGCCAACAATGATTCAACTACTATTTTGTTGCACGGTCATAATGCCTCTACACATAATGAAGTTCCAAGTTGTTGTCAGATGCCAACACAGTTCAACTACCATTTTGCTACACGATCACAATACCTCTACACATAATGAAGTTCCGAGCTGACACCAGTGAGCTCAAATGTCTACACATGTGGTTGACAGATCTCCAAGCTTAATATGAGTTAAATCATGTATCCAAGTTGTAACAAGTACTCACAAGCTGATTAGGAGATATGTTTGGAGTATTAATCAAATTTTCTAAGTAAGAAAATTCACTGAGTATGGTAAACCTTTCTCTTAGCATTTTCTCACAGAAAATATGATCTCTAAACAAATACTGCATACTATTCATCAATCTGAATTATGCAATATATAATTGAAAATTGTTGACTTACCCATTTTAAAGGACTTTCATTTTAGGTATTACTTGGTCCTGGGTTGAATTATCAACTGGTGGTAGAGTAGAAACCTCCTTTTCCTTTGCAATAGGCCTCCATTCCATCTTTGGCTTGCCATAACTTTGATGACAAGATGGATGTAGTTTCCAGCAATTTTCCACCTAGTGTCCATTCCTCTGGAAATGAGCATAAAAATTCCTCTTATTTTCCTTCTAAGATTAGGAACTATTTCTTCCATTTCTCGACTCTACATGATGAGATTTATCTTTCTGATTTTCCTTGTTCTTAACAAATGACATCAACTTCTTCATTAGTGTCCTTCTCTTCCAGCATATGGCCACAAAATTATTATGCAATCCATAAAAAGTACATGAAAATGAATTCCACATCTTCTAAAAATCATAACCATACTTCTTAAGCTAAAAAAGTGGATAAGAAGTTTTACTATGCTTATGATTATGGTAAGAAATTAGAGGCAAAATTGCATTACCTCTTCATTGATTTCTCTTACCACATCATACATGTGACGATGAAGCACAAGTTTCCTGCTCATAATCTTTTTGCAGGACTAGTGGGGTATTCACTTTTCTTTCGGAATCTTGTCTCCCGTCAGCATTTTGGAGCATTCTCCAATATCCACTCCCGCACTAGGAAACCCAAACCTGTAAAAATGTGGATGGTCCTCGACTTGTATTGGGTTAGTAATGCCTTGGCCATTTTTACCAAGGCCTCTTCCATCAAATCCCATTTTATCTAATAATTTTGATCCAATGCCTCTAGTATGCTTTTCAAACAAACACAAGACTTCATTACTTGAATCCGAAACCTGAATGGGAGGAAGAAGAAGATTAAAGTGGTGAACAACTTACAATGTAATCATCTGACATGGTCTCTACATCTAAAGTTGAAGGTATTTCCTTATTCTGGTCACCACATTGCAACCTTTCCAAGAGCTCATCCTTGGTTTGCAATTATGATTTTAAGCAAACATTCTCCTCTTCCAAGGACTAATACATTGATCGCAGGAGAGTCTTCTCTTCCGGATCTAGTGATTATAAGCTTGAAACTCATTGAGCTTCATCTGTTTAGACATCTTTCCCATAGTACACTTGTACCTTGTTCAATCAAACTAAACTACTGCACCAATTTGAAGAAATCACTCGTTAATCAAATTTATTGAAAGAAAATATGGATTTTAACCAACTCGATACCAATCTTGATCTGAAAATGATCAAGTTTTTACCTACCTGATCTCAAACCCTTGTAGGCTTATCAAAATACCGTTTAATTTTTACCTTGTTAAAATCAACTTAAAATAATCCAATGAGTATGAAATTTTGTGAAAATGATTGATTACGGAGTTCGGCAATTGCCTACATCTCCAGGTTCTTTTAAACCATTCCACTAGTCAAAACTTGTAAGTTACAATAGTACTTTCATAAGAAAACCTAATGGAAACTATTAAAAACTTGCTTAGAAGAATATCCAAACCTTCAGATGACAAGGGTGAAATATAGCACCCGACTTCCCCTTTCCTGGCATATTCGGCAAGCTCTATGGCACCAGCTCCACTATTTAGAATCCTCGGATCTCGATCAGCCTTCCAGATGCTTCGTAAATGCCCTATGGAACTCTGGTCAATACTCCAGGCTTTATAATAATTTAGTGTGGCGATATGGGCCGAATAAGTAGTATTAAAACTCCTAGCCACAATAATGCCTATTTAAATAAATAGGTCTTCACAACTATATAATAAGCCTAATAAATAGGTCTTATCAAAAAACTCTCCTCCACTCACTTGGGAAATATTCCTCAAGCTTTTGTCTTGAGCTTCCAAGTTGTGTCCTTTACAATGAAACGGGTCCCCTATTTATACTAAAATAGGCCCTTAAAATAATGCCTTAAATTTTATCCTAAGGCTATTAAAATCCTAACCATGGCTTATGGATAGGTTTATTTCCCCATATTAGGGTGAATTGCATAATTGAGTGGGTTATCCCACATAATCCTCCTTTAGCAAATTCCACGTGATGTGGATGTTTTTAAAAGAATGGGTAATATCCCACATTAGGTGGAGGGATAATTAGTTTAGGCTTTATTAAAGCCTTTCCCACGCATGCATAGTGGTCATGGGACCACTTGAGGCTTACTACCCCCTCCTCCTTCTCACGTGGAAGCTTCCACACACATGGCTTGGTTTGCCCCCACCACGTGGACTTTGGCTTATCATTGGGAGTTGGCGGATTACATATTGGCCGCTATGTTTGGAGTGTTGTGTTGTTTGGTTGTCTATCCACATGGGTGGAAATTTGGTAATGTTTTACCTCCGGGTTGTAAGTGGTATCACTAAGAGAATAAAAATTCAACCCATACATTGTGGCATAGAATGTAATCAACTCGGTGAATAGCTCGATGTGCAACTTCGATCCATAACTTGATGAGCAAATAGATCAACACATAGTCCACTTGTCGACTCTCGATAGGAAAATCAAGAAAATGATGAGTGGTGGAAAGCCACGTGGTGTCTTTGGACCCAACATGTTGGTGATAGCAAATTAGTCCACACGGTGGTCGGGCTTCCCTCCATTAAAAAGTCGAGCCTCTTGTCACGACTACCAACTTTTATGCTGTCGAAGACCTGGAGGCGATAACCACCCAAAATGACTCTCTTTTTCCAACACCCTTTTGCCACATGTCATAGTGCTATTGGTCTAATGTTGACCATAGTTGACTTTCCCATTGATTGAACTTTCACTAGACATAACTAGAGCTCCAATGTCTGCTTTGTCGCGTGTTCTCATAGTCGATGGATATATCTCAAAAATATCTTCTCGCACTAACATAATTTAGGGATATTTAGGAAATTTTTATATAAAAAATGATCCACGATCATTATTTTTCACCTTTTTGAAGAGGACATGCATTGTAAAAAAATTAATCCATGTTGATATTTGTGATTTCTGTAGTAACAATGGCCCATTCATTTCTCTCAGTGTTCCCCATATGTAGTACCTCCGAAATTGTTGTTAGAGAGGTCAAGATTTTTGGAGGCCCCATAAATTGGCTTGTGATAGAGGGTGCCAGGAAGGGAGTAGTCATCGAGAATCTACCGGGACCATGAAGTGTATTGGTTTCTTAAATTAGAGGGTTGACATAACATTTGATACTTGAAACAATGTTGACTGAGCTCCCATTGAAACTAGATACACAAGTAGCTTTCAAGGAAAGGACTAAGAAAGAGGTGGTATAGAAAGCATGTCTTCAATTTATTTGCTTATCTCATCTAAGTGTTGTCCCCACAATGTGACACTTACATTGAATCCTGACATGTCCTTTAATTGCATAGTTCTTCTCTTTGTCTCAGATTTTCCATGCCTATGAATCATTGAGCATGGTGACATCACAAGAAAATTTCCAATCAAATCAACTTTAGAATGGTTAGTGTCTTGCAAGTATGTCCTTGATTTTGGTGAAGTGAAAGTGATAGGAAGGTATTGTATCCACCGTGGTTGAGAAAGAATTGTTTTATTTCCTCTTCTTTTGCTCCTTTATTGTGAGGTCTTAGCACGAAAGATGATGAGTGTTCATATGTTTCATCAAAGTCGGTGTTGAATTTTTTTCTTAAGGAAAAGAGTATTAGTTATATAGAAACATTGAGTGCATTCAAATAGTATACAAGGATGCAAATACATACATAACAAAAGTGCAAGTAATTTTTTATTTATTTTCTTAAAAGTACTTACAATCCATATAGTAGTAGGAGACAATAGTATGTCGATGTATAAGGGAATACAATAGTTTTCTTTTGAAGCAAGGAAAAAAGTGAAACATAGATATTAAATAAGATACATAGCGGTGATAGTTAAAATTATAGAATGGTATGGGTGAGGGTAAAGTTTGAAGGGATGGGTGCTTTATAAATGGTTGTGTAAAGGTTACGGATGAGTTTCAATTTTTCCACTTTCTTTGAATAGAGGATGACACATTTCAATATGTTGTTTCCACAGTATGTCTCTTTTTTCAATGAAAGTGTGAAGCAATATTCATTACCGATGACATTAATTATAATTTCACTAGTCGCATCTTCATCTATAGACAATATATGATGGTCGTTAGCTCAACACCCATGATTAACTCAACTATCTCATCAAAAGTGGTAACTGATTGAAGTTCTCATGTTGGGTCCTTTAGATCGATCCTGAGTGCATATCTATAATCATAGTTTTGAACTTGTACATTGCAACTCAAACAAAACCATGAACCATTACCATTCTCTCTCACCTTTTTCCTACATTGTTTGTCACCTTTTTGAAGAGGACATGCCATGTAAAAAAAGTTTTCCATGTTGATATTTGTGATTTATGTAGTAACCATGGCCCATTCATTTCTCTCAATGTTCCCCATATGTAGTACCTCCAAAATCATTGTTACAGAGGTCAAGCTTTTTGGAGGGCCCATAAATTGGCTTGTGATAGAGGGTGTCGGAAGGGAGTAGTCATCAGAATCTACCCAACCATGAAGTGTATTGGTTTCTAAAATTAGAGGGTTGACGTAACATTTGGTACTTGAAACAGTGTCGACTGAGCTCCCATTGAAACTAGAGATGTGAGCAGCTTTCAAGGCAAGGACCAGAAGAGGTGGTATAGAAAGCATGTCTTCAAGTTATTTTCTTATCTCATCTAAGTGTTGTCCCCACAATGTGACACTTACACTGAATCCCAACATGTTCTTTAATTGCAGAGTTCTTCTCTTTGTCTCTGACTTGTCATGCCTACGAATCATTGAGCATGGTGACATCGCAAGAATAATGCCAATAAAATAAACTTTAGAATGGTCAGTGATTGTAGTTATGTCCTTGATTTTAGTGAAGTTAAAGTGATGGGAAGGTATTTTATAATCATTTTCTATGAGTGGAGATATGGTAGAGGAAGCTTGCAGAAAATCTCCAAAGCATTGTTTAAATTGTTGTAACATAGCTTTTCATTAGGAATCCTGAAATCTTCCCATTGGAAATTGTATATAGATTCATGTTTTCAATATGCTCATAGAATGCTTTGCAACCTCATTGAAACAAGTGATGTGAATTTCTCCACTTTCCTAATCTAAAAATCAAACCCAAACATAGAACCATCTCCCATTGCATTGTGATATTCGCGAAGGGATATTTTTCTAGGGACCGACCCTCTATGGACCACGTGCACATATATGTATTCAAAGCACTTATTTTAGTTGTTCTCAAAAATATTTGTTAACCTGGTTTACACTTGCATCTTTTACAACAATTGAATGTGTTCAAAGCATTTTTGGTAGTCGGGTTGGAACACCTATTACCAAATGTGTTTCAAGAACAACATCCATTTCAATGATAAGAAAAATCCTGCAATGGAAAATAAAATTGGGATAGGATTAGAACTGAGAAACCGATGGAAAAAACAAACAAAAAGAAATTATAATTAATATAGGGAGTTTATGTACATTGGTAAATGAGAAGGAGATGAAGCTTATAATTCACTTTTTATCATTCTAAGGTGATATTTTTATAGGCAGACAATGGAGCCTCCTTGTATTGATTTTTCGGTTACATGGCTTGCAAATTTGGAGGGTAGAAGTGTTATCTGAAAATGTATCCCATCTGAAAGGTCAACACGATGTTGGGCACCCATGTTGAGAATAGACCTTAGGGAGGACAAGTGTAGTATCTGAAATGTGGATTCAACATTAGAACCGCCCTCAATCAATTGAGAAATGCCTTCGTGTGTCAAATTTATTTCCATGACAACTAAAAGATGCACAAGATAGTGGGAGTTCTGCAAATATATGTTGGGAGATGTAAGCTTATAGTGCGGTCAAACATGAAATCAAGTATTTGTTCATGATGGCATGCATTTGTAAACAATGAGAACCTTTAAAGTTTTCTTCCTTATTTATTTATATGTTCTAAAATACCAAACATAAAGTCTAACCATTAAAATAATTCAATATGTAAAAAAGGTGATATAATGTACAAAGCTTTAGATGAAAACACCTATAAATTGCATGGTTCTTTCTTGACATTTTAAAACTATATGTATTCATGTGTAGATATTATGAAGAACACATTAAAAATGTGTTGTTGGTTTACATAAAGAAGCGAGCAATTGTATAAATGAATAATTGAACATGTATGTTGAAAAGTTAGATTTTGTGTTCCATATGTTCCACCAAAATATATACATGTATTTATTTGAAACAAATTACATATTATTATGTTAAGAAAATAGAATGGAAGATAATAACAACAATATGTACACTTGAAGTAAGAAAACTATAGGTATTTATATGGAGATAAAATGATAAAGAAATTTGAAATGCATAGTTGTTGGATTACAAAAACTGAACATGTGTTTAAAAAGTTTGATTCTCTGTTTGATATATATTGCCACAATGCATACATGGAATTATTTGGTATGAGTTACAGTTTGTTTCAAAAACACTTATAAACAAACACTTATAAACTAACCACTACAAGTTATTTCTTTAAATCAAATATCTTTTTTTTTCTTGTATAATTTTCTTTGCACGTTTCTTGTATTTTGTCCAATTACATATGCCTCGATTTGTAGTTCCATTCTCCTCAATTTGTGGGGTGGTTCATATTTTAGTGCATCTTTGTTATAATCATAAATCAAGAAGAAGCCTCATGAATTATCTTCAATTGTTATATTTTGGAGATAAAAATTGGGGATGTTGGCATCAGGTGGAGGTGATCTCGGATCATTTCGGCTATCATTGTTTTAGGTGGTTTTAGTTACCTGCAATGCAAAACATTAACAACACATTGAATACACTTAAAATATTCCTCCCTCTACAAGCAAGGCGTAGTTAATGTCAATCCCGTTGTGGGGAGGGGAATTGTGTTTCTATTTCGTGCATCATATTAAATTGGAGAGGAAAAGAAGTATGTTAGTCCAACAAGATGTTCTTAGGTATGAAGGGCAGCTTTAAAATTATTATCATTGATCGGCCTAACATCCAACCAGGGACGCTTAGAAATGGACTCATTATGGAAGGATCCCCTTAACACATAAAAAATTGTCACCGACGAAGGCACGTGCCCCCACATTTCATTTCGACTATCACTATTTTAGGTGGTTTTAGTTGCTGATAATGTAAAACATTAACAACACATTGAATATTCTTAAACTCTTCCTCCTTTGCAAGTGAGGTGTTGTTAATATCAATCCCATTATGGGAGGGGAATTGTGTTTCTAGTCTACATCATATTAAATTGGAGAGGGAAAATATGTATGTTAGTCCAACAAGATGTTCTTAGGTATGATGGGAAACTTTAAAAGCCTTATCATTGATCAGCCTAACATCTAACTTGGAATGCTTAGAAATGGTCTCATTGGGAAATGATCCCCTTAGCACATAACAAATCTTGTCATTGACGAAGGCACGTGCCCCCACATGTCATTTCGGAAAAAGTATTGAGCCAACTAAAAATATAAATGGAACAATCCAAAACAAGTAACAAGAAAACTCTTTACAACAATTTTTTAGTCCATAACATGCAATAAACAGAACAATTGAATAAATATTTCAATCAAGATTGAAACCCTCCCGAAGTTTGTCTAGAGATGACACTCTTTTCTTTACCAAAGAGAAAAGAGAATCACAAATATCTGCAAAAAAGTGAAATAAGAAGTAAATAAAACTAAACGTATCTATGAATTCAAAAGGAGGGACTCCTCCATTAAGATTATTTTACTAGATTAGTTGCATCTAATAAAAATTGTGAGTCGAGAATGCACAACTCATGGACTTTGTAAGCCTTAAATGTCAATAAAAACCAAGTATGATATTCTTTAGCAAAATATTTGAAATTATGGAATGCCCACGTGCTTTACATTATCAGATCATAAAGCATTAGCCACAATTGAATACCCGACAATGTATTTAGAGTTTTAGTCTGCATCAGGGATATGGAATTGGATTTTTACACCCTTAAGCAATATATAGCATCATCAAATTCATCTTTGTGTGCAAAATAATAGATCAAAAGTCTGTTCACAAGTACTCTCTCAATATTTGCAACAATTATAAACTATTAATTAATAATGATTGTAATGATGACTCGGGAACACTAATCAGTAATCACAAGGTCAATATAGACTTCAAATGTTTGGGTGACCAATAGATGTTAGAGTGAATTTCCACATACTATCGGACAAGTACACCCTAAAAATAGGAGGACCGGGGTGGTGGATCCAAATCCTTCAAAACATCAGAATGGGGGTAAACTGGGATTTGAATTTCATTCTGAGGGGTTGAATCCAAATCCAAATCCATACAAAGTCCTACTTATAACATGCAAATTCCTACAGAGTGTAGTTTTCAATGCCTTAAAACTATTAAAATGCAGATTATTAAAATAAGAGAGTATAAAATCTAAAATTGTTAATCATTAGTTCTTTATTAAAAACCAAATTTATGAGAAAATATTGTTAATTATTAAAAACAAATTTATGAAAAATAGCAGAGAAAAGTTATAAAACAAATTATTAAGCACCAAAAAGTAACTATTAAAAATAAGTAAACAACACAAACATGAAAAGCTAAAAAACAAAATTATTAAGCACCAAAAATTAATTGTTAAAAAAAGGCAGAAAAAGCACAAATGTCCAGATGGTCGTCAAACCATCAAATTTAACACAGTCGCATAAACATTCGCAAGGGCCTTTGCCATAGGTGAAACACCTTCGGCATAATAATTTATTTGTTAGGGAAACAAAAATTAAGTGTCAAGTAAATAGTAAATGGTTAGTAGAATTATGAACATAAAAAAACCAAACAAAACTTCTTCAATGTTTAATAGGTGTTAAGAAATATGAAAGTTATCATGTAAAAATATTTTAAAATTTCCTACAATAAATAGTAAATTGAAATTCATCATGTAAAAATATTTGAAATTTTCCTAAAATAAATAGTAAATGGTAAGTATAACTTATGAACCAAAAATACAACAAAACTTCAAGAAAAAATAGTATGTAAGCTTCACATTCACATTATTGTTCTCTTTACGGTTCAAATTTACCAAATTTTCAAATCTAAGTAAAATTATCTTTACATTCCAAGAAAGGAAACAAAAGTGTCATTTAAATTTCCTTAAAAAGATTATATTTTTAGAATAAAATAATGTCAACTTCTCAAATTCAATAGTTTCCAAAAAGTAAAACATTTTCCATATATATATATATATATATATATTAAGTCATGTAATTATAGCAAAGACTATTTTTAATTTTATTCAAAAACATACTAAACAAAACTATATAAACATACTTTACACAACCATATGCTACCACCAAATAGACCCACAAGAGGGTAATAGTGATATAACCAACTATTACAATGAAAAGAGTGTTTTACAAGCTCTTGTTAAAACTAACGTATATAACTTAATACATACAAATACACATGGTTGAAACAATAACCAATGCAAATACCAATATTCAACTCAAAATATTTTATATATTAAAATGATATAAATCATGTCAACTTCCCAAATGTTCGAGTATAGATAAAGATTTGCAAAAATCAAACATTTTCTATGAACCTAGATAAAGATATATATATACACAACCAATCATATAATACAAATCATGCAGCTATAACATAGATTTTTCCAACATTTAAGATTTTAATTTTATTCAAAACCAAACAAAACTATAAAAGCATACTTAATGCAATCATAAGCTCCCTATCAAATAGACCGGTAAGACCCGACCTTAAGGGTAATAGTGATAAACCATTTATTACGATAGAAAAAAATGTTCTAGTTACGACCTTCACTCTTAGTCCCAAATCATAAGGTTTTAGGGAAGACTTAAGTCTTAATAAATATAATTTTAGATAGTCATTTCAACCTATACTATTAAAAAAATCTCTAAATTACTTAATAATCTTTCTCAACCATAAATACAAATATAGATAAAGATAAAAATAATCAAACATTTTGTATGAACCTAGATAAAGATATACTTGTACCATTTATATAATACAAGCCATGCAACTATAATATATACTTTTGCAACGTTTAAGATTTTATTTTTTCAAAAATATATTAAGCAAAACTATAGAAGCATACTTAACGCAACCATAAGCTGCCATCAAATAGACTAACAAGACCTAGCCTTGAAGGTAATAGTGATACTGACCATTTATTATAATGGAAAAAAATTCTCAATTATGACCTCCACTCTTAGTCCCAAATCATAAGGTTTTAGGAAAGACTTAAGTCCTAATCAAAATAATTTTGGATAGCCCTTTAACCTATACTATTAAGCTAAAAATCTCTAAATTATTAAATCATCTTTTCAAACCACAAATACATATATGATTAAAACATTAACCAATGCACATATACCACATTAACTAAGACACAAATACAAATAGTCCATTTAAATTCAATTTTGTATATGTTCAACATGTAAACTAAATCAATGGATCCGATAAAAATAGAAAACATTTAATATTACAAGACTATAAAAATTAATTTCTCTAAATTATTAAATCATTTTCCCAACACACACAGTTAGAAACATTAACTAATGAAAAATCAATAGTTCATTTATATTCAAGTTTGCATATTCAACTCAACATGTAAAATTTTAATACAAACAATCCATTTAAATGGAAACTCGTATATTTAACTCGACATGTAAATTAAAAATTCATATACAGGGAAAACATTTAATAATGTCGATTAAAAGACAAAAAAATATTAAATTTTATTTAATTAAATAACAAGTAATGCATATGAGAGAAAGTGTCACTAAAAATGAGCAAATAACAATCATCAAAATGTTTACTACGAGAATCAGAATGCAAAGAACAAATAACAAAAAAATGGAATTTTAGAGGACGAGTGACCATCTTTAGTGCTTGTCATGTGATGTAAAATTATTTATTTAATTTTGGAAATGAAGAAACATTATAATAATGCATTATCAAATGTCAAACAATTCATAATAAACATTTATGAAATTAATGAAAATGACAGCTTTTACCTATAATGCTACATCAACATGGGATGGGCGAACATTGTTATGGAATATCACACTGTAGACACCTATTATTTTATCAAAGCAATCTTATTCCTAGCATTGCACTAGCTATTTTATTCTCTGCAAATTGACGACACTTCATCAATTAGGATATTTTCCCCTTCAATTTCTCTTAAATTGACTATTATATATCAATTACGCCTTCTTATATTGTGGTTGACTAATAAATATCCTTGTTAGCTAAATCCTCGCTTCTAACGCTTTTGAAATCTATCAAAACCTCCTCCAGATGCTTCAGAGAAAGCTTCATAAGCCTATTTAGGACCCCTAATTAATCCCACAAGATTAATTAGCCTCTAAACCTAGTCAAACATTGCTTTGACTTGATAAAAGTGCTTTTGGACTTACCTTTTGTCCCACATGCACCAAAATCATTCCATTCTTGGAATTGGAAACCTATAAATAGAACCCTCCTCCTCCCTATTTCTAAGAACACTTCTCCTCCTCTAACATAAACTATAGGAAAATAGGATTTGAGTATTTCTTCCATTGTTATTGAGCTATTATCTTCCATTGCATATTCAAACTCAAGCTTGAGTAAATGAGGAGAACCATATGGTCTTGTAGCCATTAATGGTGAGCCTTCACTCTCAAACCCTTGAGCATCAAACAATCAAAATTGATTGCTAGGATCTTCATAGGTTCATGTTTTATAGCATTCAAAGAGTAGAGAGTAGTATATACATATTTAGTTTGATGTTTTGTCAAATTTATAATGCATGCATAGGAGTAGCTCTTGTTTATCTCTTATCTTGATGGTTCATAGTTGAGTTGGTAAAGCTTTGAGGTTTCTTTAGTGTTCTAGCCTCATTTCTATAACTTTTCAAGCTTACACATGTTTACATACGGCACGCCCGGTAGGACTTTACTCCATGTTATCTAAAAGTTTTTTTCAATCTTTTACTTCAAGTTCTAACCATTTCATGCATTTTGAAGGCTAACTAGTATAGTTTCAAGATTTTGATAATCTTAAAGGTAGTAAATCTTCCTTTTACATGCAAATTTATTGGGTTTATGTTAGAAATTTAATTAAAAGGAAAGAATCTAACCTGTTTACAATTTTAGATTTTTGTTTCTCATCATTTTTTGTGGTTTTTTAGGCCCACGCACAGGTGTTCTAGAAGGGTGCGCACAAGTCAAAAAACACACATGAATGCACTTGTTTGACAAAGACACGCACAAGTCTCCTAGCCGTGCACTGTTACCTTACTTTTTTGACCCCGATAAAGAACTACCGATTGTGCATATGTCATGAACAATGTATACATGTTTACATGCACGCGCATGTCTCTCGAGATGCTCGAGTGTTTATTAAACTTTGTGTCAAATCAATTTTTTACCTTACACACGTATATGTTTTCTGAGGAGCACACATGCTTAGAAGAACACTCGGGTGTCATTCTACCTGCACAGGTGTAATTTCTAACTGTGTTTTCCAGAGTCATGCACTTGTTAGTTTAGGCAGGTACATGCTTCTAAGAACGCACATGCCATAAAGGGCACGTAGGCGTTACTGTTTAAAAATATACTTTGTGTTAACAATTACAAGGGTTGCTTCTTTGGTATTTCTAACACTTTTACAAGTCTCGTGTTCATACCTAATCGGTGGTGTTGCAGGTTATTTTGTTAATATGGTTGTTTTTGTGTTAACTTTACTTAGTTGAGTTGATGAATGTTGCATTGTTATTTGTAAGGTTTTGAAATGTGTATGCTCTTCCCTCGCACCTTCTAGGTGATCTTGGGAATAAAAACACTTCAAATACCTTCTTTATACTTTCACAAACACTTCAATTAAGTTTTATAAGGAAAGAACTTCAAATTTGGTTTAAAATAACTTACTTTTTGCAATTTGATTGAGTGTTTTCCATTTTCACAAGATTAGTGAGGTATTTTGTTGTGTATGCTCTTTCCTTGCATCTTAGGATGATCTGGGAAATCAAAAATGACATTTTATCTCCTTTATATGATGTTTTGATCACTTGGAAAATTATTAATCTTGGTGTGTAGGACCAAAAATCACTTGCAAAAGAATCGAGAATCTAAACGAAGGCTAACTCATTTCTTATAGGTTGTCAAATGGTGTGCAACAAAAACCACATTAAGCTCAAAAGATTAAAAACACACCATATTCAACACACTTGATTTGCAGGTTCGGATAAGGGTACGCCCCGTCCGCTTTAAACTAGGACATAACCCCCTTGGCATAAGCCTTAAGCTACAACAAAGGGGGTGGTCTTAGGAACCCCAAAGTATTCAACGCAAGAGGGAACCTTGTGGACGAAATGGAAGTGATCCACTTACCCACTTGACTAGATTTTACTTGTGATTTTAGCACCAAAACATTCTCCATTGTGACCCCAGTGAAAGATACGCATGAACGCATTCATTGCTCATCGTATTTGAAGGGGGTAAAGTAAAGCCAAGATACTCTAAGACTAGTTAGTGTGACTTTCTTGGTAAATCGAGCTCATAAAGGAGTGTTTGTGGTACCTAGTTGAGGGAACCACCTAGGAAAGTCATATTGTCTTGGATCCCACTTTTTCGTATCAATCCATCATGTTTTATAGAGCTCTCATGAAGTGAAGATTTCTTGGAGTCAAAACCTTTATTCAAACAAGGTGAGAGTCCACCTTAAGTTGCAAATAAGTTTTATTCATCATGGGACCAACGATGTATTACTTTTTCATAGTTCTTCACTTACCCTAAGGTAAGGCAAAACTCTACCAAAGTTATACTTAGTTTGTTTCATCATCACTTGGTCTACACCTTTGTTATCTTATTGCCCATTTGGGACAAAATAGAAACAACACACGTAGATACTACTAGAAATAATTATGTCCACCACTTTTTTAGTCTACTTGCATGACTAGGTTGCAATGTCAAAATGCAAGTGTTGAAATTGTGAATGGTACATCATCATGTTCTAGTAGGCCCTATGTCTCAAACTCATATTGAGACACATTATCAACGTAGTTAGGCTTGATTCATATTTTTATCTCCCTTAGACATGTTACTTTGTTTGCATTGCATCGACAAAATTATGATACTTACACATCATTCCTTGTGAATGTGTTCTAAGTATCCACATTGTGTCATTATGTTGCCTACATCTTAGCAAATCCTTAGTATACTTGCATTTAGTTTTGTTTCAAAAATTACCTCAAATCTTGAAGAGTGGTGGTTATGTTTTTTGTGTATTGTATATATATTATTTCGGTGTTAAAACCTTTCTTTCTCTTAAAACTTGGTTAACGTACCTTAGTAGTATTGTTGTGTTGCTTACATACGTAATTTCTACCTTTTAGGACTTAGGTCTTGCTTGTTTCTAAACTTGTCATAGTATCCTTTGATTGGGAGTCACATCTACCCCTTGTTAATACTTATGCCATGTTCATCTTGAACTTGACATAAGTGTTGACATCGAGTTGATCATTTATACGTCAAACTACCGTTGAGAAACATAAGGTGTAAATTGTTGGTTGATTGACTAGTTTACTTATAGACTTGCATGATTGTTCCTTGTGTGATAACAGTTGCATAGACTTATATCTAGGAAAATTCATTGGATTCTTTTATTCTTTAACCCATTATTCATTAGAACATTGATTAGTGAAACATTGAGACTTTAGGCAACTTATACCATGTTGCACCTAGGTTTATTACACCTTGCTCACACTTAGAAAAACCTAGTATAGAAGAGACTAGTGATGCCACCTATCACAAAAATGGAATCTAAGAGAGTTGAACGTGAATTAGAGTTAAATCCTTTTGGAAAAAACTATCCCTTTAGTGGTCACAACTTAGGTCCCCTCTTTTTGGAGGTTAAAGACATGGAAGTATTAATTGACCATAGTGGGGATGATATTGATTCATCTGAAGAGCAACACACCCTTGATCTCACTCGCTTCAATGAACTCATGTTCTATAATATAAATCAATTGCTCGCATGAATCCTAGAACTATGAGGCAATTTACCACAAGAACGTGAAGCATCTATCAAAACCATTAATCTAGAGGTGGAAGAGCCACAACGACCTCCCCTTATCGACATGGATAATCCTTTTGATGGAAGGATACGCTTCTACCTCTAATGCTCATAATAAAAAAATTAAAAGAGAAGATCCAAAACAAATAGATGGTTCTCGGAGACCATACTTTAAAGCCTCCCACAAAGTGAGGATCAAACCAGGGTTCATTTTAAGAGACCTCTAGGAAATCGAATGTGGAAAATGCACGGCAAATATCCCCAAGATAAGATTCACCGGAAGGTGAATTTACCATTTTTTCCAAAAATGAATATTCACCACCATTTTTTGAGTTAAAAAAGTTGTAGAGTCGCAAACACTATCATACAAATGTCTCGTGGACAAGCAATGCTTGATGTCACATGTCTTACTTTTGGTTTATCCCTATAAATATACATGTTATCATGTGTCTTACTTTTGTTTAGCCCTATAAATATACCTATTTTCGCGTGTCTTACTTCGGTTTAGCCCTATAAATACCCTCTTGCTGGTCATTTTCACATTTACACTTTCCAGCTCTCGAATTTTCTTGTATACAGGAGTCCAGGTCAGGTACAATCAAGCTCAAGGACAACTACAATGGTGACTACAAGTGCATCGCAAGCTCAAGACAAAATTCAAGAGGAAAATCTAGTCAACCCAAATGCCCAAACCACGAGAAAGATACTCTACAGGAACCCTTTGTGCCCTCACATCTAGACTGTTTTACAAATGAATTCTGAATACAAGGATTTGATCGATGCATGTGAGTTTGGTGGGCTCGTTAGGATGCCCCATTTCAAAACAAACACTGATATTTTGAACTACCTTATCTCCTCATACAATACAGAGGATGGCTTGTTTTATGTTACTGTGGATGATGGTCGAATGTTTCAATTCGGTATCGACCCAGCTGATATTCATCATTTACAGGTCTCCCATTCAAAAATTTACCATTTGTTACATCAAAGGAAACACTCGTCGAGGACGATAAGAAATACCTTGAATCAAATTTTGGTTTCCATGTTGATTGTAAGTATAACTGTTTTCATTCATCATTTTGTATTCAGTTTCTGATTTAAATAAATTCAAATTTATATTAATTCCGATTGTTTTTGGCATTTGCAGCTCATGTCAATAAATCCAGACGTGGTGTGGATATGCAAGGAATTGGACACCACTTTCTTGCTGCTATGATTTCCTTTTTCCAAGCCAGAATAGTTATGCAGGGTCGGCAAACAGATATACCAAACTGGGCCATTGCATACATTCTTGCAACTATTGGAAAGCAAAAATTTGATTGGTGCACGTTCTTATAAAAAAATAAGAACAGACATTACAAATGCAAAGCTTTCGGAAAAAATAGTCATTCACACCACAAACTATCTCCTTGGCCTTTATTACGAGGCTCTTTTAAATTTAAAAGACAAACACATTCCCACTTGCATGGACGAGGCGTTGACTAATTTTTCAATTCCATTTGAAGAACAACAGGTAAAAACTATAAAGTTTGTATTAACTATTAACTATTAGTGACAATAAGTATTAACTATTTACTGTTTGTAGAGAATATTTTTGGAGGCCCTTCCCCAAAAAAAGGTGGCATCAAGAGGAAGAGGCCAACAACACGCTGAGGCATCGGGAGATTCACAATCTGAAATGGAAGGTCATTCATCCTGAAACACCAACCGTATGAATTTGTTAAACACTAGAGAAGTAATACGGATACCCTTCATTTTTCCATTTAAATTTAAATTAGTATTATTTAGTAATTCATATGTTGATGACATTGCAGGGGCTTTGGACCATACACGTGCATATGAAAGTCAACCATCTTCCCCAACCCATTCAGTTCAGTCGCATGTAATTGTCTCTTCTTATCAACCACCTCAGCAATCCCAACAACAGACAGCTCAGAAACCACCAATTACTACACCAACATGGCCACCTCAAGTACCGCGACAAGCTACCCCTCAACAACAAGGTACAAGTTTTGAATAGTACTTCGTTTAATTTCATAGTTATTACATACTTTAAGAGTTTTTCATATGATTTTTGTTGACTTTTCAACACATTGCGAGTCCTTGCCTATACAAACAATGCGGCACCGCCCCCTCCTCCACCAATAATATTCAAAATGCCAACCAGAGGATCAAGAAAAAAGAACATTGGTAAACACATGCCAATTCCTCCGGCCCCTAGTGGGACACTAAACATTGCCTCCTCGTTTTGAATTCCAACCCTCTCTCTCGGTGGCTTTCCCAGTGCAACGGCATATCGGTTTTAAATAATATAAATTTAGATGAAGATTACTTGGGCATTGATAGCAATGACCCAACAGGATTTTTCAATACACGTGAGATGATTCAAGGCTAGTAGGTATACTTCTATTTTAACATAATTTATTCAACTTTCATTACATTTCACTTTAGATTTATTTGTTTGAATATTGATTTATTTTATCACAAACTAGGATCAGGCCACCCAAAGGTAGAAACAAGTAGCAGTCGATGATCAACCCGAAAGTCCCCATACCTCTCTAGTGAGATCATCTTCTTCAGATACAGATGGTGAACAATTGCTACCTTTTCCTTTAGAGAACTTAATTGGTTATGATTGTCAATCCCATGTCGATGAGTTTATTCTACCTCATATCAGTCAACTCATAGAATGGGAGAGAAGGGCTAAAGTACTAATCAATGAGATAATAAGTCATTTTGAAAATTATTAGCAAAGGGATAGTTTATATGCTACAGTCCAGAATCAACCTGCGAAGATGGATTCCTTACTTACCCAAGTAAGAAGTGGGACTGTCACATATAACAACAATTATAAAGATAATATTTTAGATAAAGCATTAAACAAATTGGAAAATATTAGTGCTGAAGCCCAAGCATATTTTAACAAATGGTCGAAGGACAAAGATCAGTAGCTTGATTCTGAATCTTTGAGAGAGATAGAGCGGTCATAAGTATTATCACTTTCAAACAATATTTTTTGTTAATTTGAAGTTTTCTTATTTTAGTTATATGTTTAAATGACAATCACTTTTTTGTGCAGTTGAAATATGAAAATTTGAAGAGTCAAGCAAAGGTTTTCCAAGTTCACTTGGAAACCGCGAAGAACAGTTTATCCACAACGAAGAATTTGAAGGAAAATATTGTTTTGGTTAACAAACAAAACAATACACTGAAGTGGATAATTAAAGAGCATGGCTTCGACCCTAAAATTTTATTCAAAACCAAGGCAGTTGCAGATCCAAGTTTGCTATCCCATGGAGATGTGACAAAGGAAGAAGAAAGAATTGTAAAGAATCTAGACAGTGTTGCGGAAGATCTGATTAGTTCTGGGATTATTCAAGCCATTGGGGAAAGGGGTACAATAGGGGTAGCCATTGGGGAAAGGAGTACGAAGTGGGCTGGAAAGCCATGAAGAAAAATAGAATCTTTAAATTTGTAAGTTTGAAATACTTTATAATCTTTATTTTAAAATTTGAAACATTGAATGTGATGGTCATGGAATTTGAAATTTATTATCGGATTTGAAATTTGAAACTTGAAATGTGATAGCTTTTGGAACTTAAGAAATCGTTGTGGGCTTACATTTGCCATATAGGCATGAATTTCTCTTATTAGGTCTTCTAATTTAGCAACATTTTCGTAGTTGCTTACCATTTTATACGCTAAATTCATTATGTGAGCCATACAGTGAATTGGTAGCATATATGGGGCCACTGTTGTTTGTAATCTAACACACAGCCCTATTCGGTGACCCTGCATAACAGATGCACCATCTCGCTTTGACGTAAACCAAATTGGTAGTAATTTCATAATCAGTCATTCCGTGCAATATCTTTCAAATGAGAAACAACTATTTTATGTAGGTTTTCGGCATTAGAGTTTTCAACTATTTTCATAACACCCGATAGATGAGGTGTCCTTATATGATTTTCTAAAGTATAGGCGTGGATACATACCCATGCGGTGTTGTCGACTCTTTGTCACTTCGTCAATTGAAAGAGAGATAAACTTTGATTTTTTTACATTCTCTTTCAAATCTTCCTTCTCTATCATTGAAAGGCATTTTTCCATTTCCCATCCACTACTTCTGGACTAATGAGACCGAGTGCGTTCGGCATTCCATTATATTGATACAAAAATTTGAAATCAAGGAAATCCAAAATCGGTCTTCCTTTCTTTAGTATGTGAAATAAAGTAGAGAATTGTATGATTTTTGCATGTAGATTTGTTTGATTCATCTTACCAATTTGTGATGTGATCGTTCCTCCCTTTTCCACTGAGATGTCTACATTTTTTCTGCTTTGCTTCATAATCCATTGTGTATTTAACATGCATGCATTCTTTTTCAGTTTTCCACCTGTGTGTTTTGATTTTCTGGCCATCCGCCCGTTACAATCAAATATTGTTTTCCACAATGTTTTTCTATAGTGTCCAGCTTCATTTGCATTTTTTTTGCTTTCCCAATTTCCACATACATATTGTACATGTACATTCAGATGGGATCTCTTCTAAATTAGATGATTGTACAAGTTTGATAAATAGAAATTTGGCAGCCCAATCAAACTTGTATGTCCTCCCAATGGTCCACATATTCTTGTTTGTTTTCAATGTTTTACTTTTTTAGTAGAATTTTGAGCAATATCACAATCACCTAGTTTCCTCTTTCGTGAACCAGAATTTGAATTTGATTTTTGTGTTCCATTTTGTTGAGTATTTGTATGTGTGATATCTTGATGCACTCCTAGTTGCACCCCAATAGGAAGAATATCTTCAGGATCTGGCATCTCAACAGTTATATCTTCAAGATCTGGCATGGTATTATCGTAGGTGTCATTTGTTTGATATTGTGCAGAATGCATGTCCACCTCAATATTACCTTCCACACAGTCAGTATTCTAATTCTTTCTAGTGGCAGCTATATGGTTGTTGGTAGTTTCAATATCTGTATCAGCAGAGTTTCCAAAATACTTGAACAGGGACTTCTGAGATTTCTTAGTTACTTTTAGGGTCTTCGCATTCTGAGGACCTTCCATTATTCGAGCAAGAGTCGTCATGCGTCAACTATGGCAATACCTATCACACGTCAATAACTAAATTCTAAACCCCTTTTCACGCATCAATTTGATTAACCCTTGGTCGCACGATTGCAATACCTCATTATCGCGCATCAATTGATTAACCCTTGGTCATGCGGGTACAATACCTCCTTGTCACACATCAACTAATTAACCCTTAGTCGCGTGACGCAATACCTCCTTGTCGCATGACTACAATACCTCCCTATCACAATACCTTTTAGTATACCTCCTTGTCACCCAACTCTAAACTACTAACAGGCTAACATCAATCTCTGGTGCTTAAGAGTATGTGAGTTCACGGTATTGGTAATTTGGTAAGCTACTTGTGGTAGTACCTGAAGTATCTACCGGTGAGTCACCTAGGTTTTTATAGGAGATGTTTTCAAATGTAGGCGAAGCCAACCCTAAAAAATAATATATTGTAAATTTTAGGCGAACAGGACACCGACCCACTCCAAAAAAATCACCTTTTCAAATTTTCCTAAAATGAAATTTTTGCCATATTATGAATATTCACCACTAAAATTATCCTGGATCAAATGTGAACACAAGGATTTACCTCCACCTCAATATGACAAAGAAGATGATCCTCAAGCCGAAGAAGAGGTTATATAAAGGTAGATATTGAATCTTAGTCAAAAGTTAACAAACTTAGGTTCCTCAAGAAAGAATACAAGTAAGGAAAGACTTAAAACCAAATCTGGTGAGTTTCACACCGAACCTTACGACAATGAAACATTGAAGGTTACTCGAGTGAATAGACCATCATCCCCTATAAAGAGAAAATCATTACACAAGAGTTGTAATCCATGAAGAACATGCTCGGAACTCTCAAGAGTGTAATGTAGGGCATTGTAAAAAGTACCAATACGAAGAACTATGTCCCTATCCCTTCTAAAGAGACGTGTTAAGAGTTTCATTCCCTAAAAACTTTGATTTTCTTAAATTCAACAAATATAAAGTTAAAGGTGATCCTCGTGATCATATTAAAGACTTCTACATGGCTTTCCAGGAAGTATATTTTAGCGAAAAATATCTCATACGTTTGTTCCCTTGCAGCTTAGGAGGATAAGCGCTAGAATGGTTCCTCCACATACCTAAGGGAACAATCGCCACATGGCCCGCACTAGCTGAAAATTTTGTGCGTCATTTCTCTTTTAACATGGAGAGTGACATTACCATGGTAGATCTTTGCAACATAAAACAAAAACTAAATGAGACCTTCGTTGGTTTCTTGCAGTGATGGCGGGGGTTAGCAAGTTGTTTCCCTTGTCCCATTCCAAAAATAAAATGGTCAACATATTTATTCCAAACTTGAATCAAGACATAGCCTTTCATCTACAAATGCACTACATCACTAACTTCAAAGAATTTATTGAGAAGGGAAGCCAAATCGAGAAGGCTCTCATAGCAAAGGGAATGATCAAGCCCTTTTCAAAAGATAAACACGAGTCGAAATCTATAGACAAACCCAAGTTCTTCAATAAGAACAAGAATTTCATCGGAGACGGCATCACAGACTCCAAAAGAGTCCAAACTATATAAAACATCTGCTCTTGAAGCTTACACAAGGACCTCGCCCAAAAGTGGCCCCGAAACAAACATTTACACCTTTAACAAAATCATTATATGTCATCCTTAAACAATTAGATGTTGTAAACATGGTGTAATATCTAACGCAACAACACTTATCCAGATGATGCACCTAAACCCTAGTATGGTTTAAAGAACATGAATATTGTGACTTTCACCGTGTCAAAGGACACAAGATTGACAAATGTCTAAAGTTGCAACATTTCATCCAAGACCTTATTAAAGAAGGAAAGATTAAGGTGGATTCACCTGAATTAGGACAAGGTCCTAACGAGAAGATGGGAATATTCAAACAACCTTTTCCCAAACATGATAAAAAGGAAACAAGAAGCCAGATCAAGGTCAATCCTCTAATGACTATAGAACTGCTAACTATGTGTATCTGTCAAATGATAATCCCTTTGATTCCCTCATAGGTTGTATATGTTCATCTAGTGAACAAGTAAACACTATTAGGATCTTAGGTAACAATTGTGCTTTAGGAGCATAACGTGCTTGTTGGTGTCCATTTTGATCTTACACCATTTTGCCCTAATTTTCCTTCACTCTGCGTATTCTGAAACATTTTCTATATCTTGAATGGATGATCGAAGCTTTTTCCTCCATTTGAATGCCTTGAATTGTTTTCCAAATCCATTGTTATGCCCTTTTTTGAAGAAGTTTCCAAGTGTGCCCTGTTTTTCCCTAAATTCTTCAAATTCATGGGCTCTGCCATTTTTTTCTTTTTCCCCAATCGTGGAAGCTCGAAAATGATCAATTTATACTTGTATGCCTTTGAAAATCCATCCCTATGGTTGAAAAATGCTTGGAATCTTGTTTCACTTGGTTCTATTTCAAAAAAAATCCATCCTTAGCGAAAAAATTGAATTCTAGGCATAAGCGGCAAATTTATGTGTTTTTGATGGTTTGACGGGTGTCTTTTACCTGTCAAAATATTTCTTGAGCATTGGGCATTTACGTGGCTTCTTCTAATTGGTCAAGGAATGGCATGCCATTGCTTTGAACTTGTTCTTTTGGCTATTTTGCCTAAAAATTTTAACTCACCCCGTGGCCCCCCTTAGAGTTCGATTTGAAATTCAAGTGGCGGAGAAAATTTCTTATTTTTTTAAGGGGTACACGTGTCACATGTTGAGAAATTGTAGAAAGGCAGTCCTTTTTGTGCTCTAAGGCATTTTGGAAAAAGGAGTTAAAGTGAGAAAAACATCCTAAGGCCGCGGGAGGAAATATGGCGGCTTCAAAATCAAAGATGGAATTACGGTTTGTCGGGTTCCTTTAAGGTTTTGTCGACTTTATTTTATAAAAGGATTAAAGTCACAAAGTGAACCAAAGCTCCGCTCCAATCAGAGAAGGACACATGGCTTTGAAAAGTCAAAGTAGGAGGCAAAATATTGGGTTACTTTGAAGTTTTTAACTTCAAAAGATAAAGGTTAAATAATGAACCGCAGCTCCGCTCCAATCAAGCAAAATACATGTGTCATTGAAAAGTCAAAACAAAGAGGCAGAGAATGAAGTATAAAAGGAAAACTGCAGCTCCACTCCAATCACAGAAGAACACGTGGCAAGGTCAAAGGCGAAAAGGTAGAGATGCGGGAAAATTTGGAAAATTTTATTTTCTCCAAAAAGAGGAAAGATACTAGAATCAGTCGTGATTCGCCTGGGACCCACAATGGGAGACGTGTCAAGCAATGTTTCAAAAGGTGGAGGCGGAGAAAAATGTCAAAATTTTACATTTTTCCAAAAGTTATAAAATGTCAAAAAAATGCTCCCAAGCCCGTTTCAACCACATTTTCCACGTGGAGGGCTCAGATTAAAAGATGAAGGAAGATCAACCAGTAACTATGCATTTCATCATTTTTCCACCATTTGAGCTCCAGGATGTTTGGAGATGTGATTTTTACATCAATATTCATCGATTTTTTTCCAAATATGTGTTTTTTTGGTGCACAGGATTAATGGAATGAATTTAAAAGCTCAATTTGTAAATCTAGTATGCTTTCAAAGTGGATTTTGCTTGGGCTCATGCAAAGACGTGAAATATCAGATCCGAGGAGATTACTGAGAGGCAAATTTGGAAAGGGAAAAGATGAAATGATGAAAGGAAAGGGGTCTTCATGCACCAAGGATGAAAAACGTGCCCTCTATTGAAGTAATGATATAGATTTTGCAATAATTCACCTTTTTGAGGAAACGACAACTATTGAATGTTTTTCTATCAAAAGTCTTTTTTTCAAATCATGATGAAATTTTGTAATGAAATCGATGCTTAGGATATCCTTTTCTTGGGAGAGAAGGCTTGGATGTAAAAAAATTATATATAATGCATGTTTGAGACTTGCAAATGGTCAAGAGTTCACTTTCATGCGAAAATTTTGAGAAAAGCTCATCTCTCTGAGAAACCTTTCTAAGAAACCGGGTTAACTTCCTACGTGTTATATTTTCATTCATTTTGAGTTGGTTACAAGTGTATAGCCATCAAAAATCTCTGAGATTTTTTGAATAACTCTCCCCTATTTGAATAAATATGATAAATTTTGAATTAACTTGTGTTGAATCTCTGGAAATTTTGTGTTTATTTCATTTGAAGAAAGTCTCGCAAGTAGTTCTTCTTGTTCTATTGCAATATTTTATCAAAATATCTCTAAATCACATAGATCTCAATCCTTGCGATAGTTTAGTGGCATCGAAATTCAAATTTTCAGAAGGTCTTTCATCTGGGAATGAAATAAGTGATTTAAAATCATTTTTATTTCATTTGTTGATAGAGATTGTTTGTAAGCCTCTCGGGTGTACCTCAGGCGTGATTTGATATTAGATTTTGATGTTTTATTGGGATTTCTAACTTGAGCCTTCGTGCTAGAACCTCAAAGATTGTGTGAAAAAGTGAAAATATGGGCCTCCATTGATGCACACCTTCTAGTTGAAGGAATGTTTTAACTATTTTGAAGTTTTTATGTTGTTGAGTTTTCCATCATTGTGAAGTTTCTCAAGGATCGACAAAGTCCAATTCATCTTGTTGATCTCCCACCAAAAAATTTATTCAAATAACCAATCCTTCTGAACTACCCCTATTTTGTCTTGTATATCCAAAAAGATCAAAATCTATTTGCTAAAGTATGCAAAATAGATCAGGTTTCCAAATGTCTTCAGTAACCTTAGCCTTGTGTTGAAAATATCTCCATATTCTGGGAGTGACAACTCGTGAGAGTCAGATTTGGTGTGTTGATCATATTTTCCCAAGGTCTTCTTTATAAAATCTGTGCAAAAGAAGGATATCTTCATCTCCTTTACCATTTGAAGGTTACAAAATAGGTTCTCTTACCTTGGTTGAAAGGAACAACCAGAAATAGTTAGGATGAGATCACATCCTATTAAGGTGTTACCCACCTCTCTCAAGGCTTGAATGCTAAAAATTCAGATAAACTCCTTCCCTGGCTATAAAACGACACACAATTGTTTATTTGCCTCTGAGTGTCTTGTTCATTCCTTGATGTTGCTCAATTCTTGAGGAAGGAGATTAAATATGGGTACCAACACACTTCTAGCACCATTGTGGGGACTTGTTGAAAATATTTGAAATATTTGAGTACATATCAAACCCTGGTAATATTTCTTGCAAATTCTGCATGCAAATACATTGTTGAAGCACCATTCTATAATCAGATTTGTAAGGATTAAGTGAAGTTATTAGCTCTGTCAGCAATTTTCCCAATTTCTAGCAGTTGTTGCACTTTGTTTGCATTGTATTTGATAAATTTGGGTAAAAGAAGATCAGATCTATAAAGCTTTGCATGATTTCAGTATAAACAAACATTTGACAGATCATTTGTAGTGCATTTGCACAACTAGGGTGAAAATCCTTAGTGGCGACTATGTATTGTACTTGATTTGATAATTGACACTTTGTCTTAACCTCTGTCATTTGAAAATTTGTTACTAATTTCTGCAAAGCTGGAAGGAAGAAGATATGTCTTCGTTAAGGATCCTGTAGAAGGTTGTTCTCAAAGCGGGAAAATTAGGTTACGGAGAAAAAGAAAATTACGGAAGGTTGTTGGAGATCAGAGCTCAAGAAAAGAGATCTCCATTGTTGAAAGTGATCATCCTATCATTGAATTTACGGTTTGTCCTCAAGCGAGATATGAATCGGGTAGTCCTCTAGTGGAGCTACATTCTCCATCTGGTGAGGGGCCTTCATCTATATTTAAAAAATTTGCTTCTCGTTCTATCTGTATTTTCAGATCGATAGATTTTCCAATAAGCGAGAACCATTAGGGGATAATCCTTTTGAAAATTATATCCCTATCCCATGAGAACTGTCATCACCAATCCGGCACTATGATAATTCTTCACCGGGAACTCCTCGTGCTATGATTATTTACTAATGCATAGCCTTTAGTTTGGTGGATGTAATCTGGAAACAAAACAACAACCGAACACAAGAATACCATTGACTATGATAAGACAGAATGACGAAAAATCTGAAATATCAAAATAAATTATAATATTAACATGAAACTGTTACAATCTCACCCATGAGATACTTCAACAAGACTATGGGAGAAACTTTACAATTACACCTCTTGATGGCTTCTTCAACACACCTTTAACTGATGGCTTCCTTCGCACACTTCCTACAATATTTCTCACTACTTCTTTCTATGCTAAATGAGGGGGGTAGCCTCTCTATTTATAGAACTTCCAGGCTTATCCATCTTATCTCTAAGATAGGATAAGAAATCCACTCTGACGAATCATATTCCATACCTTAACTCTTATCTGTACATGTAGGCTTATCTGTTAAGATAAGATAAACCTTATCATTTTACATGGGTTCCACATTTTTAGACTTTTTACAAATAAAATACACAAAATATTTATGACCTCACTCCTTGTCTTTATTACCAATATAATATTTCTAATTCCTAATCATGTAGACCCTACTTCTCTAATTACCCAAACTTTGACATTTTAACATTACCGGACCACTTACGACAAATATTTACTTTTTACAACATTCCTATTGTACTTTGTTATTCTAAGTACTCCACATTATTGGTGACAATGCGTCTTGTGACGTCGTTATCTTCTATCGAGCCGCTACTACTAATTATACTTAACAACATCATATTCCTAATACATACATTAATTATGGAGGAAAATTTTAGTGTCGACAAACCCTCAATCCTCATCATCTTACATCTCCTACAAATTCACCTCCACAAAATAATATGGCTCAGCCCCCACCCAGACCTCCATTTGTTGTTAATACAGTTTGGTCCCATAAAATTTGGAGGAATGGATGGTTATCCAAATGTTGTCCCTCAAGATGTAAGAAATAGATTGCCAAATTTTCAAGGCAATAATGCTATCTTTGCTGATCAGCACCTGAATCTTTTTTGTAACATGATGGAGGACTTTGAGATTGAGTATGAGGATGTATATATCAAATTATTTATTCATACATTAGAGGAGGATGCAAGGGACTGGTATAAAGCTTTGCCAGATAACTCTATTGATTCTTGGGCTGAAATGAAGAATGCATTTAGATTGCAGTATGGTGACAAAATAGACCCTAGGTTTCTTTTTTCAGAATTTGAGAATATCAAAAATAATCCCAATGAATCAGTGCATGATTTTAATACAAGATTTAATAAGAAATTAAGAAGATTGCCTATGAATTTAAGGCCATGTGATGAATCTTGTCTTATAAAATATGCTGATGCATTTGATAAAAAGGTGCATCCTATTTGAGGATAAAAACCACGGAAATTTAAAGCGAGGCCTTTACCATGGCTCTGAAAATTGAGAACAACATCAAGGCCATTGGAAAACCTCCTAAGAGGGAGGGTGTTAAATTGATAAACCCAGAGAAGCCTCAAGCAAGTAAGGTTGTTGATTTGGAAGAAGTTGTAAAAACTTTGGCAGGGGCTATCAAAGAAATCTCATACAAGTTGGCCCGAGCTGAGAAAGGAATTGGAAAAACTTCCCAAGGTCAGCACAAGAAGCAAGGGCAAGACAAATTTACAAACCATCCTAGAAATGAGCAGAGATCTAATGACAGAGGTAAAGGGCCCATGGGATCTGCAAATAGACATCCCCAAGCTAGGGAAAATAGAGTGGTGCCTGATCCTCTAACATTTGTCAGGTCAAGGTCATCTGTTGTTGATGAGGCCAATGAAATTGATTGGTGTGACAGAAGTTTTTTTCCTCATCCAATATGTGAAGAATATCAGCAGGATGAGGAAGTTGATGATGAAATTGATGATGATGTCTGCATGATGGGTTGCTTTTCGAGGCTCACACCGAGGAGCAACTTCAACCAAGGCGATCAATTCAAGAACTACTTCAACGTTTTAGGATTACATCCACCGGGTACTACCTCTTCCTCCCTCTCATACTTTAGAAGTAGATGTGGTACAAGCTTTTGAACTTCCTAATAATTATTTTGAGTACCTAAGAGCTTTAATGATAAAGAAGTATGATGGAGGAATACCTTCTGAAGAGGATAGACAATTGTTAATGAATGTTGTTGTTGGCCAAGAAAAGGAGTATAATACAAGAAGAAAAGTTGTCAAAGGAGTAGGGCCTCAAGCCAAACCTAAAACTCCATTTCTTACAAGTATTCCTAAGGAGGCTCCTAGGAAAGATACATTTGCCAAAGGCCTTGCTGTCCCAAACAAAAATTACAATCCTCCTCATGCCCAAACTGTTAAAAATCCCATGCCATTTGATGAGTTTGCTAATCTCCCTTCCAATGTTTCCTTGCTAAGGAATGTTCCATATGACATAGCCCAAGTTTTGAGTCAAATCAAGGTTAGTGTCCCAATTGTTGAGCTGCTTAGGATTCCTGAGCACAAGAAGAGAGCATTTGAGTACTTGGGATTGAAGAAGAAAAGAATACCCTAGGTAGAACTGTGAACATTGTAGAGACTCCTCCTCCAACCATTTAAAACCTTGAAACACCACCAGCATTGGAAGAGCTTGGAGAAGCACCTGAAGTATACTTGGGAACATCATTGGTGGAATCTCAATTAAATGTTGACCCATTTTTTACAACTTTGATCATTAAGGATAGACTGCTGCACAATTGTATGTTTGATTCCGGAGCATCATGCAATGTCATGCCTCTTGAGGTCATGAACGAACTGGATATCAAAGTGACAACAACATATGGAAGGTGTCTTTGCCATGGACTCTAGAGAGGTCCTGTTGTTGGATGTGTTAAAGTTTTAAGTGGTACAACTTGCTGACAAATCCAGGTAAGAATTTAAAACTTGATGTGGTCATTATTGATTGCCCTTGACCAAGTGGGGCATGTTTTTGTTAAGGAAGTGGGTTGTGAGTGTTGGTGGAAGTGTCCAAATGGATATGTCTTATGCCACCATTGTAATTGAGGGCGATCTTGTAAAATTATAAGGGGAAAATAATACGTTGCATCTTATTGAGAACCCCAACAATGCTTAACATGAAGTATTGTATACTAATATTAATGTTGATAATTTTGTTGGCTTTCTTTGATGGGAAGGAGAACAAGTTGGATCAATGTAAGTATCTTGACCAGGTAGGTTCTCCTTGGACCTTTTTATTTGATGGGGCTAGTTCAAAATTTGTAAATGGTGTTGGAGTAGTTCGATTTCTCCAAGTTTGGAAGAGTTTGTTTTTTCTCTCAAACTCAACTTTGAATGTACTAACAACATTCTTTGAGTATGAATCATTGTTGTTAGGATTGATAATTTCATGGAAGTATTATATTAAAGATATCATTATCAAAGGGATTCATAACTAATTTTCAAACAAATCAAAAAATTGTATGCTACTAAAAATAGGAAAACCAATTCCATGATGAAGTCCAATTAAGACAAGCTTGCGGTCTTGGGATCTCAGTTTGATAGTTGTGCAACGTCCCCATTTTGTGAATATGATGTTGAAGTACTAATAAGGCCATCTATTCCTGACAACGTTAAAAATTGGGAAGTGTTTGATGATGATGCTCAGGTAAAAATATTTCTCGTAGAATAGGGGAGAGTTTTGCTGATCAATGTACTGATTGGGAACCAATGGTGTCTGAAGTAGAAGGAAAAAAAAATTTGTTTGGCAAAGATTCCATTCAATTAAAAACTAATACCATTCCTAGAGGGTTGGTTTCTCTTGAGTCAAACTTTGATAATGTTGATTGCATTATTAATAGACATATAACAGCCTCAAGGGATGTTGAAGAGCATGACCTTGGCATAAAGGAGAAACCAAGGAAGATCTGGTTGGGAAGCAATTTGAATAAGGAAGAAAAACAGTCCTATGTCAAGTTGTTGAAGAAATATCAAGACTGTTTGGCTTGGTCTTATTCTGAGCTAAAATCATACAGAGAGGATTTGTTTCAGCATGAAATTCCTTTGGAATCTAATGCAAAACCATTCAGACAAAAGCAGATGCCAATTAATCCACTCCTCTCCATGAAGATGCAAGATGAATTGAAGAAGCTAAGGGATGGAGGGATCATTCAGCCTACAAGGTATTCTTCTTGGGTTGCAAACTTAGTCCCGATTAGAAAAAATAATGGTGATATCAGGTTGTGTGAATATTTTAGAAATATGAATAGAGCGTCAATGAAGGATAGTTATCCTTTGCCAAACATGGAAAACATGCTTTAACTAGTATTTGGATCTAAATTGTTTTCTACCTTGGATGGTTTCTCGGCTATAACCAAGTTGTTGTGAAGGAATCAGAAAGAATTAAGACTGCCTTTACCACTCCTTGGGGCACATATGTTTATGTCAGGATGCCATTCGGTCTGATGAATGTTGGAGCTACCTTCCAAAGGGAAATGGATGTTGCTTTTTCTGGTTACATTAATGATTTCATTATTGTTTATCAAGATGATGTAACTGTGTTTTCTAGGAAGAGAAGTGATCACTTGCAACACTTGGAAAAGATGTTGATCAGATGCAGAGAATTTGGTATTTCACTCAATCCAAAGAAGTGCCATTTTGGAGTGCAAAAGGCCAAGTTGCTTGGTCACATTGTATCAAAGGATGGTGTCATGATTGATCTTGAGAGGGTAGAGGCTATCAACAAGGTTCCAATTCCAAGAACCAAGAAGGGAATCCAATCCTTCTTTGGGCGAGATCAATTTCATTACAAGGTTTGTGTCTAACTTTGAGTTGACTCTCCCGTCCACAAGAGTGCTCAAGAAAGACCAGATTATCAAGTGGGAAGAGGATACTATTTAGGATTTTGATGGGATCAAAGAAGCACTAAAGCATGCACACTGTTTGGAAGCACCTAATTACAATAATCCTTTTCTAATGTTCTCCTTTGCCTCAAAAACACCATTTCATCTGTTTTGCCTTGAAGGATGATGAAGGGGTTGATAGGCCCATTGCCTTTTTAGTAAGGAATTGCAAGCAAGCGAGTTAAAATACACCATCATGGAAAAGCAAGCATTTTCCTTGGTGAAAGCAACAAAGGTTTTCAGACCTTATATCTTGAGTTCCAAAGTTGTTGCTTATGTTCCCCACACCATGGTAAAAGATATCTTATCAGAGATGGAGGTGTCAAGAAAAAGATGCAGATGGGTGAACAAGTTGTAAGAGTATGACATGGACATCCAAACCACAAAGTTGGTAAGAGGTTTGGGTCTAGCTAAGCTTATGGCTGAGAGCAACTTGCAAACCATTGAAGTGAATGAAATAGAAGAAGAAAGGGTGCATGTGCTTGAAAATTTGGTAAGTTCTGAGTGGTACAAAGATATAATCTTTTATCTAGACATATATGCTACCCTGATCATTTGAATAAAAATCAGAAAAGAGCTCTTAAGTTGGCCTCTCAAAAGTATGTCATAACTGATTTTGGGTTAGCTTGGAAGAATCAGAGGGAGTGCTCTTGAGATGCATAACCGAGGATGAAGCCCCAAATATAATTGCAGATCTCCATGGAGGATTTTTTGGGGGAAATTTTGTTGGAAGAGTTACAGACACAAGATCTTAAGAGTTGGTTATTGGTGGCCAACTATTTTCAAAGATACAAATCTATTGGTAAGAAGATGTGAAAGTTGCAGCGTTTTTACGGAAGAATGAAAGCTTGGGCTCCCTTCCTTTGTAGCCTATGTCAATTAAAGCTCCTTTCAAACAATGGGAATGGAATTCATTGGTGAGATTTCAAACCCTTCGAGTCTTAGCATAAGTGGATTCTTATAGCCATAGATTACCTCACTAAGTGGGTGGAAGAAATCCCCACCAAGAAAGAAACACACCAAGTTGTCATGGAATTCATGTTGAATCATATCATTTGCATATTTTGAGTTCAGTCAAGATTATTGCTGATAATGCCATGTATTTGAGCTAAACCTTTGGTGGTAATGTCAAAGAGTATGGGATCAATCTAACATATGCTTCTAACTACAATCCCCAAGGTAATGGACAAGTTGAGTCAGCCAATAAGAACTTATTGAAGATCATTAGAATAAGATTGGATTTGAACAAGAAGAAGTGGGGTGAGAAACTAAAATTTGTTGTTTGGGTGATAGGATAAGCTGCAAGAGAGCTACTTTGGTAAAAGCCCATTTGAGTTGGTATATGGAACTCAAGCTTTGTTGCCCTTACACTTTCAATTTTCTTCATTTCGAGTTTTTCAACAACTTGAAGATAAAATATTTCAGCCCATACAAAGCTCGAATCAATAAGATTGTTGAGCTAGATGAAGAAAGAAGGACATCCCACCAAAGGCATGTAAAGTTCAAGGAAAATTTGAAGAAGTTATTTGACAAGAAGGTAACTCAAAGAGCTTTCAATGTTGGAGATCTTATGCTTTTTTGGGATAGCAGACATGAAGATAAGGGCAAACATGGTAAATTTGATGCATTGTGGATGGGCCCTTACTCCATTTACATTCAAATCGATGAACATACATTCAGCTTGAAATACTTAGATGGGAAATTGCTCGAATTTCTGTTAATGTCGACATTCGAAAAATTTCCTTGATTGATTCCCGAGAATTGAGGTATGCACCATTGTATAGTGTATAGTTCTTTGGTTTCTTTTTGTTTTTGTGTTTTGATCATTTTGGTCCTTGGTGACACTGGTTTTTTGGTCTCTCGGTTCATTTTGGAAGTTGGTTCTGGTTTATCTGCTCGCATATTGACTCCACCGCCCAATGCTTGTTTTTTTGACACTTGGTCTACTTTTGTTCTTGTGGCACTCACGGGAGTGCCCATCCTGGAGAGGAGCTGATGTTGGTGTCCATTTTGATCTTACACCATTTTGCCCTAATTTTCCTTCACTCTACGTATTCTGAAACATTTTCTAAATCTTGAATGGATGATCTAAATATTTTACCTCCATTTGAATGCCTTGAATTGTTTTCCAAATCCATTGTTATGCCCTTTTTTGAAGAATTTTCCAAGTGTGCCTGTTTTTGCCCTAAATTCTTCAAATCCGTGGGCTCTGCCATTTTTTCCTTTTTCCCCAATCGTGGAAGCTCAAAAATGATTGATTTATACTTGTATGCCTTTGAAAATCCATCCCCATGGTGAAAAATGCTTGGAATCTTGTTTCACTTGGTTCTGTTTCAAAAATTTCCATCCTTAGTGAAAAAATTAGATTCTGGGCATAACTAGCAAATTTATGTGTTTTTGATGGTTTGACAAGCATCTTTTACCTATCAAAATATTTCTTGAGCATTGGGCGGTTATGTGGCTTCTTCTAATTGGTCGAGGAATGGTGGGGCCATTTCTTGAACTTGTTCTTTTTGGCTATTTTTCCTAAAAGTTTTAACTCACCCCGTGGCCCTGCCAAGTTCTAATTGGCTGAAATTCAAGTGGCGTAGAAAATTTCTTATTTTTTCCCAAGGGGGTACACATGTCACATGTTGAGAAATTTTGGAAAGGCAGGTCCTTTTTGTGCTCTAAGGCATTTTGGAAAAAGGAGTTAAAGTGAGAAAAAGTCCTAAGGCCCGCGGGAGGACACTTGGCGGCTTCAGAATCAAAGATGGAATTGCGGTTTGTCGGGTTCCTTTAAGGTTTTTTCGACTTTATTTTATAAAAGGATTAAAGTCACAAAGTGAACCAAAGCTCCACTCCAATCAAAGAAGGACACATGGCTTTGAAAAGTCAAAGCAGGAGGTGAAATATTGGGTTGCTTTGAAGTTTTTAACTTCAAAAGATAAAGGTTAAAATATGAACGCATGACTCCGCTCCAATCAAAAAGAGACGTGTCATTGAAAAGTAGAAAAAAAAGAGGCAGTGAATGAAGTATAAAAGGAAAGCTGAAGCATGACTCTGCTCCAATCATAGAAGAACACGTGGCAAGGTCAGAGGCGGAAAGGCGGAAATGAGGGGAAAATTTAGAAAATTTTCTTTTTTCTAAAAAAGAGGAAAGATAGTAGAATCGAGACAGCGATTCCATTAGGACCCACATTGGGACACGTGTTAAGTAATTTTCAAAAGCGAGAGGGTGGAGAAAAATTTCAAAATTTTACATTTTTCCAAAAGTTATAAAATGTCAAAAATGCTTCCAAGCCCGTTTCAACCACATTTTCCACATGGAGGGCTCAAATTACAAGATGAAGGAACATCAGTGAATGTGCATTTCATCATTTTTACGCTATTCAAGCTCAAGAAGTTTGGAGATATGATTTTTGCATCAATCTTCATCGATTTTTTTCCAAATTTATGTCGTTTTGGTCTGCAAGGATCAATGGAATCAATTTAAAATCTCAATTTGTAAATCTGATATGCTTTCAAAGTGGATTTTGCTCGGGCTCATGCAAAAACGTGAAATATCAGATCTAGAAGTTGCAGAGGCAAATTTGGAAAGGGAAAAGATGAAATGATGAAAGGAAAGGGGTTTGCATGTGCCAAGGATGAAAAATGTGCCCTCTATTGAAGTAATGATCTGATTTTTGCAATAATTCACCTTTTTGAGGCACCTGACAACTTTTGAACGTTTTTCTGTTAAAAGTCCTTTTCTACGAATCATGATGAAATTTTTGTGAACTCGATGCTTAGGATATCCTTTTCTTGGGAGAGAAGGCTTGGATGTAAACAAAATGATATATAATGCATGTTTGAGACTTGCAAATGGTCGGGAGTTCATTTTCATGAGAAAATTTTGAGAAAAGCTCATCTCTCTGAGAAACCAGGTTAACTTCCTCTGTGTTAGATTTTCATTCATGTTGAGTTGGTTACAAGTGTATAGCCATCAACAAGCTCTGAGATTGTTTGAATAACTCTCCCCTGCTGAATAAATCTGATAAATTTTGAATTAACTTGTGTTGAATCTCTGGAAATTTTGTGTTTATTTCATTTCAGAATGTCTGCAAGTAGTTTTTCTTGTTCCTATTGCAATCTTGTATCAAAATCTCTCTCAATCACATAGATCTCAATCCTTGTGATAGTTTAGTGGCATCTGTAATTTCAATTTTCAGAAGAGCTTTCATCTAGGAATGAAATAAGTGATTTAAAATCACTTTTCTTTCATCTATTGACAGAGATTATTTGTAAGCCTCTAGGTGTACCTCAGGCGTGATTTGATCTTAGATTTTGATGTTTTATTGGGCTTTCTAACTCGATCCTTCATGCTAGAACCTCAAATATTGTGTGAAAAAGTGCAAATATGGGCCTCCATTGATGCACACCTTCTAGTTGAAGGAATGTTTTAACTATTTTGAAGTTTTCTATTGCTAATTTTTCCATCATTGTGAAGTTTCTCAAGGATCAGCAAAGTCAATTCATCTTTTTGATATCCCACCAAAAAATTTAGTTACATAGCCAATCCTACCCTAAACTACCCCTGTTTTGTCTTGTATATCCACAAAAGAACAAAATCCATTTGCTAAAGTATGCATGAGATCGGGTTTCCAAATGTCTTGATAACATTAGCCTTGTGTTCAAAATATCTCCATATTGCAGGAGTGATAACTCGTGAGAGTAAGATTTGGTGTGTTGATCATATTTTCCCAAGGTCTTCTTTATAAAATTTGTGCGAAAAGAAGGATATCTTCATCAGCTTAACCATTTGAAGGTTACAAAGCAGGTTCTCTTACCTTTGTTGAAAGGCACAACTAGAAATAGTTAGGATGAGATCACATCCTATTAAGGTGTTACCCACCTCTCTCAAGGCTGAGTCTTTAAAAGTAAGATAAAATCCTTCCTAGAACAAAACGACACACAATTATTTATCTTCCTGCGAGTGTCTTGTTCATTTCTTGATGTTGCTCGGTTCTTGAGGAGGGATTAAATCTAGGTACCAATAGTGCTCACTTGGTGATCCCGAAACCTCCTCACTCTATTCCTCGAAAGGTCGGTGTGACTTATTAGAACAATTGGAGAAAACCACGACTAAGATCTCGATCTTAGACCTTCTAAAAATCTCAAATTCTCATAAGAACATACTATACAAAACACTTCAAGGATCAGGAGTATCCACAAATGTAGATCCTAATCTCCTTCAAGAAATGGTTACAAATATTAATTCAAATGATTATATCTCCTTTGATGAGAATGGAATCCCACATAACAATCCTTAATACTGACTTATCTTTATACATAGAGATATTTTTGCTCGTCGTAATATAAAAATAGTTCTTGTGGATGATGGATCTAGTCTTAATATTTGTACATTAAAGCTTGTTAGGAAGCTAGGCCATAAAGAAGAAAATATGACGCTAAGACCATTACGATCATGGCTTATGATAATGAAGAGCATGATTCAGAAGGTACCATAGTGATCCCAATGGAAGTAGGTCCCACATATCATGATATAAATTTCCATATCCGGACTTAGACCTTTTGTATAACATGATCCTAGGTCACCCATGGATTCATGTCATGCAGGCCATTCCTTCGACCTTCCATCAGTGTATCAAGCTATGTCACAAAGGATAGATGATCACCATTCTAGGTGATCGGAGCGTTTACACATTATATAACCTTTGCATAGTTTTCTCGTGCAACATATGAGTGCCCATACTGTTGATATTGGTGTTCGGTTATGGTGAGGCTATGAAGGATCATATAGATCTAGATGCATTGACGCCTTGTAATCAAAAATTTCCTTCGTTAGTCAATCATTTTACCTCATGGGAAGTAACATTTGGAAAATATGGACCAAATGATGAATTCAATCTTCAAAGGGCTCTTTTTATATCAATATTTCGGTGTCATGTAAGACATGTGGCAAACCATACTTTGATTCAAAAGAACTTGGATTAGTTTCCCTGAACCCTTTGAGAGGTTTGTTCCTAGTGGTCTCTTGTCAAATGAGAAGATGTTAGATACACCTACCAAATGGATACCTGAAGGAATAATGGCTTCATGTCACCAGGCTCCACATTATATTAAGGGTACTCGAATAATGCATGCCATGGGTTATAAGGTATTCGAATGCGATGCAAATGCACAAGGTAGATTAAAGCCCATTCCTATTCCCTGTTATAAGTCAAACAAACATGACCTTGGTATCAGACCTCATGATGATCCACCCTCGGAGATAGATGTTACCTCTTCTGAATGTGAGGATATCTTGTCTCATTCAAACAACAACACAGATTCCCAATGTAGCTTATACGAGGACCTTGCCTCTACCAATCTATTTCTAGATTCAGCTATCTTCACCCTTTTTGAATCCAATTCCCAAACCAATTTCCAAGTCACCCTTGTATATCCCAACCTCATTGATTGGGATCAACAACTTCACGTGTCAGTCGATTTCTTTGAAAACTATGAGGCAATCACAAAGTTCATGGGACTTAGAGATACCATTCCAAACAGTGACCATAAGAAGGGTTTCTCCATTAAATTGGATGCATGTGCATACTTTGGGGAAGAGGTAGAATTGTGTGGTTGCTTAAGTAAGAAAATAGTAAGCAAGGGAAAAATTACTACAAAAATCCTTGTAGCAAGAATAAGCATAAGTCCCATAGTGAAAACCTCTTTGAGGTGCTTGTGGATGAACAAATAGAAAAATAAATGGAAAAGATAGTTCCACCATGTGAAGATAAGACTCTCTTTGAGCCACCTATAGAATTAGATCTTACTCTCCCTCCCTGATCCTACATAGATGGAGGACACATCAAATATGTTAGTTAAAAACACAACCAATGTCAATATCAGTGCGAAGAGGATCCTAGAATGATGAAGTTGGAGCTTCACTATCGGTAAAATAGCAAAAATCTTCATAGCACTATTATGGGAGTTTGCAGACATATTTTCATGGTCATACGTAGATATGCCAGGTTTGGACCCAACGTTGGTCATGCACAACCTTGTTGTACACCTAGATGCCAAACCTATCAAGCAAAAACTAAGGAAGATGCACCCAAAATTTACACTACTTGTCAAAGAAGAGCTAGAGAAACTATTAGCAGCAAGTTTTATCAAACCTATTGACTATTCAGACTGGATATATAACATAGTCCCAGTCCAGAAGAATTCATTAGGCATCAAAATATGCACCAACTTCAGAGACATTAACAAATCATGTCCCAAAGATGACTTCCCCTTACCTAACATTGACATGATTGTCGATTCGATTGCTGGTTATGAGATGTTGTCCTTAATGGATGGCTTTTAGGCTATAACCAGATCAAGATCATAGAGGAAGACCAACATAAGACTAATTTCATCACCCCTTGGGGGAAATTTTTCTATCAGGTAATGCCTTTCGGACTCAAGAATGTCGGGCTACATATCAATGAGCAATGACTATCATTTTCCATGACATGATGAATGACATCATGGAGGATTACGTGGATGATATCCTAGAAAAATATAAGACTAGAGAAAATCAGCCAGAAGTGTTAAGGTGTATATTTCGATGCCTCCGAGATTATAAGGTTCACTTGAATCCCAAGAAGTGTGTCTTCGGTGTATAATTAGGAAATTTATTGGGTTTCATTGTTTCACAAAGAGGGATAGAGGTAGATCCCACCAAGGTTGTAGCTATTACAGAGATGCCTCCACTAATGAACCTTAAAAAATACAATGTCTACAAGGAAATATTCGGGCAATTTGTCGATTCATATTACACTTGTAGATAAGTATCATCCTTTCACACATCATTGAAGAAATATGTCACCTTTAGCTGGGGACCTAAGCGTCAAAATGCCTTTGAATTGCTTAAGCAATATCGACAAGTCCACCTATTTTTATGCCACCTACCTAGGTGAACTCCTCTTGTTGTATATTTCGGATACCCAATTCACTATTGGTGCACTAGTTTCCCAATATGAACTTGGCCACAAAGAAAGGGTGGTTTATTTCCTTAGTCGTATTTTAATTGCCTATGAGCTGAACTATCCTCAGATTAAAAATTTCTACCTAACCGTGGTCTTTACATTTTAGAAGCTTCACAATTATCTCCTTAATAATAAGACTAAGTTGATATCCAAATTTGACCCTTTCAAATACCTACTATCTAAACCCACCCTTGGAGGAGGGATGGAAAATTGGATCATCCTCGGTGAATTTGACATTAAATTTGTTAACCAGAAATCCCTAATAGGAAAGGTACTTACAAATTAGCTGGTTGAAGCTCCCCTACCATGAATGGAACCATTGTGTCTGGATCTTCCAGATGCATCTATGATGTACATTGAGGAATCCTTCATGTGGAAAGTTCACTTTGATGGGTCATTCACCTTTCATGGTTCAATAGCTAGAGTGGTACTTATCACTCCCCTGGAGAATTCATTCCGCAGGCATTTCATTTGGGATTCCCTTGTATGAATAATATCGCATAATATGAGTTGTTCATCTTCAGCCCAAAATTATCTATCACATGGAACATCAGGCAATTACGATTCATTAGTGACTACCAATTGATCACTAAGCAAGTTAATGATGAATAAAAATTTAAATATTAGAAGCTCGTTCCATAAAATAAATTGGTTGAAACTTTAAAGGAATACTTTGTACAAGTTATCTTTCAACAGAGACCAAGATCACATAATCGATCAAAGCATACACCATGGCTACAATTAGGTCTTTACTACACATTCCACCTCAGGCAAACAAGATGTCTTTCTTTATTGAACACTTGCAATTACCTGCATATGACATGCCAGAATCTTTTCTAGCATGTGAAGTTGTTGGTCCTCTATCTACTTAGTATGATCCCATTTTTAACTACTTACAAGATGGCACTTTTCCCCTGAATATTTCCCATACTAAGAAAATATCCCTTATCCATTGTATAGCTTGTTATACCCTCTTAGGAGGCACCCTCTATCATCGTGGCTACAACGGGAATTTGTTATGTTGTCTTGATGTGATTGAGTCAATCCAAGCAATTAAAGAAGTGCATGGAGGTGTTTGTGGAGCACAGAATCAGAATAGTCCTTGCTAAGAAACTATTGAGAGTAGGTTACTATTGGCCTACCATGGAAGCAAACTTGTTACAACTTTTTCAAGAAATGTGAACTTTGTGAAAAGTATGGAAACTTGATACATGCACCAACATAGGCTTTGAAGCCCATCACAACACCCTGGATGTTTTGGTGGGGAATAGATCTCATAGGAAGTGTTATCCAAAATTCACCCCCTAGGGTAAATTTTGATAACATGCATCAGAAGATTCAAATCCCAAGCAAATTGATTGATTTAGAGCAAAATCAGGTTTCTAGGGTCCCTTCGGGTATTTTTCTAACTCCCCTGGCCGAAGAAACAGGGAGCAAGCTCTGAGAAAATGCAAAAAAGTTGCAGAAAGGCAAGTAGGTTGACCCAGGAAAAAGTGTGAAAATTGGCTAAGTCCTACTCAAGGGAGCAATTGGGACATTTGGGACATCAGGCGCGGATCGGCCGAAAAGCCTCAGCGGCCCAAATTGCATTTGGGACAATCGGGCCAGAAATGCACGCGGAGGCGCGAAAAGCCAATCCGGTAGAAGGAGGAAGAAAAATTGGCTTAGGTGTTGCTCGGGATGCTTGGGACAAAAAGACCCGAACCGGCCGAATCGGCCGAAATGAGTCCAAAGGGCCCAAAATCAAATGGGATGCTTGGGACAAAAAGACCCGAACCGGCCGAATCGGCCGAAATGAGTCCAGGCGGCCCACAAAGCAAATGGGACAAGTGGGACAGAAGTACGCGGCGGGCGCGAAAAGCCGATCAGTAGGGAAAAATTGGCTAGCTTGCTTTGAAGAGGGTAGCATTCGGGACGAGTGGAACAAATGGACGCGAAATGCCCGAACCGGCCGGATCGCGCAGTACAAGGAGCCCAAAAGCAATTGGGACGCGCGGGCCAGAAATGCCCGAACCGGCCGAACCGGCCGAAAAGAGTCAAGTCAGTCCGAAGCAAAGTGGGACAAGCGGGCCAAAATGCCAGCCCCCATTGCTGGCCGAAATGAGCACAAAGGGCCCAAAATCAAATGGGACATCCGGGACAAATGGAGGCGAAGTACGCGTAGGAGCCGAATCAGCCGAGGACCAATCAGAAGCTGCCACGTGTCCTCACAGGAGAAAAAGTCAAAAGGTCAAAGGGGCGAGTTATCGGCTGGGCGAACCAATGAAATGGCGCCACGTGTCTAAGTTTAAGGGCCCACAAGCAATTTCAAAAGGAAGGCCGCGAAAAGACGGAGGGCGGAGAGAATTGCTCGTCAATCAGCACGTGCCACGTGTCGTCCAGGCGGTGAAGAGCGGGAAAACATTTTAAAAACTGTCTTGATGCACTTTCTGTGCCCTAAATCTTGAGATCGCCATATCTTTTGATCGAGCTCAGATTTCCACGTTCTTTATATCAGCGGAAAGCTCATGAAATTCTCTACATGATTCTGGGGTTAATCTCGAGTTTTGGTCCATTTTGAGAGAGAAAATCAAGAAACAGCTCTGACGCGTGATACAACAGAAGTGACGCTTCAACAACCAGCTTTAATGCAGCAGACAGCCCGCCGTTTTGCCAGGATCCGCCGCTTATACCATAATGAGATGATTTAAAATACAACCTGGGGGTGGTTGGAGTAGATCTGACTTTCCTCTTTCTTCCTTCTCTCATTCTTCCTATATATTGTAAGGAGTGGCAAAATAAAAGTAGTTGTTCATTCTTTCTGCTCTGCCCTCCCTTCTTTTCTTCTCTAGGGTTGAAAATGGAGTTCGAACCTCCTCCCTACTCTGTAATGGCGTTTTTGCCTTTTACTAATGGAATGATGTTCTGTGCAAACTTCTGAAGCAACAAAACGTGTTTTGTGATGCATCTGTCCATCCTTTCTCGTTTTTGCTTGTTTTCTTCTTGCCTCTCTTCATTGCAGGTATTTGTGCATGTTTGAATGTTCATTGCAGGTTTGGAGCTGTGTTCATGGAGTTTTGGGACATTTTCTGTGTGAAATCTATCCTTGGGCCTATGATGCATGTGTCCATCCTTCCCATTGCTCACCTCTCTTTGTCCCATGGCAGTTTTGATAGATGTTCAACATTCTCCTTCTCTGGTGTATCACCGTTTTAGTGTAGGCTTTTGCTGTTTTTCCCTTCTCTCTCTCTCTCTGTCTCCTTGGCATGGTTAGATTAGGATTAGATTAGCTTGCCTGCACTGGAATAGCTTGTGGCAGGTAGTTTAGGAGCAGGAACCAGCCTTCTCTGGAGATTCCTCTCTCGGTTTCACAAGTCCCACGCTTGGAGAGAGGTTTCCATGTTGTGCAATCACACTGGATGCCTGAACATCAACCTAGAAGCTGATGTGCGTCCAGGGGTGCTATGATTTTGCACTAACAAAGAAGCTCACTCTAACTTCCTCAGATGGCCACACTCATATTATCACCACCACCGAGTACTTCACCAAATGGGTAGAGGTTGTACCTCTCACTTACATAACTGGTGCATAGATCTCCAAGTTCATAATGAACCATCTCATTTTTCATTATGACATCCCCTTCATCATTGTAATAGATAATGGTAAATCATTTAAGAATAAGACGGTAAAAGTGTTATGCCAACACTTCCAAATATGACTCAAGTGGTCAACTCCCTATTACCCTCAAGGTAATGGACAAGCTAAAGCCACTAATAAAACCCTTGTTCATATCATGGAGAAGATGGTTAGCAAAACGAGTCGTAATTGGAACCTACAGATCCATCTCGTCCTCTGGGCCTATCGATCCTCCATCTGCACCCCTACTGGTGCTACTCCTTATTCATTATTCTTTTGCACAAAGGCCATTATACCCTTAGAAATTGAGCTTCCCTTCTGAGAATATCTCTCGAGACTATCTAAACAAAGATGAAGATTGGAGTTAGCTCATTTAGAAGATTTAGAGCTCTTTGGTTTAGAAGCATATGAGAACACTCAATCATTTGAAATTTTATCAAAACTGAGTGTCACGAGGATACAAAAAATGGATCATACCTCATCAATTTGAGGTAGGAGATATTGTTTTAAAAGAAAACCAGTTTAACACGGTCAAGGACTAGGTAAAGAAAGGCAAGTATGAACCCAAATAGTTAGGACCATATATTCTAGTCACTAAGTATGATTCGAGAGGAATATAAAGCTGGCTCACTCATATGTTGAAGAATTAAAGGAACCAATGAATGTAACTCATGTCAAACGGTTTTATGCTTTAGTATGAGGTTCCTCAGAAAAGAAAGAAAAAACAAGCAAAAAAATCAAAATAGTAAAAAGAAAACAGGTCATCCAAGTGTGAAAACCACGCAATTTTGGCACATTGGGCAAGTCCTTGGGTGAAACCAGCTTCGGAAGTTAAGGAGGATTCATTTTTCAAAAGAAACTCTCACATCTGGACATGTAATTATCACTTCTATCTAGGGCTAGTTTTCCTAAAATCTAAGGAGCCTCTTAAACCTATCTTTCAGGGCCTTGATCTGGCTGATCTACTCTTGTATATCTATGTGAAGGAATCACTTTTTATATTCCCATATAAAAATGGGGAACCTTCAATTTTCATCATCTTACACATAACGCATGGCATTCTACCCTTGTACATCCCCTCTATTGCTGGGGGCATCCACACTTCTTCGTTTGTTATACATAGCTTCAAAAACACAAAAAAACATTCAAATATGTTAGAAAACCCAAAACATCTGAAAAACCCCTTTAGGGAAAAAAATTACAAAAATAATATGAACAGTAGCCTTGAAAATTATCTTTGAGATAACACCAAAAGCAGTAGAAATTTTTTCAAAACTATCCCACAAAAACAAAGTAGTGATTTTGCTTACTTTTAGTTGGTTTGTATAGTTTTGATTACATTACTTTTTTATGTTGTATGCTTTAAAATCAGATTCATTTGCTTAGTTTAAAGTGTTACTTTAATTTGTTGTACATATGCATTGGATTCATTTTATCTTGCATACTTATATGTAGTTGTGTTGTTTTTAGTTAGATTTGATTAAGTTGTATTTGTTGTTTATGTTGTACAGTTTGTTGACATCATAAAATCATATCATCTATCATCGATCATCACACCTAATCAGTATAATATCAATAAAAATCTAAGCTACATCATCATGAAAAACAAACATGTATGCTAACCTAACATCATATAATATCACCAAGAGGGCAAGAGGGACCGCCTTTTGTCCCCCCCTCAAACATAAACCATAATAAAAATGTGGGAAATCATAAGTATCACATGCAAAACAACATGGTATCATCTATTGTTATCTCATACACAAAATGTGATAAGTAGAACATTAAACATCTCATCAAAACATGTGATATCATCTATATGTTATCTCATAAATCAAATAGCTATGATACAAATCATAAACATCATAAGTAAACTCCATCATCGCAATCATCATCATAATCATATAACATGTAAAGATCAAATGACTATATACATTGTGTCTCAATACATACATCTAGATACAAAGTATGACATCATGGGAATGAGTCAAAAATGGGCCTTCATCATGAGGCATAATCAAAATAATACATGTACATCGATCAAAAATGAGCCTTCATATCGAGGCATCTATCCAAAAGTACATACATCTATGTATACATCAAAAGTGAGTCATGTATGACTCGATACCTCGTAGGGAATTCCTGCTCTCAATGTGGTGGTGGAGGACTAATCACCTATGGCCCCTCTTGATCTCTCGGTTTCTCAGCTGATCTAGTGACGAATGATGGTCTCTACGATATAAGTAAATATCGATAACCGATTAAAACTAGGTACTGTTTGGCCCTCCGGGATAACCTCGTAATATAATGATCTATAGTAAGAATCCCTCCCATTGGTTATCACCAATTCCATATGCATACGTGGTGTCACTGTGAATCCATCGGTATGCCTAAATAAAGCCACCTCTATGGAGAGTTTGGAAATATCTGCTGTCCCACTTTGTCCGCTTTCGGCCAGTAGTAAGTTGATCCTCTCTCTGTCTGCAGGCTGATCTCGCTCCACTTGTAACTTTATTCTAGTTTGGGATGCAATTGTTATCGCTCACCCTAGAGTTGTGCTCTAGTCACCACTTCTTGATCCCTCTCGAGGATAATCATGTCTCTCTCTGCTGATGACTTGTAACTAGAGAGTTATGACCTGATGTAGTTGTTATTGCAATGTAGGTGACTCACTGCATGTTGTGAAATAAACTCTCATCCCCCATCTTTGTGACTACTGTGGTGGATTCTCCCATTTTTCTCCTCCACATCCTCCTAGGTTGTGTGGTGGACTAACAATGTGAGCATGTTGTGGAGGCTTATATGCATGGGCTGTGGAAGTATCTACTGTAGAGGAACATCTAACCCCACATGCATAACTATATAAGCCATCAGAATATGAACATGTACATATGGATGCATAGGAACATGTATAGGTACTCTCTATTCCTACCTATGGCCCTGTCTCCATCTACGATCTAGTCCCTACCTACCCCATCATCTCCATCATCTCCATCATCATCATCACTCTCATCCTCTCTTTGGCTATCTGTTGGGCTCCCCGATGTCCTCTCTATCTACGGGAGGTTGCTGCGGTGGTGGCCGCACTCCTGCATCCCATGTAACATGTGGAATAATGAGCCTCTAGGAAGAAGCGTAATGTACCATAAAGTGTAGGCTATTGTAGTGCCTAGATCTCGATATTTTGAAGAGGAGCCCATACTAGTGGAATCATCTGATCAAATTTATCCCTAGCCTGTTGCATCCTAATCAAAGGACCAATATCAAAAGTCTCCCTAGCTCGTCAGCTCGTAGTACCACATCTCGGGCCCAGGGCACATCTTGTACCGCGCCCAGAGCTGTTGTTGTACTCTATCAATCTTGTAATACTCCATGATATATCTGTGGCTACCAATCATAAATTTCTCAACCATACAAACATTGAGCTCAAACTGTGTCCTGCGGCCCGCGATAATGTCTATATTTCCTCCAAATAACCATCTGCAATGAAGGTCATCAAAGCATGATGATAAAAATATGTATCCCCCATGTGTCAGCGTACATCATCACCCATGAGAGCTCAACCAAAATTGAAGACTCGTCCATGGCCGAGCTCGTAATGCTCTTGTGAGGTGGTGATAGTTATACAGTCCCAAGCCCATATCTTCAAAAGTGTCACTAGACCAGTGTCTTACGATGGTAGTAGGTAATCAAATGAAGATCTCAGTATAGATGTGTTAGTATGCATTGACCCCAACAATAACACTATCCTCTGAGAAGACCTTGGATTACGGTAATCAAACCTAACGAGAATGATGTGCATGTCTTGTCAGTAAACAAGATGCCAGCGATAAGAGCCATGAGATAAACCGACACGCAATGTAACCTTGGATCGGAAATACACTTATGCATATATATTATCATACCTCGTCAGGTATCTCATATATTCAAAGAACTCGATCAAGCTATCGGTAAGTTGTGTGTAGCATCGGTCTCATACTCAATCAAGTTCCCCACGATTGGGACTCATAGGAAGTCTAAAACACTTACTCTCGTTGTGCCCTTTGCTCAACTAAAGTTGTAATAAACTTGTGATCTATGGTGATGTGTGGCATCGATTGCCACGTAGGTAAGACATGTCACATACAAAGTGATATTTAGATACTTCCTCTTGTGTCACAAGAGAGACACCTCAAGGTTGACCAATCGGCCATGTCATTCTCGTACTGCAACACGGGTAGCTGCCTCTACAAAATCAAACAACACACTTGTTAGATTTTATTTCTAACTAATATCTGCTAAAACACATAGCCTATTCATCGCTATGTTCTTTTAATACATTTTGCTATATTCCTCTAATATTTCCTAAAGTTCTTCTCGTTTCTTTGAAAAACATCTCCAGTTTCTTCTAAGTATTTAAAAAACATGTTTTGATGCATGCACACCCTTGCTAGAAAATACACGCATAATAACGCATGTGCCTACTTTCTACAGCACTGCGCACTCATCTTGGCATGTGTGTGTGCAAGAATTTCCTCCCCTATTTTTATGATGCATACATGCCCTCAATAATGCATACATGTCCATTTTTACACACACTCACTAGCCCTAGCCTCCACGAATGTCTATGCGCCCTTTCTAACACATGATCCTACACGTATCCATATTTTTGACACATGCACGTACGCGCACCCATCCCCTAGTGCTTGTGCACACTAGACCACACATGCACATGCGTGCATTTGTTACTCACCTTAAAACTCTAATAAATGTAATTAAATTCTTGAAATTAAAAAGATTAATAGGGTACTCACGTAGGTTCCAACGCTAGGAATCCATACATACTCTCGGATAGTGTCAACTCGCCTTGTACACCTATGAATCCACGTCATCTCTCTTGGTGAGAGCAAAATTGAATAGTAAAATGAAAAGAGCTCCGTAAAAATTAATTACTCACGATACTTCCTCCTTGGAGGTATATGTGTTCATTTGACCTGCCCCGATGCATTCTCACTCTCGTGATGCGAAATGCATAATTTTACCATCATTATCACTCTAACTTCCTCTATTTCCGTCGTGATGATTATTTTTATTAAATAATTATTTTTGACCCATTTTCTTCTTGTTGGGACATATTTTTGCTACTTGATGCCCATTTCTTCTAAATAGGGAAAAAAATTCTTGTAGGCGATATTCCAACCTCTAATTTCTTACGAGTGATCAAAAACTCTAACAATTGCAAAATAATAATTTTTGAAAAAATTCAAAAAATTATTAAAAATCGTAAAAATTCGACAAAATTTGGTAAAAAGCTCATACCCAACTGAAATCTATGTCAAACACATGGTATTCACTTCATATCTCGCTTGTGTTTTCACGTGTTATGAATTCAAATGACTCGTGGATCATCTAAATCTAGAAACATTTACAAAGCTATAATGTTTTCTTTTACATGCACGGGGCACAATGAATTGTGTATGCAGCCTTTGTGTCGTAGCGCACAATGCTTTCTCATTGGACCTTGTGTCCTCCATCAATTCCCCTCACATGTATCCTTTCTTGGGGCACCACTTTTAACCCTTTTCATTTATCATGAACATCTGGGAACTGAAGCTTGATAACAAAACATTTGTGTAACTATCTTGAATGTTGTTGGTTTGAGTATGTGTTTGTACTTGTTTCCTGTTATATCAGCTTGTTTACTTCTTGTATTGCATTGCATTTTGTATGTTTCATGGAGTTGACATTTTAACAATGGATAATTGTTCGTATTCTAGATTTTCATGTCATTTTACACTTTTATCGTATGCTTATATTTTTAATAAGGACCGATGACGAATATTTCTAGCAATGTGATGAAATAAATATTGTTTTACATGGTATTGGATTGCTGATAGCTCAATATCCCTTCCTCATTATTTTTCTTCTATATCCTCTTTCTTCTTTCTTCACTATTCTACTATTTCACTTAGGGCATCATGTCCCTCCTCATTCTTCTATCTTTTTCCTTCTTCTTTTCCATTTTGATCGACCTCTTCCATTACCCCATCGACACTCGAGGGGACATCCTTCATCCTACTATTTTTTCTTCTACCCCTATCAAAAAATTTAGTTGTTTACACTTGTCTACTATCTTTGTAGTGGTGTAGCTTACACCCCGCCAAAGAGGGCAAATGTAGACACATATTATATTATCAAAGCAATATTATCCCTAACATTGCATTGGTTATTCTATTCTTTGCAAATTAATGACACTTTGTCAATTAGGATCTTTTTCCCTTCAATTCCTCTTAAATTAACTATTATGTGTCAATTGCTCCTTCTTATATTGCAGTTGACTAATAAATCTCCTTGTTATCTAACTCCCTCTTGACACTTACAGAAACCTATCAAAACCTCCTCAAGATGCTCCCAGAAAGCTTCCTAAGCCTATTTAGGACCCCTAATTAATCCCACGAGATTAATTAGCCTCTAAACCTAGTAAAACCTTGCTTTGACTTGCTAAAAGTGCTTTTGGACTTACCTTTTGTCCCACGTACACCAAAATCATACCATTCTTGGAATTGAAAACTATAAATAGAACCCTCCTCCTCCCTATTTCTAAGAACACTTCTCCTCCTTTAACATAAAATATAAGCAAATAGGATTTGAGTATTTCTTCCATTTTTATTGAGTTATTATCTTCCATTGCATATTCAAACTCAAGCTTGGGTAAATGAGGGGAACCATATGGTCTTGTAGCCATTAATGGTGAGCCTTCACTCTCAAACCCTTGAGCATCAAACAATCAAATTTGATTGCTAGGATCTTCATAGGTTCATGTTTTGTAGCATTCAAAGAGTAGAGAGTAGTATATACATGTTTAGTTTGATGTTTTTTCAAAGTTATAATGCATGCATAGGAGTAGATCTTGTTTATCTCTTATCTTGATGGTTCATAGTTGAGTTGGTAAAGCTTTGAGGTTTCTTTAGTGTTAACGCCATTTCTATAGCTTTTCAAACTTACACATGTTCACAACACCACATCAAAATTAAGGAGTCAAATTTTATCCTTGAAAAATAACAATTAATTTTTTTTGGATGTTTATGTGGGTGTCATATGGATGAAAATGACCATACTTGGTAATATCCATACAATAGATGTTTTGAATGGTCATCATGAGAAGCACCTAGACCCAACACTTAGACCCTACACATGATGGGCCAAAGTTCGTCTCAAGCTGTAATTATTACATTAAAAAATCCTTTATACGTGCTCGATTTGCAACCTAGGCCCATCTCCGAGCTCCATCCTTTTTATTTTTATTTTTCATACAATATTAAATTTTAATCCATGCAAATTCTGTCAATGTGTTGATTTAAATGCAATAAAATGGAAAACTGAGACACATTTGGAAGGCGCCAACACAAAGCAGTGTAGCACAAGTGAGTGAAGAACATATTTCAGAAAATTAAAAGAGGAAAAGAATTTTTATTCTCAATTTCATTTTGTAACACCCATTTCACAATGAATGTAAATATTGCATTTTTATATATTAATCCCAAAAATATTATTTACCATAAATCAATCTTCAAAGTGTTTCTCCTTATTTTTTATTCTGTGAAAAAACATAGCGTAATAGTGGTGTATATATATGTGTTATATATTATTGAAAAATGAAATGAAGTTTAGATAAACTATGTAGTTAGCAAATTGTTTCATTTGTGAATGTTTATAGTAACTAATAATTTTGTAGGACATGGAAAAATCACCATTTTATGGAAAACAACCAAGCTTGTTTTCATGTATCCAATCCCAAGGTCTCAAATCCACTCCAAGAAAATTTGAAGACAAGATGGGTTTCTCAACACAACTAAGCAATTGCCATGAAAAAAAAAAATCATGCGAGAATTTTGAAAAAAATAGTATATCAAATTTAAAGAAAATATAAGGGGTGCACTAAAATTATGTCACTACATTTTATATTCACAAATAAATATAAATACTCCATATATTGTTGATGATTAAAAAATGGAAGAAAAAAATTTCAATAACTCATTCATATGGTAGTGATAGAACAAATGAAGAGTTGAAAAAAATAAAAAAAGTGTTTTGGTCAAAACCTCTTTGTGAAAGCATCGATTTCAAAATTTGAAGATGTACGAAGATTTGAACCATGGAAATATTTTCGAGAAACGTTGGTATAAAATAGAAAATATTTTGAATCATGTTTGTGGAACAACATCCACTAGGATTCAATACAAATATAAGTGGTGCAAGTTGAAAAGACCTTAAAAAAGAAGAAACAATTAAAAATACAACATGTTCAACACCTCAACATGGAGTTTCTATGAAGATATGGATCACATTATAGGAAAACACCCAAGTTTATTGGTCTTATGGGAGGTTTTAATGGAAAATAATGGGTTAATATAAGCACTTCTACATTTGAAAAAGACATGAAAGGGAAATCAGAAATCCCCTCTATCAACATTGAAAATGTTGAAGGAGTAAACCAAGAAACCCCTTTGAATAAAAGTGGAGTTGAATGCAAACGTGTAAAGAGAAAATTAAAAAAATCTTATGAAGGTCTGAAAGAGATAATGGAGAATAACATGTATCAATTTACTCAAACAATGAAATAAAATTGAGTAGAGAAGAGGGCAACTCGAGCATGAAAAAATGGAAACAAATGGAAAAAATATTGGATGTACAACTTCAAATTGCAAAACTTTTGACCCGTGTACATTTTTTTAACCATAATAACATAGTAATGCATCATACTGATCCATACTAATATATATTTTATGTAATAAAAAGTACATCAATACCACAAACTATAATTAAAGTGTCTTTCTCATTCACGGAACAAAATATTTCTATCTTTTTTTGTCTCTTTCCATTGTTGTACAACGTTGCTGAAAATTAGAATTAGTGTATGAATCTACTTGGATTTCAATATCATCCTCATTTTTAATTTATTAAAATTGTGGAACACACAACATGTCACTATAATCTTGAGCACTTTATCCAACTCTACACCTATATCATACGAAATGGAGATTTCTTCATGTAGTTGTAGAGTTGGATAAAGTGCCTAAAATATAGTGGCATGTTGTGTGCTCCACAATTTTTACAAATTATTAATGAGGATGAGCCTGAAATTCAAGTAGATTTATACACTAATTATGATTCTTAGTTGTGTTCTACAATAATGTAAAGAGACCAATAATAGGCACAAAATATTTTATTCTATGAATGGGAAAGATACTATAATTATAGTTTGGAGCATTTATATACTTTTTTCTTCCAAATAACATATATTATCTTTTAGCATGAATTTTGTAAGATGAATTACTATATTATTATGCTTAAAATTTTGTAATTTACGAGTAAAAAGTCTTACAATTTGAATTTGTACATATAATATTTTCTCCATTCACTTACTCTCTTTTCCATTTTTCCACGCTCAAATTACAGTCTCTCTATTACTCGAGTAAATTAAGCGTAATTTGAATGTATGTTATTCTCTATTATATATTTCAAACCTTCATAAGAGTTTTTCTATTTACACGTTTGCATTTAGTTCAATTTTATGGATGGTTAGGGCCTCCTTTCTATCTATATGGACTAATAGGCGCATATCTATCAATATATCTCGTTTATCAATATATCCCATCTATAGAATAGCTAGATAGTTCAAGGTGCTCCCTATCTTGAAATATATATATTTGAACTCTATATTTGTTGTCGGAGTATGGTAACGTGAGGAGGTAGAGGATGATTTGGGCCCGACTTACTTATATCGGGTAAGTAAAATTACTAGGTGGATTCTGTAATAGGTTCTAAGCTAACAATGATATCTATATATGTATGTATGGATCCTATGGCTCGCTTGAGTAGCTGGCCCCTATAGATGAGATCTATATGGCCCAACTATAGGAAGGGCATGTGACTAGTGCCCATATCTCCTGTTCCTCGAACTAGTATGTTCGTTTGAACCCAACCTATCGGCATTTGGTCCCCTATCTCTAAGTATATGGTACCATGAGATTTTCCCTCTTGGTTGACCAGATTAGATATATGGCATTCTCTCGATGACCCACTTGTAATGAATGGATTTGGAGATGCATCCATGACCATGTTGATCACATCACCCTAGGCCCCTAATCAATTCCTTGATAAAAACTCGAACTCGGTATTGATAGACAAAATATATGATTTCCTAAAGTGCTTATATTAACTCATTCTTTTCCATTAAAACCTCTCATAAGACCAATAACCTTGGGTGTTTTCATTATAATGCAATCAATATATTCATAAAAATTCATGTTGAAGCTGTTGTCCCTATTTTTTTCTCAATTGTTTCTCTTTCTTGAGGTCTTATTGACCTATTCCACTTGTATTTGCATTGATTCCCGGTGAATGTTGTTCCACAAGCATGATTCTCTATTACTTTATCCCAATGTTTCTTGCCAAGATTTTCATGGTTTACACCTTTGTAAACCTCTTGAAACCTGTGAGTTTTGACCAAATCTCTTCTTTGTATTCTTTTTTAACCCCTCATTTTCCTATCACTATCATATGCATGAAATGTTAAAATTATTTCTTCCATATTTCAACCATTATCATCAATGTATAGAGTATTTATATATATTTGTGAATGTGGATTATAATGACCCAATTTCAGTACATCTCTTATATTTTCTTGCAAATTTGAGATACTATTATCTTTAAAGATCTGCATGAAAAAACCCTTCCATCTTGTCTTGAGTTTCTTCTAATGGATTTGAGACCTTGAGATTTGATACGTGAAAACAAACTTCGTTGTTTTCCATAGATGGAATTTTTGCATGTCCTACAAAATTATTAATTACTATAACATTCACAAATGAAATAATTTCTTTGACTCCACGAGTTTATTTAAACTTCATTTTATTTTTCAATAATATATAAAGCATTACGCTTGGTTTTTCATGAAATCAAAAAATCAAAGGAAACATTGAAGATCGGTTTATGGGTTACCTAATAAACAGTATTTTTAGTACAAATCTATTAAAAAATACAATATTTGTATTCATTGTGAAATGAATGTTACAAAATGAAAGTATTCAAAATAGAATAACAATGTTTTACCTCTTTTATTTTGCTCTTCACCCACCTATGCTCTTGGTTATGATGTTGTCGCCTTCGAATGAATTTACAATTTTCCATTTTATTGCATTTAATCAACACGTTGCCAGAACTTACACTGATTAAAATTTAATATTGTACTAATTAACATTAAATATAGTACAAAAAATCAAAAAATAGATAGACCTCAGACAAAGTTGGGCTATAAATAAGCACATATAGAGAGTACGTATGGAGGAATTTTCTATGTAATAATTATAAGGCCAGAGACAAGCTTGAGCCATCATGTGTGTGATCTTTGTGGCATGGGAGACATAATAGTGTATAGCTTCTGACAAAGTCTTTCAACGTACGAAATCAATAATGGTCATACAACAAGATAATTTTATAATGGAGGGGTTTAAAAGTGGGTGTAATTATATCTAATTATTACGCTAAAGATGTTCACAATTTGGGACAAGTTGGGTTGATCCCTCCCCACTCTAACATATGTAATTGACGTTGAAGGTGCACATTGGCAATTTTGTAGCCATGCATAGTCGACATGTTCGTTATTTAGTTTGACCACATTCCTAGAATTAATCTTAGTCTTCCACGCATCGTTGGATTTTGGAGGCGAGTTGGTAGATCAACCTAGTGGTCTCCCATTTCCGTCGTTGATTTGTGTGCGACAAATTTCAATTGAAAACATCTGATCTCTAAAGCATGACGGTAAACAAGCGATTGTGAATAAGCATAGGTGGACCGACGTTTTGCCATTGTTTTGCCATCCACGATTTTCATGGCTGTTTTAGGGCCATCTAAACAATATATTATACACTCATATGTTGATTCATAGTCTCTTATCAAAGAAATTATGAACATTTTCCTAGATCTATGTGGATATAAAAAGTATATCGAACTTGTTTTCCTATATCTATGTGGATGCGAAATCTCTTTGAAGCTGCAAAATCATTTAGGCGAGTTAAACATTTAGAAAAAATTGAATCTCCGATCTTGTGGTTCTTTAAAACAATTGCCAAACTCGTTTAGGAAACTCAGATATTTGGAGTATTTATATCTTCATTCTTGTGTAAGTTTGGAGCGATTTCAAGAGCTTGATTTGGGATTTGGGTGCTTTGTTATCCAAAATTCACCCTCGAGGTAATTTTGATAACATGCATCAAAATCTTTAGTCTCAACAATTATATTGATTGAGGCAAAAATCATGTTTAAGGGTCCCTCGGCTTCTTTCTAACTCTCTGTCCAAGAGGAAAACCCAACCAAGTTTTAAAATGTGAAAAAGTTGCAAAAAACAAGCTTGGGCTGGGAAAAATCATGAAAAATGGCTAAGTCCTAGTCCTCGCAGTACAGTCGGGACATGAGGGACATCTGGGCGCGAATCGGCCAAAGGCCGCGTACAGCGTCTGCGAGCGAAAAAGGGCATCCGGGACGTCGGGGCCTTGGGGCGTGAAAAGCGAACCGGCTGAAAAGTGGAAAAAATCGACTAAGTGTTGTTTTCACGCAATTGGACGATTTGGGACAAAGGTACGCGAAAAGCCCACGCGGATCGGCGGCCAGCGCAAGTCATCCATTTCGGGCGGTTCGGAGAAATTTGTCCCAGGCAGTCCGGGACAGTTGGGACAAAAGTGCGTGGAGGACGTGAACCAGCCGGTTCGGCCGAAACAGAGGACTTTCGTACTGGGACATCGGGGCCAAAAGTACGCGGAGGACGCGAAAAGCCGAAGAGCCAGAGCGAATGGAATCTTGCCACGTGTCTCACACCAGTGCAACAGAACAAGGAAGCCCGAATCGGCCGAAGCAGGAGATTTTCATTTGGGACATCCGGGCCAAAGGTACATGTGGGACGCGAAGGACGCGAAAAGGCGAAGCGGCCGACAGCAAAGGAGGAAAGTCAACGTTTGACCCGTGAACTTCAAATGGCCATAACTTTTGACTCCGAGCTCCGATTTTCATAAAATTGGACTTTCTGGAACGAGCACGACGCCCTCTACGCCAAAAAATTGGATTTCTTATTTTTAATGAGGGTAGATATATTTAATTAAGAGAAACATATTCGGCTCCAATCAGTTAATGCTCATTCCCGTCAAATGACAGAAAACGCCTGCCAGACCCAAAATAGCTGCCCGCACTCAGAAGGCCATAACTTTTGCATTTCTCAACGAAATCACACAAAATTGGTACCGTTGGAATCGTGGCTCCAAGCCCGATGCACAAAAAATCAAGAAATTCTAGATTTGATGAGAGATCGATGGAGATTTTTTATAAAACGTGGCCGAGTTCATAACAATGTTTTATTTGGTGGTTGGGAGTGCAATTAAGAGGCATGGTCATCATTCTTTCTCTACTGCAGCACATGGGATAAAGTATGGGGAGCCTTTTGAAAGTAATATATAATCATTTTACTCCATTTAATGCCTCTTACAAGTGGTTGAAGGACAGATTTTGGGATTTCCATTTTCCCTTCTCTTTCCCTTCTCATTTTTCTATAAATTGGAGTGTTGGGCTCATTGAAAAGGGAGAGTTTTCAGATAGCAAAGCTCTATCAAAATTGCTTTGTGAAGCCAATGTGCTGCAAGCCCTTGTAGTGGACTCCTTGCATGGTGATCCAGGCCCTTATCTTGTAATAGATTGAACTGTGCATATCATGAAGCAATAAAATATCAGTTTGTGGATGTATCTTCCCCGCTGTGTGTTTTCTTGCATTCTTCTTGCCCCTTTAATCTTTCTACAAGAATATTGTGTCTATTATTATGTTCTTGCAGGGATCCATTATCATTGTGTATGCTTGGAATATTGTTGTGAATGCATTTTGCTAGATTATGGAGAACTGTCATCACCTCTTCTAGTGTGTACTTTTCTTTTGTATTTCACACATTTGGAGACTACTCTCACACCCTCCTTTTCTGGTGTATCACCGCTTTAGTGTAGGCTTTCATTTTATGCATTCTCTCTCCTGGTCCCTTGGAAATTTAGATTAGAATAGTTAGTTTCCCCTGCATTAGAGTAGATTGTGGCAGGTAGTTTAGGAGCAAGAACCAGCTTTCTCTGGAGGTCTATCTCAAGTAGCAAGTCCCACAACTTGGAGATAGTACCCATGTTATCCAATCACACCATGAGTTCAAGTATATGCACTTGTATAAACATAGGGTGTTGTGATTCGGTGATAACAGTTCTGGCACGCCGGTGGGACCTTAGAGGTCTTTACTTTCATTGCAACAAGATCGATGTGCACTTGTTGTAAGTTCCAGCTTTGAAGGAGCTTTAAAATCACACATCTGGCGACTCCAAAAGAGGCATAATCCACTGGTTTTAGCAGTCCAAGCTTGGAAAATTTATGAGAAGAATATATGTACAGTGTCAAGAACTAGGGAGGAAGGATTGTTTGTTTATCTGCACCTATCTCCAGGAAGAGAAAGAAGGGGAAGAAGAGCTCAAAGATCACCATCTCCACCTAACAGAATCTCTCTACACCTCCACCCTGGTAGACCTTTTCTCGCATCAACAAGGGTTCTCGGCCAATCGAATGGCGCAACCACCGAATCCCTTTGTCAACTTCACTGGCAGCAGCCCACTTGCCCTCAATGCACAGAATCCAGTTCCAATCGCAGCATTGAAGAACATTCCATTTTTCACTGGAGAAAATCATACCACTCCTGGTGATCATGTCAAAGACATTGCTAACGTCTGTGTAATCCATGAGATAAATGAAATGGATGTGGCTGTCAAATTGCTGGCATCTTCATTCAAAGGGAAGGCATTGCAATGGTTTAGGAGCCTTGGAGCTGGTTCTATCACAAATTGGAATCAGTTATGCATAGTTCTCCATGAGTAGTTTGGGGAAAAGGGAGACAATTTGTCTCTACTAGAACAATTGACAACTATCAAGAGAGCTCCCAATGAGCAGCTGACTGACTTCAACTTCAGATTTCAAAGGTCTTGGGAGAGGATTCCGTGGCAGTAAGGCCAACAGCAGAAGGTGCTTTTCTATACTATCTTAAGGCTTTGAATTCTGATATTTCTATGTTAATTCAATCTATGGGAGGCACAACCTTACTCGCTTGCTTATAGCATTGCCATTAGGGCTGAAAACTGTCTTATTCAAGCTGGTAAACTAGCTCCTAGGCCTCCCATGCCCTTGTATCCAAACTTAGAAAATCCAAGCACTAGTCAAGCACCCACTTTGGCTCCTATTCCCACTCCTAGAAATCAAAGTTCAAATGAGACTTCTACTTCATCCTCTAGTGCTTCAAATGAACTCCAAGAGGTCATGAAACAATTGTAAAATTTGGGAAATGAGCTGGTTACTATCAAAAGACAGCAAGCTCAAAGTGCTAGACCGTATCAGCCTCAAGCGCAGATGCACTGTGCTAGCCCCCATACCAACAAAATAGGTCACCAACTCAGGCTGCAAATCAAAATCAAAGCCAAGTAAGGCCTCCCGCTAATAGACCATTTCAGCCCTATAACCCCAATGTCGTATCTTCTTCTAAAGCATTGGTGCCAGTCCAAAATAACATGGCCCAAGAATATGATTGGTGTTTCCATGTCAGTCACCACATAACCAATCAATGTGCTTTAACGGTGCATTAAATCAGGCTCTTATGGTGCAAACCATTGGTGGGTCGCAAGAGTCCAGCCACGAAGAGGATCAGCAGCAAGAAGCACCTCAGCAAGGAACATCTCCAAACGAAACTACTCTTGTCAATTGGCAGGCTGAAGATTTCTGTGGTATGAATCAAATACCCTCTCAAAGTGTTGCAGCCAACACAAGGTCAAAGAGGAGAAATTTGGGTGAAGAACAGCCATTAGCCCCAAGTAATCCACAACCTTCTACCACTCCACAAGCTACTGGCAAACAAAATGTAGTTCCAAACACGCAAGGGGCACCTAAAACAGCCCCTAGGCCAACCCAAATGCCAGTTGCTTGCCGCTGCCCATGTGCAAGGAATGAATGTGCAGGCCAAGGGACAGCAGAGGGATACTTCATCTCCATTCAGTATCATTGATCAGATGAAGAAGACAAATGTAAACATATCAATGTGGGAATCACTATCTATCCCAGGACAAAGAGATTTGCTACAAGCTGCCATGAAGGACTGGTCAACTTCAAATCAACAGGTCCAAATGCAAGAGAAGGTACTCACAAATGCTGCCCAACTGAAGGAAATCATGGAGGACAACAAGGTAAAATGTTGAAGCCCCCTCCTTTTTATGTCTCATTAATCATTGGAAACCAATTGGTGCATAATTGCATGATTGATTCGGGGCAAGTAGCTCAGTGATGCCCAAGCAAATAGCTGATCAGCTAGGACTCCAATATGAAGTCATCTCCAAGGGTGTAGTGCAATTAGATGGGACAAGCAGTGACAACGGTTGGAGTAATCAAAGGTTTGAGCCTCACACTGCACGCATGTCCCAATGTAATAGTGTTACAAGATGTGTCAGTCATAGACCTGCCACCACTCTTTGCATTGTGCTTGTCAAGAGACTTCACTGCTAAAATCGAGGCTATCTTTTCGGGCGGATTGGTCACACATGTTGTTCATAACAAGATATGGAACCAAAGCCACAATCAAGTCTGAACCTATGCAAACTTTCACATTGAGCCTTACACTCCAAGCCAAATCAATACCAATTGTTCAAGCATTTGATCAAGAAGATTATCCAAGCACTGATGAAGTTGACACCAAGGTGGAAGCATCCTAGATTTGACTCTTGATGAATGGGCAAGCAAGGTGCATGCTTTTGATCCTTATCAAGAAATAGAAGAATCTGAGCTAGGAGTTTATTGTTTACATGAAGAGAATCAACCTCTCCCCAGCATCACCAAGCCAGATCATAAAGACAAGAATGAAGTATGGCAATTGTTCTTTGATGGGTCAAGGAGTAGACAAGGTGCAGGAGGAGGAGCTATGCTCATTTCACCGCAAGGTATAAGGTATTACTCAGCCTTCCATTTTCAGTTTTCCTGCTCAAACAACACAGCTGAGTATGAAGCCTTAATTCATGGATTGCACTGGGCAAAGAAGAAAGGCATCAAGAATTTACAAGTATTTGGTGATAGTGAGCTGATCGTAAACCAAGTCAAAGGAAAAAATGCTGCCAAAAATGATCTGTTGAAGAACTACAAAAATCGGGTATGGGATCTTATTGAAGATTTTGAAGCTTTTAGCATCAATTCCATCCCAAGAAAAAAGAATGAAGCATTGACAGATGGCAGCAATTGGGGCTGCATTTGATGTTGTAGAAAGTATCAAAAGTGAGAAATCTCAGCCTCATATCAAAGTGGTTGTGAGACCAGCTGTTCCGGATAACAATACAAGTTGGCAAGTCTTCGAGAATGATCAGCAAGATTGTTAATTTCCTGCAAGAAGAAGCTTGAGTTCTCCGCGGGAATCAAGACAAGCTGGAGCAGCAGTATGGTGACCAAGTGGTGCAGCTGAGAACTAACAAATTACCAAAAGGCCTCATAACCTTGGAGTCAATCTTCAACCCGAATGATCAGTTCCGGAAGGAGAAAGCGAACATTCAAGTAAAGGGTGAAGATTCAGAACCTATTTTAGTAGATGAAGGCAAGACATTGCAAATTGGCAAAGTAAGTACTCCACAAGAGAAATCTGATTTTGTTCAGCTTTGTCAAGAGTTCCCAGATGTCTTTGCTTGGACTTACAAAGATTTAAGAGGTTTCAACCCAAAGTTGGCACAACATACTATTGAGTTGGATCCGGAATCCAAGCCTGTCAGGCAAAAGCAAAGGCCAGTAAATCCTCATATCGAACCTCTCATGAGAAAAGAGTTAAGCAAGCTTATTGAGGCCAGTATCATCTTCCCCATCAAACACTCAAGTTGGGTTGCAAACTTGGTGCCAGTAAGAAAGAGAAATGGAGAAATAAGATTGTGTGTGGACTTTCGTGATCTAAATAGAGCATCACTCAAAGATCATTATCCGCTTCCATCAATGGAACAAATATTGCAGGTTGTAGCTGGTTCAGAAAGGTTTTCATTGCTAGATGGATATTCAGGCTATAATCAGATAATGGTGAAAGAAGAAGATCAATTCAAGACGGCCTTCACTACAAAATGGGGCACGTATGCTTACAAGAAGATGCCATTTGGACTATCAAATGCCGGAGCAACATTTCAATGAGCTATGGATATGGCATTCAAAGGCTTAATCAACAAGATAGTGCTGGTATACCTAGATGATATCACTGTCTTCTCAAAGAATGCAGCAGACCATCTCTTTCACCTCAGACAAGTGTTTCAGAGGTGTAGAAGGTTCGGAGTGTCGTTGAATCCAAAGAAATGTATATTCTTGGCACACGAGGGCAAATTGTTGGGTCACATTGTCTCTAGGGAAGGGCTAACAATTGATCCTGAAAGGGTTGAAGCCATCCGAACACTTCCATTGCCACACCACAAGAAATCTCTTCAAAGCTTCTTAGGAAGGATAAACTTTGTCCGCAGATTTGTGCCTAATTTTTCCACTCTTGTGAAGCCTTTAACAATGATGTTGAAGAAGAGTCTCGCATTCAAATGGACAGCAGAAGGAAAAGAGAGTTTTGAAAACATCAAGCATGCAATATCACAAGCTCCAACTCTTATCAACCCAGATTTTCAAAGGACTTCATGTTGTATGCGTTTGGAGGATCAGATACAATCTCAGCTATCTTGACACAACTGAATAGAGAAGGTTCAGAACAGCCCATAGCATTCTTCAGTCAAACCTTGGAAGATTACGAAATAAAGTATTCTTTCATCGAAAAGCATGTCCTTGCCGTCATCAGGAGCTTGAAGAAGTTCAGACATTTGGTCTCAAACAATAAGATTCAACTGCTGGTGTCTCATGTTGGTGTCAAGGACTTCCTCCTAAACAAGGATTTAAATGAGAAGAGAGCAGGTTGGATCACTCGGGTGATGGAATATGATATTGAAATCAAAGTGACCAAGCTAGTTCGTGGCAAAGGCTTGTGTGAGCAGCTCGCTTCCAAACAACCAGACGGCTCAAAAGGTGAAGAAGATGTTGTCCTACTACTACAGAATGATCAAGAACAACCACTGATGATGCACCCATTCCATGTTGGACTCAAGACTTGGTGCATTACCTCCAAACAGGCTTGTGCCCTCCAGAAGTGAGCAAGGAAAAGAGGAGATACTTTAGATTACAAGCTATCCCGTATGTACTCATTAATGGTATCTTGTTCAAGAAAGACATCCATGGTGTTCTATTAAGATGCATTGGAACAGGTCAAGTTGAGAAGATCTTACACGAGTTCCATGATGGGGAAGTAGGAGGCCACTTTGCTCCACGAGTGACAACTCTCAAAATCATGAAAGCTGGTTACTATTGGCCTACTGTGTTCAATGATTGCTACTCATGGGTTAAGAAATGCAAGAAATGTGCATTCTTCACAGGGAAAGAAAGGTTAGCAGCGCTGCCCCTTCATCCAATTTCAGTAGATCAGCCATTCATGCAATGGGGATTGGACTTCATTGGAGTCATCAATCCCAATTCAAGTCAAGGCCACAAGTGGATACTTACAAAGCAATGGATTATTTCACCAAGTGGACCAAGCAGTGGCACTCAAGGAGGCAAATGAATCCAATATCTTAGATTTTATGAAGGGATAGTCACGAGGTTTGGTGCCCCTGCCACTATCATATCGTGACAATGCATCGGGCATTCCTCGCACAAAGATCACTGAATGGGCTGTCAAGAATTGTGTGTATCTCAGCACTTCATCAAACTATTACCCTCAAGGTAATGGCCAAGCCGAGTCTACAAACAAGAACCTACTAAGAATCATCAGAAGGACTCTAGATGAAAATCAAAGAACTTGGCACGCAAAGCTCAAATCAGCCCTATGGGCCGATAGAATCACACCCAAGAGGTCTACAGGAAGCTCTCCATACAAGCTTGTGTATGGGAAAGAAGCAGTTCTACCTATATCACTTGAGTCACAAAGATTGGAACTCATGAAACACTTGAACTGGCCTGAGTTTGAACCCATGGAGGTTAGATATGCAGAATTAATGGAGCTCCAAGAAATTAGAGAGCACGCAATGCAATATAGAGAAGGATCAAGCTTGATCAAGAAGACTTTGATAGAAAGCCAAGGCTAGAACCTTCCAAATTCGAGATCTAGTGTTGAAATGGGATGCAGATCGTGCAAAGCCGGAAAGCATTCCAAGTTTGATGCCATCCGGAGTGGCCCATACATGATCATCAATGCAAAGGTAAAGCAATGCCTTCCGACCGCTAAGTTGGATGGTGAAGAATTGCAGATTCCGGTCAATGGGATCTATCTCAAACGTTGCTACTAGAAAGATAGCTTTTCACCCTTGTAAATATTAATTTAGAATTTCCATTCCTCTAAGTGCTTATGCACATTGTATCAGATCATTGTTAGAGTAGTTTTTATTTCCTAAGTGCTTGTGCACATGTCCTATTGCTTCTAGTATGTGCATGTTTGTAGTTCATCAAGCCTTCGGAAAAGAATTTGCAGCCACAGAGAACCACTCAACAAATGTTTCAATAGCTCAAGGACACAGGTTTTCAAATTTCGATCACCGAGAGGTTATCAAACAGACTCCATGCCCAATGGATTGCTACAAGAAGCTGGTCGCATTCTTCATCTAGCAGGCAGATAACCCCACTGAGTCGCCAAAATTGTTATCCAAAATTCACCCCTCAAGGTAATTTTGATAACATGCATCAAATTTTTAGTCCCAAGAAAATAGATTGATTAAAGGCAAAAATCATGTTTTTTGGGGTCCCCTCGGCTTCTTTCTAACTCTCCCATCCAAGAAGAAAACCCAACAAGTTTTAAAATGTGAAAAATTGCAAAAAAACAAGCTTGGGCCAGGAAAAATGAAGAAAATGGCTAAGTCCTAGTCGGCGGTCAATCGAGGACATGAGGGACATCTTGGGCGCCGAAAAATGAAGAAAAGCCGCCAAAGCCTACTCAGGTGGTCGCAGAGCTTGGGGACGCATGAGATGTGTACGGAGACGCGAAAAGGTGAACCGGCCGAAAGTGGAAAAAATCGACTAAGTTTTGTTTCGCGGTTTGGGACATTGGGACAAAGGTACGCACGAGGGACGGATCGGCAGTTTGGCGCAAGTTAGTCCATTTAAGGCGAGTTCGAGATATTTGTCCTGTGCAGCCTCGGGACATCTGGGACAAAAGTACGTGGAGACGTGAACCGGCCGATTCGGCCAAACAGAGGACTTTCGTGATCTTTGGGACATCCTTGGGCCAAAAGTACGCGAGGACGCGAAAGCCGAAAGAGCCGAGAGCGAATGGAATCTCGCCACGTGTCTTCACCTCAAACAGGAACAAGGAAGCCCGAATCGGCCGAAGCAGGAGATTTTCATCCTGGGACATCCGGGACAAAGGTACACGTGGGACGCGAGGGACGCGAAAAGCGAAGCGGCCGACAAGGCAAAGAAGAAAAGTCAACGTTTGACCCGTGAAACTTCAAACGGCCATAACTTTTGACTCCGAGCTCCGATTTTCACAAAATTGGACTTTTTGGAACGAGCACGACGTCCTCTACGCCAAAAAACTAGATTTCTTATTTTTAATGAGGGTAGATATATTTAATTAAGAGAAACATATTCGGCTCCAGTCAGTTAATGCTCATTCCCACAAATGACAAAACCCGCTGACCCAAAATAGCCGCCCGCACTCGTAAGGCCATAACTTTTGCATTTCTCAACGAAATCGCACAAAATTGGTACCATGGAATGTGGCTCTCGAGCCGACGACACACAAAAATCAAGAAATTCTAGATTTGATGAGAGATTGATTGATATTTTTAAGAAAACGTGGCTGGGTTCATAACAATGTTTTATTTGGTGGTTGGGAGTGCAATTAAGAGGCATGGTCATCATTCTTTCTCTGTTGCAGCACTGGGACAGTATGGGGAGCCTTTTGCAAGTAATATATAATCATTTTACTCCATTTAATGCCTCTTACAGGTGGTTGAAGGACAGATTTGGGATTTCCATTTTCCTTCTCTTTCCCTTCTCATTTTTCTATAAATTGGAGTGTTGGGCTCATCAGTAAAAGGGAGAGTTTTTCAGATAGCAAAGCTCGCCAAAATTGCTTTGTGAAGCCAATGTGTTACAGAGTGCCCTTGTAGTGGACTCCTTGCATGGTGATCCAGTGCCCTTATCTTGTAATAGATTGAACTATGCATATCATGAAGCAATAAAATATCAGTTTGTGGATGTATCTTCCCCGCTGTGTTTTCGCATTCTTCTTGCCCTTTAATCTTTCTACAAGAATATTGTGTCTATTATTATGTTCTTGCAGGATCCATTATCATTGTGTATGCTTGGAATATTGTTGTGAATGCATTTTGCTAGATTATGGAGAACTGTCATCACCTCTTCTAGTGTGCACTTTGCGTTTCTCGTATTTCACACATTTGGAGACTACTCACACCCTCCTTTTCGGTGTATCACCGCTTTAGTGTAGGCTTTCATTTTATGCATTCTCTCTCTCCCCGGTCCCTTGGAAATTTAGATTAGAATAGTTAGTTTTCCCGCATTAGAGTAGATTGTGGCGGGTAGTTTAGGAGCAAGAACAAGCTTTTCTCGGAGGTCTATCTCAAGTAGCAAGTCCCACAACTTGGAGATAGTACCCATGTTATCCAATCACACCGTGAGTTCAAGTATATGCACTTGTATAAACATAGGGGTGTTGTGATTCGGTGATAACAGTGCTTATAAGAGATTCCAATCAAGAAATAAAGAATCTAATTCCTCTGAAGGTCTAGAATAAAACATGGATCACTAGAACTCTTAACCACTTGTTATACTAAATGGGAAAGTCTATCAATTAAAATGAAGGTTGATATAATAGTAACTATTACGCTAAGCTTTTGATCGATGAACTATTATAGTGTGAGTGAGCATGGAAAATTATTCTTACTAAGTTTTTCTAACAAAGAATTTTGCAGGGGCATACCATTAAGTTTTTTCCAAAATATTTCGTTGGTTAGAATAAATTTTACAAAATCTTCACATAAACAAAAGTTAAAATGACCCGTAGTTTCATGTAGTTTAACAAATTTGGAGTTCAAAGTCCATGGATGAGATCAATTACAGGAATGTCATAAGTGAATTTTCCCACTAACATCCATTGAGCTCGCATCAAACAAGCTTAATCCAATGAGTAGTAGGAAATAGAAGGAAAATGGACCCTTTCCTTTGTACTAAATATAAAAATGTCATAAGACTTGGTCGACATATATATGGGAAGCAAAATATTGCTCAATAGCAGTGGGTAGAAATGGAAATAAAATGGAAAATAACCATGTATACTTTACCCTAAGGACAAGTCTATAGGTGATTTAAATTATTAAATCTTACGATTACTTATAAAAGAATTACCCTCCTATAAAACTTCCTCTAAGCAATATTTTTCCACCACTAACTTCCTTCACATTCCTTTTATAGTTTCCATGCACAAGTGGAATAATGATGAGAATGATTCATGAATAAGGATACATAAAAATATTGTTGAGTAAGGAGGGAATGCCTTCTCACCGACTCCCGTGGAGAGCCCTTCTCTTTATCCACTCTTTCACCAAACACTCTCCTCCATGTCATTTATGAGCACCGTAAGGATTGTGGTGAGGTCCATGGATATTCATCTGGAACAAGTTTTGCTTCCATAATTCATCTTTCCAAATGATTTATGTGCATAAATATTTTGACTATTTACAACCCAAAAATCTTAGCAGATATTTTTGTAGGAAGCTTTGAAAAATCAACATCTAGCCATTTATTCTATAATGCATTATAAGTTTCGATGGGGGAATATGACTCTAGTTGTTTATTCTATAATGTACTTGCATGTTTCACATGATGATTCAAAATTATCAAAGTTTTCCTCGGAAAAAAGGGTTCAATTTCGGGCATTTCTTCTCTTGGATGTCTCATATGTTATTTGGCCCTCACCAACGCCAAAGCTTTCTAGGGATTTTCAACATTTAGGCAATCCATAATCTTAATCATTTTTCGATATGAAAAACAAGGATAGAATGCTAGTTTGGCCATAAGCATCGCCTCCCACCACTTGAACCCAAATTTGCCACCATTTTCAAAAAGATTTGGGCATAATGTATAACCTACTGACATTCCCTTAACTAAACCGATGCACATAATTAAATATCGTGAGAAATTTTTCGATCATATGAATGTTAGAAAATGAAAATTTTGCCCCAAGAAAAGCAAAAAGTAGTTTGATTTTTACATGCTTTTACTTTTGAGTTTAGTTTTAGATTCCTAGCTTTAGGAAAAGCTTATAAAGCAAATAAATCAAAAGCTTTGTATTGCACAAAAGCATGTGCTTTTTAGTTCTATTTTAGGAGTGTTGAGTGTTTTATTGTTAGATGAAGCCATCTATTTATTAGAGGCAATTGTAAGTGTTTTTATATCAAACACATTCAGTGAGAGTTTGTATTGAGCGAAGCTCTGAGAAGGAAGGAGAAATATATGCATGAAGTGTTGATCTGAGTTTGCAATAATATGTTTTATTTGCAATTTTTTATTTTATTTCTATTAGTTGTTATTTTATGTGCCTAATTTCTACAAATTGGTATCAGAGCGTGGATTTTTTCAACAGGTTTCTAATTTGAAAAGGTTATGGCTTCTATATCCGGTCTAGACACCATAATTTACAAGAAATAATTATGAGTATTGGTCTTTAACCATGAAGGCACTATTCAAATCCCAAGATGTGTGGGAAATCATAGAGAATGGGTACATAGAGCCCGTGCAAATGCAGCAACATATAACACACTCTCACAGGTAGAGAAAGACACTTTGAAGGAATTAAGAAAGAAAGATGGAAAATCTATTTTCTTCATTCATCAAGCCATGCATGAAAGCATCCTACCAAGAGTGGCAAGGCAGCCAGTAAAGCACAAATTGTGTGGGAAACTCTTCAAGTTGTGTATCAAGGTAAAGAGAAAGTAAAATTGCCAAGCTACAATTACTTGTAGAGATTTTGAAAATATGTCAATGAAAGATTCAGATTCCGTAGAATCATTCTTTACTTTTGTAGTTGGTTTGGTCAATCAAATTAAATCTCATGGTGAAAATATTGAGGATAGAAGAATTATTGAAAAGTTTCTTAGAAGTTTTCTTGCAAAATTTGATCCTTTGGTAGTCATATTGAAGAAACTAAGGATCTAAGTCAATTTTCAATTGATGAGTTGCATGCATCACTAATAAATCATGAATAGAGGTTGAATAGATCACATGCATTGTAGATCAAGATTTTTCATCACAGGTATCAAGAAATCATGGAAGAGGAAGAGGAAATTTCAGCCCTAGAGGTAGAGGAAGAAGTTCATCTAGAGGATGCAGCAATGGTCCATCAAACTCAAGTGGAAGAGGACATAGTCAAGAGAACAATCATAATCATTTTTCAGTCGAGAGACAGGATAAATCACATGTTCAAGTGTCACTATTGCAAGAGATATGGGCACTATGATTTTGAATGCAAGAAAAAGCAGTATGATCAGAACAAGCAGAATCAAAATCAAGTTAGAAGCTCTACTCCAAGCTCCATGTTTATTACATGCAAAAATATTTCTGAAGCATCACCTATTGAGTGTAATATATCCCAAGAGAGTCCTAGTGATGTGTGGTATTTGGATTTGGTTCATAGTAATCACATGTTAGGTAACTTAGATTTATTTTCTAATTTGGATGAGTCAATAAAGTCATAAGTTACCCTTGGGAATAATAATACAATGAATGTAAAAGGAAAAGGAACAATCAACATTCTAACTAAAAAGGGGAGAAAAATATTATGCAGGATGTTTATTATGTTGCAGGTTTGAAGCACAATCTTATGAGCATTGGTCAATTGGTATAAAATGGATACAAAGAGTTTACATCAAGAAATGAATGTTGATCGTGGATAAAGCTCCAAGTACACAGGTGATTGCTAAAGTGAAGATGAAAAAAACAAAATGTTTCCTTTGAAGATTATACTAGCCACATCTAGAGCTCATACTACAGATCATTCTAGAGCTAAGGAGATTGAATCATCTTTTTAATCAGTTGAAAAAGATGAATCGTGGCTATGGCATCTCAGTTTGGTCATTTAAAATTTGGTGGTTTGAATTTATTACATAAAAAATATGGTGAAAGGTTTTCCTTTGATTTAGAAACCAGATAGAGTTTGTGAAGGTTGTATTTTAGGGAAGAAACAGAGAATCTTTCCAGTTGGAAAACAAGAAGAACAAGTGCACCACTTGAAATTGTTCACTCAAATTTATGTGGACCGATGCAAACAAATTCTATTGGAGGTTGTTCATATTTTATGACATTCATTGATGACTATACAAGGAAGACATGGGTGTACTTTTTGAGACACAAATCAGATGCTTTTGATATATTTCAGTAGTTCAAGGCTTTAGTGGAAAAGCAAAGTGGGTACTACATCAAAGTTATGAGGATAGACAGAGGAGGTGAGTATGTTTCCAATGTTTTTCTAATTTTTTCAAATATCATGGTATACACAAGCAATTTACTTCTAGGTATACACCACAAAGAATGTGTGGTAGAGAGAAAGAATAGAACCATCATGGAGATGGTGAGAAGTATGATGAAGGAAAAGCATCTTTCAAATGAGTATTGGGAAAAAGCAGAAGCAACTTCGTTGTTTACATCATAAATAGGTGTCCAACGAAAAATTGTTCAAAACATGGTTCCTCAACAAGCTTGGACTAAGAGGAAACACAATGTTTCTCATTTTAGAATTTTTGGTTGTGTGGCATACGCACATGTTTGCCTGATGAGCTAAGGAAGAAGTTAGACAACAAAGGAGAAAAGTGCATATTTTTTGGATATTCAGAGAATACAAAAGCTTACAAGTTGTTCAATCCAGTTACTAGAAAGGTCATAATCAGCAGAGATGTATAGTTTGTTGAAAATGAGGCATGGGATGGAAGTATTGAGAAAATAGTGTAGCAGTAATTATTCCTCATGATGATATGGCAGATGAAAGCATAGAGCAGCAAGGTATTATATCTTCTTCGAATCTTGGACATGCATCACAAGTTGTAGCACAAACTACACCTCCATCTACATCTAGGAGGTCTCCAAGATTTTAGGCATCTTCAACCATCCAGCAGACACCACAAAGAACACCAGAAGCTAACTCCTTCAATATAAAATAGTCCATCATCAGATAGTCCCTTTGTAGTAGAAAACAAGGAGTCTTAGTGAGATTTATAATGTTGATACAACTAATGATTTTTCAGTTTTTACATTGTTTTCTCAAGCTGAAGATCCAATATACTTTAAAGAGGCTATAAACAATGAAGTTTGGGTTCAAGCCATGGATGATGAGATAGACGCCATAGAGAAGAATCAGACATGGAATTGTGGTAGATCTTCCGAAGGAAAAGGACATGATATGAGTGAAGTGGGTCTACAAGATCAAATGCATTATTGATGGTAAAGTACAAAACATAAAGCAAGGTTGGTTTCCAGAGGTTTTTCACAGCAATATGGAGTAGATTACAATGAGACATTTGCACTGTAGCACGTTTGGACACAGTAAGAATGGTTTTAGCAATTGCATCTCAAAACAAATGGCCTATTTATCATATGGATGTAAAATCAGCATTCTTGAATGGTTTTCTTAAAGAAAGTTTATGTGAATCATCTAGAAGGTTATGAGATTGAAGGTCATGAAGGAAAGGTATACAGGTTGAAAAAGCACTCTATGGTCTCAAGCAAGCACCTAGAGCTTGGTACATCAATAGGATTGATTCTTATTTGATACATAATGGTTTTAGTAGGAGTAGCAGTGAGCCTACCTTATACATCAAGATCAATGAGCAAGGTAAAATTTTGATTGTTTGTTTATATGTGGATGATTTAATCATCACTAGAAATCATATCTATAGATTCATTTAAATCAGCTATGAAGAAAGAATTTGAGATGACAGATCTAGGTCTCATGCACTATTTTTGGGCATAGAAGTTCAACAATCAGAAGTTGGAGTTTTTATTTCATAAGAAAAGTATGCTAATGATGTTTTGAAGAGATTTAACATGTTGAATTACAAGCAATAGCGCCAACACCATTGCAGAGGTTTGAAGTTAAGAAAATATGACAATGGATCATTTGTAGATCCAACATTGTTCAAAAGACTAGTTGGAAGTCTCATGTATTTAATGGCCACAAGGTCGGATATTATGTATGGTGTGAGCCTCATCTCAAGGTTCATGGAATCTCCAAAAGATTCACATTAACAAGTTGGAAAAATAATTTTGAGGTATGTATGTGAAACTAAGAATCATGGAATTGTATTCAACATCAGATGAGTTCAAACTCATAGGTTACACAAATAGTGACAATGCCAAGAAGTATTGATGACAAAAGCACATCCGACTATGATTTTCACTTTGGAACAGTGTAGTTTCATGGGCATCGAAGAAGCAGCTCATAGTCACATTATCTTAGTAGAAGTAGTAGTATGTAGCAGCAACAGAGCAGCATGTCAAATGTTTAGATGAAAGAGTGTTGAAAGATTTGAGGGTAATCAAGAGGATGCTAACAGATTTTTGTGACAATAATTCAGCAATAGCATTTGTCCAAAAATCATGTTTTTCACAAGATGGGAAAACACATAGACACGAGGTATCACTTCATCATGGAGTTGGTTAACAACAAAGAAATTTGTCTTGAATTTTGCAGATCCGAAGATCAGTTTCTAGATATCTTTACGAAAGCTTTGGGAAATAATTTTTTTGGTATTTGAGAACTTGTTTGGGAGTTTGTGATATGGAATATGTCAGTGCACACTCAGCTCTAGAAAAATAAAAGCTTGAAGATGTATAAAATTAAGGGGGGTGTTATAAAAAGATTAATTTTGCCCTAGAAAAGTAGTTTGAAAAGTAGTTTACTTTTTACATGATTTTACTTTTGAGTTTAGTTTTAGATTCCTAGCTTTAGAAAAGCTTATAAGGCAAATAAATCAAAAGCTTTGTATTGCACAAAAGCATGTGTTTTTTAGTTCTATTTTTAGGAGTGTTGAGTATTTTATTGTTAGATGAAGCCATCTATTTATTAGAGGTAATTGTAAGTGTTTTCATATAAAACACATTCAGAGGGTTTGTATTAAGCCAAAGTTCTGAGAAGAAAGGAGAAATATATGCACAGAAGTGTTGATCTGAGTTTGCAATAATATGTTTTATTTGCAATTCCTTATTTTATTTATGTTAGTTGTTATTTTATGTGCCTAATTTCTACAAATAAAACATATTAGCACTAATATGTTATAGGAATATTAGCACTAATATGTTATTTTCCCCATGCAATGCTAGACTTAAGCACAAATAGGGATTGCAAATAAAACATATTATTGCAAACTCAGATCAACACTTGCATATATTTCTCCTTCCTTCTCAGAGCTTCGGCTCAATACAATATCTCTGAATGTGTTTGATATGAAAACACTTACAATTGTCTCTAATAAATAGATGGCTTCATCTAACAATAAAACACTCAACACTCCTATAAATAGAACTAAAAAGCACATGATTTTGTGCAATACAAAGCTTTTGATTTATTGGCTTTATAAGCTTTTCCTAAAGCTAGGAATCTAAAACTAAACTCAAAAGTAAAAGCATGTAAAAGTAAACTGATTTTTTATTTTCTTGGAAAAAATTAAAAAATTTCTAACACTCCCCTTAATTTTTGACCTTTAAGATTTTATTTTCAGGGTTCCCTTTAAGAAGCCTCTGGAAAAAAGGAGGTGGAAAATCCCCTGCGAATATTCCTTTAGCCGGATTTGCAACAAAGGTGAATTTTCAGGATTTCAGATTCAAATTTTCGCTTGTCATTTTCTTAGGAGGAGCACTCAGCATTTTTTTGGTGACGGCAACAACAAGGCTTGTTGTGTGCAGAGAGAAAACCTTGTTGTTTTCCGTCACCAAAAAAATGCTTCATTTTTTCGATCGTATGCAACCCCCTTGTCGCTCGTCAATAAAACTAATTTGTGTCCCACTTGTAACCCTCCCTTATCGTGCGTTAACAACCCTCTAGTCGTGCATCAACACCTTCTCTTTTCACGCCACAACACTATATTGTTGCTCGTCTGGAAATGAAAATCTTCCTTGTTGCGCGTAATTTACAAGTGATTCGAGATGGTACCTCAAAGAAGTTACTAGTATACTACTAGGTGAATTACCTAGGTTTATATAGAAGTAGTTTTCAATGGTAGGAAAATCCGACCCCTAAAAAAAATTATACTGGAAATTTTAGGCGAACAATACACTGACCTACTCTAAAAACTTCACCTTTTGAAATTTTCCAAAAATGGAATATTCGCCAAATTATGAATATTCACCACTAAAAATATCCATGTTTATTTTTCTAGAGCTGAGTATGCACTTCCAGATCTAACATATTCCAGATCAAAAACTCCCAAACAAGTTCTCAAATACTCAAAAACTTTATTTCCCAAATATTTCGTAAAGATATTTGTAAACTGATCTTCGGATCTACAAAATTCAAGACAAATTTCTTTGTTGTTAACCAACTCCCTGATGAAGTGATACCTCATGTCTATGTGTTTTCTCCTCTTATGAAAAACATGATTTTTGGACAATGTTATTGTTGAATTGTTGTCACAAAAAATATGTGTAGCATCCTCTTGATTTTGCCTCAAATATTTCAACACTCTTCTCATCCAAATAGTCTAACATACCGCTTACATTACTACATACTGTTTCACTGAAGATAATGTGACTATGGGATGTTTCTTTGATGCCCATGAAACTACGCATGTTCCAAAGTGAAAAGCATAGCCGGATGTGCTCTTTCTGTCATCAATACTTTCTAAAGATCACATCTGTCTCAGGTAACCTATGAGTTTGAACTCTATCGATGTTGAATACAAGATTCCATGATTCTTAGTTCCACATACATACCTCAAAATTATTTTTCCAGCTTTCCAATGTGAATCTTTGGAGATTCCATGAACCTTGAGATGAGGCTCACACCATACATAATATCTAGTCTTGTGGCCATCAGATACATGAGACTTCCGACTAGCCTTTTAAACAATGTTGGATCTACAAATGATCCATTGTCATCTTTGTTTAACTTCAAACCTACCGCAACTGGTGTTGGTGTTGTCTGCGCAATTCAACATGTTAAATCTCTTCAAAACATCATTAGCATACTTTGCTTGTGAAATAAAAACTCCAGATTCTAATTTTTGAACTTCTATGCCCAAAGAAATAGTGCATGAGGCCTAGATTCTTTCTTCATATTTTTCTTGGTCTTCTACCAAAGAATGCCAAACATCTTTCCAACAACAACGTTATCCGGGAAGGCCACAAACTCCGTTCCAACAATTTTGTCTAGCTAAAGACTTCTCGGATGTCGAGAAAAACAAAATAATTAGTTGTTTTTGTTTTTGTTTTACCCTTTCACGCTTGGTTGTGTTTGAATTGGGAAAAACATTCAATTTCAAAATAAAAATTCAAACCTTATACATATTAAATTTATAAAAGAAAATAAATGAAGTGCAAATAATTTTACTATTTTTTAAATAATATAATTAAATTGTGATGAGATGAATCTAACTAATAAATAATCCATAAACATAACTAATATATTGAGTATTTTATAATCTTAAAATATTTATTTAAATTAATATATAAAATTGTATTTAATTAACTAAATAATGAATGAAAATATCCATAACAAATCGAATTTTTAGGACAAATTTAAATTAAATTTAGAACAAATCAACCTTTTAATAGATATATAAATAAATAAACAAAAATTATAATTTTTATTTTCACAAATCTACAATATATCATGTTTTCTACAATTCTACAAGTTTGAGATGGACATTAAGAATATTTTTATTGGTAAAATATTTTCTTACAAATAATCTTTAGGTATCTTAATTCATAAAATATGGACAATTACAAGATCAATGTTACTCCACGGGTGGATAAACAAATGACATAAAAAAATAAAAAAATACCAACAAAATTAGATGGTTTTCATCAAATAGAGTTATCTCACAAAAAGTAGCCCACACAGATTTCAATAAACGATTAGTTTTTATACCTAATCAATCCACGACCATGACTTAAATAATTCATTATCGCTCTCTTTCCATGGTCAAAATGGAAAAGAATAAAAAGTCTTTCGCAAATCAAAAATAATAAATGTACCGAAATGAAACATACATATCAAGCCAACCATAGTAAGAAAGAAAATCGAATATATAGTAAAACTATAGTTATTTTGACAACAATTTTCTAGGCATAACAAATGTAAAAAAATGTAAAAAATTATTCATTTTCCTATACACAACTTATCAATGGTCAAAATTATTTATAGAATAACAAAACAATATATCAAACACACTCAACCTAACATCCTACATGTCCATGGGTCAAGAATAAATAACTCACCCTAACAATCCAAAAAATACATCTTAGTCATCTTCAATTTACAACAATTACCAACCATAATAGACAAGATGGGATTCATCACTATAGGGCATTCCTACTTAGAGTCATAAAACCCAAGGAAAATTAAATCCCATCAATATGTGCAATCATGCACGTAAATATCCATAGCCCACAATGGAATTAGTGAAGACCACTAAATTATGTCCTTAACACCTTGGTCTAGAATTTAATTGTGATCATTCAATTAAAAAACATATAATCATTGTTAATAATGTGTGAGAGACTATAACTTTGTACTAATATAGGTAAAAATATCATGATAAATTGGTCTTTTAAAACAAATTTAAGTTAAATTTAGAGCACATCAATCCAAGTGGCAATTCATCATTTGTTGGCATCTTCTTCATTATTTTAAACCCTAATAAAATATTTCAAAAATTGTATGATTGAAATTGTCAAAGGTGTTATGGTAATTATATAGATAAGTTGATGACATGTTATACACATATATAAACATCCACCTATTCCTCGGTGTCATGCCCACTTCAAACAACAACTTGAGACCTAAGAAACAACTAGGATTAGTTAGGAAAATTATGGAATAAATTTTTGTTGTTTAAGGGTATCAACAACGAGGTTACAAGGCAACAGTTAGCACCACCAAGTTTAAGGCTAACTATCAAGACCAGGGTTCATTTTAAGAAGCCTCTGGTAAAAAAGAAGGTGGAAAATCCCCGATGAATATGCCTCGAACCACTTTCATCGGAAAGGTGAATTTTCCAGGATTTCAGATTCAAATTTTCGCCTGTCATTTTCTTAAGGAGGAGCACTCAAAGCATTTTTCTCGACGTGGCCAACAACCCTTCTGTTGTTATGCGTGGCCAACACCTCCTATCGACGCGTGTCAACAACCCCTATATGCCGCAGACGTTAACACCTCCTCTTGACGCACATCAATAACCCTCTGCTGTCACGCCAACACCTTTCTTGGATGCGCGTCAACACCTTCTCTCGACGCTGCGCCAACAACCCCCTATTGTGGCACAATCAACACCTTTCCTTGACATGCGCGGCCAACACTGTCCCTTTCAAAACTCAACTTTTCCAAAGGAAAATTTATCGCCACTCCTCCGCCGTCGCCAAAAAAGCCACGTGTCATCCTCTGATTGGATTCGGGTCGGCATGGGTGACGGAGAAATTTAAGACATTGAGCTAAAAAGGGTAAAAGTCTAAAAATCTCGAGTGGGCCCACGCATTCATGGGACACGTGTCAAGATGCGATTGGTGTGGGTCCAGCAGGATTGTGGGAAAAATGGGAAAATTTTCCCAAGGTAAATTTTCAAAAAGTTAAGTTTCAAAAAGAGTTCGCCCTCCAAAGTGCCACGTGGCAACATCTCGATTGGTCAGGTGTGGCGTGCCACTGACATTTTTTTGGAAATTTTTCCAAGGTCAAATTTCAAATTTTAACAGTTAGATTATTATTTTTTTGAATGGCAAATTTGAGGAAAACAAACTGCAGGCTTTTAAAAGCAAACTGGCAATTTTCCCACTTATAAAATTTTGTTTAATTTTTGATCTTCTTCTTTCTCAACATGTCAAATAGACATGGAGACTTATTCTTGGATGGGTTTAAGGGAGTTTCTAAGGTTCAATTAGTTGATTTAGATGCAATTGATATTTTTCCATCTTTTGACAAAAAAACGGTTGTGCAAGTTTCAAATTTGATTTTATAAAGTTTTGAAGGGTCTTTCTTAAATGTTGAGGTCACTTTCGATCAGCAGAGTCGCATCAGAGGATGCAGGTGAATCCACTCGCTTATGGCATCAACGATTGGGTCATATAAGCGAGAAAGGAATTAAGGTACTTGCTGATCGTAAACTTCTTCCTAGTTTAAAAATTGTAGATTTAAAGTTCTGTGAGCATTGTGTTTATGGGAAACAAGCTAGACAGAAGTTTAAACCTGGAAAACATACAAGTAAAGGTATCCTAGACTATATTCATTCAGACCTATGGGGTCCAGCTCCGAAACTCTCATTTGGAGGATCATCATATTTTGTTAGTTTTATAGATGATTACTCGAGGAAAGTTTGGATCTATTTGTTAAAGAGGAAAGCTGATGTATTTAACACTTTTAAACAATTTAGAGCTTTGGTTGAAAAGAGCACAGGTAAATCCATTAAATGTCTTAGAACAGATAATGGAGGGGAATTTACTTCTAAGGAGTTTGAGAATTATCAGTAAGAATGAAGGGATTGACAGGCATAAAACCACTGTGTACACTCCGCAGCAGAATGGCATTGCTGAACGCATGAATAGGACTCTTCTCGAGAGAGCAAGGAGCATGCTCAGTAATGCAAAGTTGCAGCAGGAATTGTGGGGAGAAGCTTTGCTTACAGCTTGTTACCTGGTTAATCGATCACCATCGACAGCAATTGACTGCAAGATTCCACAAGAGGTATGGACAGGTCAACCATGTAATTATTCTAGTCTTAGAGTTTTTGGTTGTGATGCCTATGCACTTATTCCGAAGAGTCAGCGTTCCAAGTTAGATCCTAAGTCACAGAAATTAATCTTTGTTGGATATGGTGATGGTGTGAAGGGGTATAGATTATGGAATCCTACTGCCCATAAGATCATCATAAACAGAGATGTTATATTCGATGAAATTTCTCTCATGAAATCGGATGGAAAGAATGTTATGAAACAGGTTGATGTACCACAGTCACAGCAAATTAAATTTGATATACATTCATCCACGGGTGAAAATCATGAAGATGTTCGTGAGCAGGATATTCATGAGGAAATCACTCAGGAGGATGAGCAGATTGAAACACCTCAGGAAATTGAGGAAATACCACAACAAGCTCTACGAAGGTCTACACGGATCAGATCAGTTCCAAGCAGGTATGATGATTTTGTCACTTCTGTTGCTTTAATTTCTAATGAAGGAGAACCAAGTTGTTACAAAGAAGCAATAGAGGTTTCAGATAGTGACAAATGGAAACATGCCATGAAAGAGGAAATTGATGCTTTGATTAAAAACAAAACATGGGATCTAGTGGAACTTCCTAAGAACAGGAAAACGGTTGGTTGTAAGTGGGTATACAAGTTGAAGAAAAGTGCTGATGATGTTATTTCAAAGTACAAGGCGAGGCTGGTCGCAAAAGGGTTTTCTCAGGAAGCAGGTATTGACTTTCATGAGATTTTTTCGCCAGTTGTAAAAATTGTTTCTATTCGTATGGTGTTAGCACTAGTTGCATTGCATAATCTTGAATTAGAGCAGCTAGATGTTAAAACTGCATTTCTACATGGAGATTTAGATGAGGAAATTTACATGGAACAACCGGAAGGGTTCGTTCAAAATCGCAACAAGAGGTTTGTTTGCAAACTCAAGAAATCATTGTATGGCTTGAAGCAGTCTTCAAGACAATGGTACAAGAAGTTTGATTCCTTCATGGTGAGCCATAATTTTACCAGGAGTGAATATGATCATTGTGTTTACTTTAAAAGGTTAGATAATGGCATGTTCATTATATTGGTATTGTATGTTGATGATATGCTTGTTGCAAGCAAGAGCATGGTTGATATCAGCAGGTTAAAGGCTCAGTTGGCTAGGACATTCGATATGAAGGATCTAGGAGCAGCAAGACAAATCTTGGGCATGGAGATACACAGAGACAAGACGAAAGGCAAGCTGTGGTTATCACAAGAGAAGTATGTGGAGAAAATACTTCAAAGATTCGATATGGATAAAGTGAAACCAGTGAATATCCCTTTAGCTTCGCATTTTAAACTTTCTTCAGGTTTGTGTCCTAGTAATGATGAAGAAAAGGAGTATATGTCTCGTGTACCGTATGCTAATGCAGTAGGAAGTTTGATGTATGCGATGGTTAGTACTAGACCAGATATTTCACATGCAGTTGGTGTTGTCAGTAGATACATGGCAAACCCAGGTAAAGAACATTGGGCAGCAGTGAAATGGGTGCTTCGGTATCTTAGAGGCACAAGCAGTTACTGTATCACTTTTGATGGTTGCAGTGATAAGGTTTGCGGTTATGTTGATTCTGATTTTGTAGGTGATTTGGACAAAAGAAGATCTACTTCAGGTTATGTCTTTACTCTTGCAGGTGGTCCTATTAGTTGGATGTCAAAGCTTCAAAGCATTGTTGCTTTATCCACTACGGAGGCAGAGTATGTATCTGCTTCACATGCTTGCAAAGAGGGAGTATGGTTAAAAGGTTTATTGGGTGAGTTAGGACAGTTTCAGAAAAGTGTAAAAATTTTCTGTGATAGTCAAAGTGCAATTTATTTGGCTAAGAATCCAGCTTACCATAGTAAGTCGAAACATATTCCAGTTAAATACCATTATGTAAGACATGTTGTTGATGAAGGACAGGTGATTCTTGATAAGGTCCACACTCAAAAGAATTGTGCAGACATGTTCACGAAACCAGTTATATTAGAGAAGCTGCGGTGGTGCTTGGCTTCTCTTGGCTTGCAAAAAAGGTGATGAGCAATGAGCAAGGTATCAGGTTAATTGTTGTCAAGGTGGAGATTGTTGAGATTAGATGACAACCATTCCTCTTGTTGTGGATCAAGATCCTATTATTCAGCTTGCTGTTGTAACAAGACAGCTTTAGTTAGAATATGGATAGGAACGCATTAATGAATTCAGTTTTGTGAGAATGCTATAAATCCATGTATGCCCATTGAGGCTAAACACACAAGAAAAATAGAGTCAGTAAGAGGAAGAGTCATGGCTGATTGTAATTTCCAGATTTGAACAATAAGATAATCGATACCGTTGCTCCGTGGATGTTTCCCTCTCGAGGGTTTTACCACGTAAATCTGTGTTTATGGTTTGTGTCTTTTTTTTGGCTATTTAATTTTGTTTACTCGCTTTATATTTTGCTGTGCTTAATCTTTTCGTGGCTATATAATGGCATGTTTCCAATACAATAATCTCCATACTAGATCTGCTCACAATAGCCAATGTCACATGTCCGAACAACATCTATAATATGTCCATGTCAATCAATATATCATCATCCACATATAAGAATGTCTCTAATAATCATCATGCATAATAATTGAATCAAGATCCATAATAATCCATGGTCTAACATCTACACATCATAATAAATCAAAACATAATAATGTCCATAATAAGATCAATGATCAAGATCAGTATCTAAAAGTGTCAAAGGGAAGTGGGAACTACACTCGGGGCAGCATCGAGACTTCACCAATCGCATGTAATACACGGGGTCACCCTTTCGGACTCAGTGGAACTGGGCATTAGCGCCACATCTATTATTTTTAAATATCAACGACTGCTTAATCCATTATTAGTATGTTCTAATATTGTGTCTACGATGGAAAATCTAAAGAACATAGAGGGAATTAATTATTACTTCCTAGAGACAACCAATATGAAGACTGTGACTAACAAAATTTTTATTCTAACTAAAAACAATGTCACCTTTAAGAAGACAAGATGGAAAAGCAATTCCGTAAGGAGTTAGGGACCAATTTGTAGGGAACAAATATAATGAATAATGATTAAAAAGAGAATTGTTGGCAATTTAGATTACTTGGAATGAAATCCAATCCTACATGTAATAAGAACCTTCATAGAATGCAAAATATTACATGTTTAGATGTTTGAATGATTTCTTATAGTACATCTCCCCATTAAGTATGATTTATGGTTTTTCACTTATATCGGTAATTTGAACCTTATGGGTTAATCTCTGCATGCTACATGGTTATATAGAGAGGAGATTCATCTTCAAGGATGCATATATGGAGAGGAGATTCATCCTTTTTTAATTCATATTAAATGAATTAAAATTAAAGATTTTAGTTGAATATTCTAATCTCACTGACCTAATTTGCTACCAGGAGAGGTATGGAATGTAGCACTGCACAACAATTTTTTTGTTATTCAAATTAATTGGCACCACAGCTCCATAAGCAACCTACATTTTTATCACTGTGAAGTTTCATTATTAATTTTGACTATTTTAACCCTCACTATTAATTTTCTTATTATATAATCAAATTCCTTACACATTTTAAAATATCAAGCTATATTTTTATCACTGATTGCATCAAAATTGCTCGTATGTGTTCACATATGAGACTAATGAATTTAACAAATGAAATAAAACGAAAGAAATTCCAAATCAGAAAGTTGCCACAGACCTAATGAGGGAAAATAACACCACATTCAACTCACATATACAACCAAAAACGGATGGATAAACATTATATCATAACCTAAATACCAAACAACTCCGTATTTTTAGGATTTTCTATTTTTCTGATTGTAGTAATTACTTTGTGTTTTGCAAGAGCCGCATGAGAGGTTTATAAAGGAAGATAATATGGAGACAATTTTTACAAAAATTCGGGGGAAGAGAGAATGTTGAATTCATATGCAAGAATCTCGATAACATATATAAATACGGTAATATAGACATGATAGTGACAGAACAAACCTCTCACTGTGGTTATGTCGAACCTTCTGGCTTGCAGTCTGCTCGCAGAATATTGTCTTTGGATAGACTCAAGTCAACTATATTTGGTGATAGTTTTAAATTTTAATTTGTAGATACATGATTATTTGATGCGTTGTTTGATCACATTTTCATATTGGTACATATTTGCAATAAGAATTGATGCATCAAATTTTGTTCAAGAGATACAAATTTGAAACAATATTCTAAACTCCAAATCATAAACCGTATAAATGAATTGTGGATGCAAATGTTGAATACTACAAATGAAATGATAAACAAGAAGTTTTTAAATCCTAAATACAAAAATAAACATTGTACATTCAATTCTTACCATGGACACCTAATGTAAACATGACATTGGGGTATTAAGCACTAATTTCTCTCGTTGAATAACAATGTAAACATTTATTCGATCGCATGTAGAAGATTTAAAGTATTGTTATTCAATCATGTGTTCTCGTGAGCCATGCGTTACAAGATCCGTCAGAATGACAGGTTTTATAGAGACGTGGAGATAGACTATCCAACATTAAACGATCTTTCGGAAGAAGAGGGAGATGTATCAGACAGAATTCGCCATGTAGAATCTGAGATACAAGATGGTACAAGAGAATGTGTTGGAAGAGATGGACCGCAGGATATATCCAGGTCGAAGTAGAACGAATACAAAATCTTCCGTCGTTTGCTTTCATACTACATAATCCATGAAGGGAGATGGAGGAAGTCATTGTTGTTTGAGAATATATATTTGAGATCGGTTAATGCTCTTGATCGCCCTCGATCGGCTCTCTTCAATCAATGAATACAACATAGAGGGTATGTTATCCATGGCATTTCCAACTTTGTTCCCTACGAGAGATGCATAATGGTTGCAACCGAGGATTAAACGAGTACAATTTCATGATTATGTCAAGCATTTGATAAGGTATCATAACAATAGGTTTGGAAAGCACCTGCATTTCTATATCACGCACATAATAAACAAGTGTGGCAATCGCACTTGTCAGATAAAGTTGCTTCAATTTTTGTCAAAATAAAATTGGAGGACAATGTTCCCATGACTATCGAGGACTTACATCATCATATTAATAACACGACCGATGATAAGTCAGCGTAACAAGTGATGTGTTTCGGATCAAAGCTTCATGGGACTAGGTCTTATCGGGTACTCATGTTGTAGTCGTAATGATTTGATTTTTCAGTTGAGTAGCCCTTATATTTTTTTCACGCTTACCTCCACGAACACTAAGGGGTTTGATTTACACCGCTTAATTCCTGCGAACCTCCTTTGAATTCTTCAAGGGCTTATAGGTGGAGGATTGAAAACGTGATAGATTATCCTCATATTGTCATGACTTACATGCACCAAATATTTGAGATATTTCATGAAGAGGTGATACATAAACTAATTGGTGCAAAGGATTATTGTTGTACATGTTTGTATATTTTTTGTTCAATTAAAATTTATTTAAAGATGTCCAATTATGTTTTCGGTTTGATTTATTGTCGATATTATGAATAAGAGGTTTTGTAAGCCTCGTGGTTTTATGGGCATGATGTTTTTAAGGTTTGAGTGACAACATCGAGGGCCTACATCTGTACAAGATTCATGTGGGTGCCCTATAGCCCTTGCATGAAAACATTGGATTGGACGGATGAGAATTGGGTTACGGCAGCAAGATCATTTTTTGATAGATACATTACTTCGTGGAATAACATTGGGATGGGTCTTAAAAGATGTATATTTTATTCGTGTCCGTAGTCACAACCAATAAAAATGATTTTCATAACGTTTTTCCTTTTGTGTTTCCTCGCATACATCGGTACATGTCATTTACATGAAGTAGTTGGGTTCTCCTCATGGATGTGATCCCTAAAAAATCCTATAACTCATCGATATAAATACTCAATATTGTAGGAAAGCATGAGGGAAACCCTACTTGACCCCAATGGTAATCTTGAAGAAGTCAAAGAACCCAAGAAACGAGTTGGAATATGGCCTTAACCTCCTCATATAGGCACATGATGGCAAATTTAGAAGATTTTGGAAATGTAAATCTCTCGAGCCTCAGGAGAGAGATTTTGCATAAAAGAATAAAAGACTTTCCAAAATTCGACAAAGCAACAGAAAACCTTAAGAGCAATGACGTGCTTCCTCGATGATGTCCCAAAGAGAGAGGATGTGGTTAGTGGTTTGGTAGGTTGGTCAAAACCTCGCCCGTCCCATAACTCGTAGTGATTTTGTTCTAGAAAATCAAAAATTCACATGTGGAGTATGGTAGTATAAATCTTAGCAAATGTGTGACACACCATGATCATTATGTAGTTAGGATCAGATATGGGTACTGATTTGTGGATGGGGTAAATAATGTGGTTGGGCCAAGACCTTGAAAGGCATGTACAAACCACTTGGTTGAAGAGATCCACTAAATAAATGTTTAGGATGTTGAGTCCCTTCTTGAAGAGTTCTTCCTGGAAGTCCTCCTCATCTGCTGATTTGTTGCTATTTATAGTTGAGATGGAATTTTTAACATTTGTGTTGGTGAATATGTGATAAGTAGGTGGAGAGACCACTCAAATCTAGGGTTGTCAGGATGTCATAAAGGATAGAGGTGTGAGCAAACAAGGAGTTAAGATCAAAATCCTATGGGAAAGGGGAATGTCAGGGGAGAATGGTACACCAGAAGTGCTTGGGATCATGAACTCTTGTCGATAGGTAGATTGGTAATTATTTTCGGGATCTTGCCCAACAACACATGTCCACATCTGAGAGAGAACTGTCTTAAGCAACCAACACAGTTTGCATGGATTTGTTTGTTTCTTTAAAGCATGTAAATGCATCCTACAAGTCCTCATCCTCTTTTATATCCCAAACCATGTTCAAATAAAAATCTCGTCTTCCAAACATATGAAGATCACTCAAATTCATCCGATTTGGAGGAACATGAGAAAGTAATTCCCACTCATCCATTTCATCCACGCCTACAAAAGTTTTTATTTCATCATCATCAGTGTCTTATATCTCTTCTTCATCCATTACATCCTTTTCGTTGACATACCACGCACAATAAATATTATTTATTCTCTCCGATATCCCAAAATTTCTCCCTCATGCTACATATGTCCCTGTGTACATCATGAAAGGGTTTGTAAAACAACTCACTCCAAAAAAAGCTCTCATGATCCTCTGAACCGCTTTCAAGAATGGAGAAATATCATAGCCATAAAGCGTATTTACGTGGTAAGGCGTGTCCCTTAGCTTCCATTTGTTTTTCTTTCTCTTTTCCTTAAACTACCACAATCTAGCAACATCAATCAACAAGATGGATTCCAACTCTACTTGACGGTCTTTATATGCCTCAATGAAACATGATCCACCATTATCCTCTTCAGACAGCATGCTCACTTTAAGAAACACCTTCTAAACAACATTTAGAGTCATAAATGTACAAATCGCACCGAACCAACAATAACTTTAGTAGCATGTGGCATGTTTTTTGTGCCCTAATATCATGTTCTACAATCATATCTCACAAAAAAACTTCAGTTGACACACAATGTTAAATCTTCCCCTCTACATCATCCAATATCCTCTTCAACATGTCATAAAATCTCTTTGACCTCTTTTCCACCTTTCAAGCATATTTGTATACTTCAACATTGTGTGTCTCGAAACAACAAGATGGGAATCGACATTATCACGCCATATAGCCAACTTGTTAATCATAGGATCTCATGACATCTTTAAAAGGAACTTGTCTATGATATCCTCGATACTGGAGGCACCGGGTACATACTGGGTGAATCAAATCCCACATGATGCCAAAGTAATTCTAAAACTCCACGATAATAAATATTTGTAGATTTGAGGCTTGCTCCAAGAAAATACACTATGTTCCTTGCCTATCCAAGGGATCTGTTGACTAAAACCGCCTCAACCCACAAATTGGACACCAACATGATCATGTTTCATCGAGTCATATAAGGACCATTCAAGACACTTGGAATCCATATCATTGATTGATGTTGTTAGATTGTGGTCATTTAATGCGAAGAGAAAGAAAATACAAATGGAAGTGGGGGATATGCCTCATGTCATATGCATATGGTCGTGATATTTCTCTGCTCTCAAATCGGTTTAGAGGATCACGAGAACTTTTATTGCATGATCAATTTTACAAAAATTGTGATGTACACAAGGACATAGGTAGTACGAGGGGGAAATTTTGGAAAATTGGGAGAGAATAAAGAATACGTACGTCGTAACATGCCGATAGAAAGGATGTAATGGATGAAGAAGAGATAAAAGATAGTAATGATGATGAAATAGAGACTTTTGTAGACATGGATGGAATGGATGAGTGGGAATTTCTTTCTCGTGTGGTTCCTCCAAATCAGGTGAATTTGAGTGATATTAACAAAATTCACCTTATTTTTATTCCAAAAAAACATTGGGATGAGTTTTAAAATATGCACATTTTTAGGCGGATGGGCTCGTTAAATCTCAATACAATCAATAATTTGAGGAATCTCTATATTATTAATACTCTAAATATGTTTGGCATACAATTTGATCACATTTCCATATCAGTACATATTTGTAATAAGAATCCAATACATCAAAAAAATTCAAGAGACACAAATTTGAAACCATATTCTAAACTCCAAATCATTAAATGAATCATGGATGCTAATGTTGAATACTACAACTAAAATGATAAAAAAGAAGAAGAGTAAATCATAAATAATAAACAATAAATCCTAAATACAAAACATAAACATTGTACATTCAATTCTTACCATGAACACTTAATGTAAACATGACATTGGGGTATTAAGCACTGATTTCTCTCATGAATAAAATTATAAATATTTGTCTTCGTAACCTATATATCATAAACTATAAGAACAAAAATCCGCACACTATATTGTAAACCCTAAAGAATCCAAAAAAATCTCCCACAATTAAAGACTTAACAAAACCCTCAAAAGCCACATAACACGATGAAGTAATAGTAAATTATAACATGATGCTTCAAATTATCTTAGTGTCACGTTTACAAAGTTATATTGGTGATATGGTTTTATGATATAAATATGTATTAAACATTTTTTTTATGGCTCTAAGGGTTTAATTTTAAATGTTTATCAATTTTACTATTAGAACTGCCCATTTTATTAAAAATATAAGAGAGTTACAAGAGAAAGGGCAAGCCTTTAAAAACTCACTATCCCACAAAAAAACCATGAAGGGACCACGAAATTCCCAAAGGGAAAATGAAAAAAACACAAGGAAAAGCATTAATGACACATTAAAACAAACTAGAGAACGTTAAGCACTTATCGTCAGCGCTCCAGGAGGATGAGGAAGTTTATACCGAGGATGAATGTAAACCCCACTAGCCAGCTCACTCAACAAAGAAGGATCGCCCCGTAAGCCATCTTGATCGGGAATTTGAATCTGTAGAGGCACCATAATTCCCAACCAAGGGCGGAGATCCAAAAATGCCTCGAGCCACAACCCTCCCCACTCGGAGGATGTTATCTTGGCCTCAAAAGGACGAATCTAAAGGGTGACCTTGGGGAGAGGAGGATAAAGGGTGCAGTAAGAGAGGATTTTGTGACACGTTCCTCGTGGATAAGTCATGTCAGGGGTCAGTAAGTAAAGGGTAAGGAGGGACCCGACTCATCTTGCAAGGAGCACTCCTGTGTGTGCAAGTAATTCCCGTAGGTGAGAAAACTCCGATAAATGTAGAATCATGTTTTATATTTTGTTTAATTATAAATGATTTATGAGAAAGTTACATTTCCCACCCTTAATTATCAAAATAGGATTTGTGGAATGAATTTCTCTTCATTTTTTATATTAACAACACCCGAGAATATAATTCTTATTGACATAGTAAAATTTAAGGCTATTAATGTTATTTTTAGATGTCTTTTCTTGTATAAGCTTGACAATCAAGTGTTTCAATACTTATTAGAAGATTTTAAAAAAATTCATGCTCGTTTAGATACCATTTCTTTTGTAATAGTTGTTTGTATTGTTTTGTAATCCTAGAAAACTTTTTTATTTGTTTATCTATATCTAAGGCTTAGTGCTCATGGAAAACATTGTCGTTAACTTAATTATCTACAATCATAAAAAAATAATTACTATCTTATCTATATTTCCAAATATTTAATTATATTCAAACAATAATATTTGTAAACACTCTTTTTAGCAAATTAAAATACTCTTTGAATTCCCTAAACGTAAAAGGATCTTTGTTCTATAAGAACACTTATACAAACTTTTAATATTGTACACTTGACCCTAAATTCTAATCTTGAAACCGCAAACCATATAAACAAATCGTGCACACTAATGTTCAATAATACAAATGAAATACTAAACATGAACATGAGTAAATCATAAATAATAAATAAAAACGTAAACACTATACATTCAATCCTTACAACGGACACTAAATGTAAAGGTGACAATAGGGTTTAAACACTAATTTATCAAATTGAATAACAATTTAAACATTTATATGACATTGTCAGAAACAGATACCGTAGACATTAAGTCTAAAACCCCGCATTACGATATCGTAAACCATAAGACTCAACAAAACTCTCGCATTAAACACTTAACACAAAGGTCGTGACTTGCAATACAAAATGAAGTAAACGTAAATGATAACACAATGCTTCAGATGATATTAGTGTTGTGTTTACAAAGTTACATTGGTGATCTGTTTTTATGATATGAATTTGTATTAAACATTTTTTTTTCCAGATGTGAGCACTTATTGATATCGTGCACTATAAAATCTTAACATGGAACACATAACTCTATACATGCGATGAAGAAATTTTTAAGGATAAATTAACCACTTAAACACTCATTCAACATGATAACCACTATTGTGATCCCCGAACATCACTTGGTCACTTTGAATTACGCAAACTCTCATTCAAAATCATTAATTATAAACCATAAATGACAACTAGAGAATCTTATTTCCTAGAAATATAATTTAGTTGTAAATTTATTTTGAAATTACGAGTTTAAATATTTTATATATATAATAAATTGATATAAATGTATTTTGATGATAATTTATATGAAATATAAACACATAAAATATATTTTTGAACTAGAAGAATATCATGAATTTAATAGTAAAATACATTTTTATTATAAAATATACATTAAATCATGTATATTAGAAAGCAAGTATTATTATATGCACGAATAATTTCACTTCTAAGAATAGTGAGGTGAATAAATTTTAAGTAACCTTGTTTATATAATTGATTTTTGTTCCCGCATATGTAATTACCATAATAGAAAAGAACCATATATTGTAAACAAGATGTGATGTCATAGATGGTGCTTTGTTTGTTATTTTTGTTTGTCTGATTTGGTAGTTTTGTGTGTAGGTTGTGAAAGAGATGTTTCATCCGTAAGTTTTTGGGGATCAAACAGCATGTAACTCACAAAGAGCATCATGTGCACGTCAATTACGTATTAGGACTCAAGTGAGGTCCCTGAGAATGTGGAGAATAACATAAATACGTGTGATCAAAATTTATCTAGGAAAATGAATGATATGGATTCTTTCATGTGTGAATGATGCGGGTATGAGGTCTATGAACAGAGAAAATGTGAAATGTTAAGCAACATATTTTAAAGGGAAAATGATAACCAATATTCTAGGGATAATGCACATGTTCTCAAGCTCCGAACAAAACATTCAAGATTGATACCTTATTTTGAAAAATGGTGTTTATAATTGCTCGAATCGAGTTACACACAATTTTACTCATTGCGTTATGGTGTGCATTTGAATAAAATGCTTGATTCTAGACAGAAATTGAAGGAAGTGATGCGATGGTTGTTATTCATGTGTGGTATATGCAAAGAATCTTACTCGACCTATAGTCGTCAAGTTCTCTACTAAGGCATTATTTTCCATAGATGCAAGAGTGAACAAGGAGGTCATCATTTTTCGAAGTGGAACAATATGGATCCCAGAGATCAACTCGATGTGTTGCGTGCATCGACACGGTGATGGACTATTTTTAGCAAAAACTTAAAATGGTCATAAATTTTGATCCAGGTGTTCATTTGAGCCCGTTTTTTTTAAACCACTTGTTTTGAAGAGACAAACACACCGCTCAACCCACCTTTCCGGTTGGATCCATTTTCGACAAATTTTGGGCGCGAAATCCACCATCTGGGGGCCAAAAATTAGGATTTAAGTTTCAATTCAGTTTTTTCCTATTTTTGGGAATTAGTTATTTTTAGTCTCTTACATGCATAGTAGGTTAGAAATTTGGAAATTCCTCTAATTTAGGCATGTAGAAAATAAGTGGCAATTTTTGTGCCCATGCGAATAAGCATGCGAACTTACTAAAAATAACAGGTTCTAGTAAACTGCTAAAAATAGTAAATTTCGCCACCTAAAGTAGATTTAATTGAAGTTAGTTAGAGTTTGCATGGAAACTTGAGTTGGGGGTTGTTTTCTTATTTAAGACGCATTGTATTTCATTATTCAATAACGAAGAAGAGAATTTTTTTCTGAGTTCAAGGTATTTGTAATGTATTGAGTGTGTGTTTAAAGTTTGGCTACATTATCTGGTATCAGAGCAAGTTCGAGTCTTGGTGGAGGAAAAAAACAATGGCAAGAAGAGGAAGAGGAAGAGGAGGTGTTATTTCCTAGATGAATAGAAACATGCAAGATCTGCAGAGGCAAGTTGTTGAGCTTACTACAATTATAGCCCAAAGATAAAATCAAGGTGGAGATGAAACATATGAAGAAGTTTTGAAGAGGAGGAAGCATAAGGACCACCCTTAGATTTTGAAGAAAGGATTTTGAGCATTAGAAGGAAAGAATGATGGGATAAGAGTTGATGTTTTAGAATATGGAGGTAGCCTAAAACTAGAGGAGCTGATAGATGGTTGACTAGCATGGGAAAAAAATTGAGTGGAAGGCTATGTTAGAGGAAAAGAAGGTAAAATTTTCATGCACGAAATTAAAAGGTCATGTTATGTTATGGTGGGATCACCTAAAAAAAGAGGTCAAGAAAGGGGAAATAAAGGATTAAGACCTAGAGTAAGATGGAGAAACTAAAAGATAAATTTCTCCCGTGGATTATGCATAAACCCTTTATAGGAGGTTTCAGAATCTCATACAAAACTTACAAATCATGCAAGAATACATAGATGAGTTTTACAAGTTTTCCATTCGTGTAGAGCATGAAGAAACTGAGGAACAAATGGCTGCAAGGTATGTAAATGGATTAAAATTTTCTATTCAAGATGAGCTAAGCATGCACATGATCAAGAGCATGGAGGATGCTTATCAACTAGCTTTAAAGGTCGAGAAAAACAGAACCGACATAATTTTTAGGAGATCACCTGGGATGAATAGGGGGCATCATCCTCCTTTGGGGACGAGTTGGTTTCAGTCAAGGTAGAGGAGAACAACCTCGTGGAGTGGAAAAGAAAGAAGATACAAGACAAGATCTCCCAAATCAGCAAAGAGGTAGAGGATTTCCTAGGGGAAAAGGATATGTTAGCGATAGAGGATGGGAGGCTCCACAAAGACCATTTGTTTTCTACAGATGTGTGAAGAGGGGCATAGGAATTTGAATTCCTGCATTATTATACACATGAAAAGAGGCAAGAAGATCCTCCAAGAGTAAATCTTTTTGAAGTTGAACAAGAAGAAGAACATGACCTAGAAATTCCACCAGATGTGGGAGAAAATATGATGATCAAAAGGATGATGATTGCTCCAAGAAAGGAGGTCAAGGGGATGCATGGATACGTACAAATATTTTCAAGAACAAGATGCACTTCAGGAGGAAAGGTATGTAATGTTATTATTGATGGTGGTAGTTGTGAGAACATGGTTTCAAATGAGATGGTTGAGAAACTAGGCCTGCATTGTGAGAAGAATCCTAACCCTTACCATATTGCATGGTTTAAGAAGGATAATGAATTTATTGTTGATAAGAGATGTTTAATAAATTTTTCTATTGGTAAAATTTATAAGGATGAGATTTGGTGTGATGTTATTCCTATGGATGCATGTCATATCTTTGCTAGGAAGACCATGGCAATTTGATAGAAAAGTAATTCATGATGGGGAAAGAATACTTATACTTTTGGAAGGATGGCACAAAAATAGTTTTGCTTACCTCTTAAGGAAGAGGGGAAGGCTGAAAATATGCTTTCTGTAAAATAATTTGTGAAGGAGGAAAAGGAAACAGGGTTTTGTTATGCATTGGTCACAAATAAAGATGAATCTACAAGTGCACAAATACCAGTAGAGACAACAAAATTAATAGAAGAATTTTTTGATGTTATTCTTGATGAGCTACCAGATGGGTTACCACCCAAAAGAGATATTCAACACCATATTGATTTGATCCTAGGGTCTTCACTCCCAAATCAAGCAGCTTATAGGATGAGCCCTAACATTGCATGCATAATTGAATAAGCAAGTGACAGAGCTCATGAGAAAGGGTGTAGTAAGGGAGAGCATGAGTTCGTGCGCAACTCCAGCTTTATTAACTCCAAAGAAGGATGGAACATGGAGAATGTGCGTGGATAGCAGAGCAATCAATAAAATTACAATCAAGTATAGGTTCCCAATACCTCACCTTGATGATATGATGGATGTGCTTGTTGGATCTAGGTATTTCACCAAGATTGATCTTGAAGTGGTTACCATCATATTTGGATCAGAGAAGGAGATGAGTGGAAAACAACATTCAAGACAAGGGATGGATTATATGAGTGGTTGGTGATGCCATTTGGGTTATCTAATGCACCTAGCACTTTTATGAGGTTGATGAACATTGTGTTATGGGAGTACAATGGTAAGTTTTTGTGGTTTATTTTGATGATATCTTGATTTTCAGTAAAACTAAAGAAGAACATTTGAGGCATCTGAGGGTGATATTTGAAGTGTTAAGGAAAGAGAAGCTTTATGCAAATTTGAAGAAGTGCATGTTTATGCAAGAGATTTTGGTATTTTTGGGTTTTATTATTTCAAGTAGATGGGGTAAAGATGGACTTAGAAAAGATAAAGGCAATTATTGAATGACCTACTCCATGAGTATAACAGAGGTAAGAAGCTTTCATGGTTTAGCAACATTTTACGTAAAGTTCATTAAAAATTAGCAGTATTGTAACACCTAAACAGATTGCACAAAAGGAAGGAGTTTTTGTGGACAAAAGCAACTGAGGATAACTTTAAGTTCTTGAAGAAAAAGGTGACAGAAGCACCTATTTTGGCACTACCATATTTTGATAATGAGGTTGATTGTGACACCTCACATGTGGGTATTGGTGTTGTCCTAAGTCAAGGCGGGAAGCCAATAGATTTCTTTAGTGAGAAATTAAATGAGGTAAGAAAGAACTAATCTACTTATGATGTGGAATTTTATGCAATTGTACAAGCATTGAGGCATTGGAGGCATTACTTAGTGCCTAAGGAGTTTGTGTTATTTACAAACCACATAGCCCTGAAGTATGTGAATACACAAAAGAAGTTGAATAATAGGCATGCAAAGTGGGTATCATTTTTGCAGGGTTATACCTTTTCTCTAAAGCATAAATCAAGAAAATAGAACCAAGTTGTGGATGCATTGAGTAGGCATGTGACTCTATTTACAACTATGGAGAATGAGGTGGTTGGTTTTGAAGCAATAAAGGATTTGTATTTTTTTGATTCTGATTTCAAGGATATTGTTGAAAGGTTAAGTAGTCCATTGTTTGATGCATAGGTGATGTCCAGGATGAGTACCTTTTGCAGGATGACTATCTATTTAAGGGACGAAAACTATGTATTCCACTAGGTCTATGAGAGACAATATAGTGAAAGAGATGCATAACGGAGGATTGGCTGGGAACTTGGTAAGGATAAGACTATAGCTTTAGTAGAAGAGAAATACTATTGGACAAAGATGAAAAGATATGTGGTAACATATGTGGAGAGGTGTAGAATTTTCCAAGTCTCGAAAGTCCACGCACATAATACAGGGTTGTATATGTCATTTCTTGTTTCCAAAGGACCATGGACAGATTTGAGTATGAATTTGGTTTTGGGGTTACCAAACACATAACGAGGTAATGACTCAATTTTTTTGGTGGTTGATAGGTTCTCTAAGATGGTTCATTTTATTACTCGTAAGAAAACTAGTGATGCAACATGAATTGTATATTTGTTTTTCAGAGAAGTTAAGTTGCATGGTGTTCCAAAAACCATTAATTCAAATAGGGATACAAGGTTCTTAATTCATTTCTGGAGGACTTTATGGAATACGTTGGGAACTAGACTATAATTCAGTAGTATCTATCATCCTCAGACCGATGGGAAAACAAAGGTGGTAAATAGGAGTTTGGGAAACCTGTTAAGGTGCATAGTTGGGGAAAAGCCAAAACAATGGGACTTAGCATTACCACAAGTTGAGTTTGCTTATAATAGCTCAATAAATAGATCCACAGAAAGTATCCATTTTATATTGTGTATGGGAGTAATCCAAAAGGGGTGTTATATTTGGTAAAAGTACCAATTGATGCAGAGTTAGTGATGATACAAAAGCGTTTGCAAAACATATACAATAATTGCAGGAAGAAGTGCGGAAGAAGCTAAAAAATAGCTATAATAAGTATAAGAAAATAAAAAATGTGCACAGAATGAGAAATGTGTTTACAGTGGGAGAATTTGATATGGTATACCTTCGAAGGAAAGGTTTCCAAAAGGAACCTATAACAAGTTTAAGTACAAGAAGATTGGTCCCTTCAAGATCATGTGTCAAAGATAAATGATAATGTTTTATGAGGTAGAATTACTAAGAAATTTTGATATTTCTCCAGTATTCAATGTTTCATATTTATATTATTTTCATGGAGATAGTGAAGAAGGGGATGTTATTGAAGAAGTAGTAGATTGGAGGTAGCAATAGGTTCTAGTGAAAAAGAAAGAAGAAGTAGATCATATTTTAGACAAGAAAATTGTGAACACGCAACATGGACAATACAATAAATATTTGGTACATTGGAAAAGATTGGAACAAGAGGACAACACATGGGTCACAGAGTGGGAGATTAAGAAGTTGGATAAAGATAAATGGCAGAAATTTAAAGAAGAAAACTTGCAAGAGCTGCGTTTTTTTTTCAAACAAGGGAAAATAATGGACTATTTTTAATAAAAACTTAAAATGGTCATAACTTTTGATCTGGGTGTTCATTTGAGTCCATTTTTTTAACCACTTTTTTGACGAGACGAACGCATCAAATCATCCTAATTTATTGTTTGAGATCATTTCGACAAATTTTGAGCCCGAAATCCACTATCCGGGAATCAAAAATTAGGATTTAAGTTTTAATTTGGTTTTTTCCTATTTTTGGGCATTAGTTATTTTTAGTATCTTGCATGCATATTAGGTTAGAAAGTTGGAAATTTCCCTAAGCATATAAAAATAAGTGACAAATTATGTGCCCATACGAATAAGCATGCAAACTTACTAAAAATAGCAAGTTCTAGTAAACTACTAAAAATAGTAAATTTCACCACCTAGAATAGATTTAATTGAAGTTAGTTAGAGTTTTATGGAAACTCGAGTTAGGCTTATTTTCTTATTTAAGATGCATTGTATTTCATTATTCAATAACAAAAAGAGAATTTATTTTCTTTGAGTTAAAGAAATTTGCAGTGTATTGAGTGTGTGTTTAGAGTTTAGCTACATTACACATGTGGAGGAAATATCGATAGTGTGTATGAATCTTGTGTCAGCAAATAACTCATGCGCGCGGTGGGCAAAGTACAAATATAGTGGACATGATTTTCTTTCACCATGAAATATCTTATGTTATGACACTCCTTCCATGTCGAGTTGAGGACGTGGATATTCTTGTAGTTAAAAGATAGAATATAGGGCAGAGTACGAATGTATGTTAGTCGATCACATGTTCTTGAGGCTTTGCGTTACAAGATTTGTAACGATTGTGTATTAAAGAGACGTGGAGATAAACTATGTAGCATTAAATGAGAGAATATGCCATGTAGAATCCGAGATATAAGATGGGATGAGAGAACACACTAGAATAGATGGCGTGGAGGATATAGCCAATGTCAAAGAAAAATGTTCTATGAAGCAAAGTGCCCTTATTGTTGCTTTGAAGTTAGGTCACTAATTTTGTTTTTGTCAAAAAATTGGATGACAATGTTCTTACGCGATCATGTCACTACTTTTATTATTGTTAAAAAAATTGGATAACAATATTCCTACGATAATTGAAAACTTACGTCATAACATTAATAAGACGACCTATGATAAGTTGGTAGAAAAGGTGATGCGTTTCGGAGAAAAGCTTCATGGGACTCACCTACTTGTACTTGTGTCGTAGTCAACAAACTGATATGATTATTCAATTGAGTTTACATTTATTGTCGCAGACACTTTGTGAGCTTTGATTTCCATTGGTTGATGCATAGTGAACCTCCTTCGAATGCTTCGTTTGGGAGAAAATTTATCGGGGGAGAAATTGGTGGGCTTTTTACCAATGCTCTCGTAATCTAAGTCCCTCTACTTAACCTAGCAAGTGCAGCTGCCCTATATGCATGTGCCACTAAAAAGGTAGATTTTCCTAGTGGCCTTTCAAATGGGGGATCCAACATGGGCACTCCATTGACCCCGCGACAAAGCTAGAAATTGTCTTGCTATAGAGGAATTTGTCAAAAGAGCGGTAAAGGAGTGAGAATATTAAATAAGGGGAAACTAATGTTGCAAGTAGGAAATAAGATGCTTACAAACACTAGTTATAAGTTTCATCCCATGCATTAAAATCAAGAGGAAACAACTTTGCAAGTAGCAACAAGAACAAACATAATTTATGATAACAAAGTATCGAGAAATCCCTTAGTCAAAGAAAGCTAGAAACTCCTTCAGATTGATTGCTCAAAAAAATTGTACATAGTGGAGAAATGAAGAAATTTGAAAGGAAAATGACTAACTATTTTCACTCACCAGTAAGTAAAAGTTCTCTCATGAACTTACAATAATACAACCAACTAGAAGAATCTCATAATTAGAACCCCCTTTGAATAAGGAGCTCATTACAATTTATGGCAGAGGAACAACTCTTCGTCTTCCTAATGACCCTCCATATGCGTTATTTCTGACTTTAAACTATTCATATTCCTACAAAATATTAAGTCCCTTTTATAAAATCAAGGTGACTTAATTACATCATATTTTTGAATAACTTAAAGGCATATCAAAAAGTGCAAACCCCAACAAGAATTAGAACACTTGAAGAGATAGAAAGTTGGGGGAAGAAAGATAAGAGAGAATGAGAGAGGATGTCACTCCTAATGAAGTCAGATGATCCTTGTTGATGGAAAGCTCCAATGTGATGAAATTTTGAATCTTTGCAATCTTTGCACTCTGTGAAACTCCTTTAAAATGGCTCACTACCGCTTTGGGAAGAGAGTTTAAAAACACCGCTAAATCAAATCATGGCCAATGACCAAGAATGCGACTCATGAGGATTCTCTTAGAAAAGATAAGAGCTCAAAATTGAACCTTCCAAGTTGAATGAATTGTTTCCGCCGATGACCGCAACCATGTAGTGAGTGTCGAAAGACACTGTCAGGATCTCCGAAGATGAGTTCTGAAATATCCATGAGAGACGCCAAAGATGCTTCTTGCGAAAATTTTACAACCCACTAGCGAAGATGATATATCGCAGAGACGGACATCAATCTCAATGACAATGCCCATTCAAAAAACTTGATTCCCGTCGTCTCTTAACACTTACTATTTCTGGGACATGAGGGACATCATTAAGGGACATGAGGGAAAACTTGATTCTCTCATCACTTGATGTCCCTCAAGCATTAAGGGACATGAGGGACATCAATTTTCACATGGCACCTCAGCTTGACACTTGGCAGAGATCTAATGGTGGAGGGATTTGGCCAAAAAGCATGCAAGAATCACCTCGGAGGCCGAAAGTTGATCGCATGAGGAACCGAAGACTTATTAGGGTTGGGTGCATTTTTATGTCCATCATTCCTCCGCACAAAGGGACATGAAATTCATCAACTTACACGGCGTGCCGAGCCGCCACTTGTCACGATCCGGACTCTTGAGGAATGGGTCATGCAACAAGCACATAGTCCGAAATGAACTAGCACTCGAGAGGTCGTATGTGTGACCAAAGTGCTTATTGGGGTTGGGAGCATTTTCATGCCCTCATGTCTCTTATATCTTGAGGAATGAAAGGGACACAAAATTGCGCCAAGCACCCAGAGCTGACATGTGTCCTCACTGAAATTTGACTAACTCTCGAACTTGTTCCTTGAGGGCAACTTCAAACGGCGATATCTTGAGCTCTCGATGGACCTTTTTATGAATGGCTATATGAAATTCACTAAAAATGGCATTTTAAATCCAATGGTGGGGGTATTAGATCTTTATTCCTCCATTTACACCCTCAAAAATGGATTTATGGTTTGATCCCTTACCTCAGCACGAAAAAAATTGCCTACAAACCTATTGTACCAAGGTGTTGTGAAATATTTGATTTCACCATCTTGTAGGGATTTGAATTCACTTTCTGACGATGTCTTGTTTGGCTCCTAACTCCATCTAGAGCTCCTGGAATCACCTCCCAAATCTCAGAAGCTTTTTTGGCCCTCTACACTGCTTAGGCCTAGGAACCCTATTTTTTATCAAATTGCCCCAACTTCTCCAAATCCTTCTTGAATATTCCAAAATCACTTCCATGATATTTCTAGACCTTCAAACCGCCTTCGCATTAAATTTTTCTCCTTCGTTCCGCCCCAAGGAGTCCATCGGTCTTGGGAAGGCCAGTGGTAGCCCTTCCCAATACTGCCCATAAATAACATTTTTCAAGAACTCCTAAAATAACCTAGGGGACCGAGTTAACATCATCTAAGAGATCATGTGTAACGCCGCAAAAAGACGATGACGCTACGCTCGACGATGGCAACGACGACGCCGCGCCACAAACAAACAACCCGAAAATGCGACAATTTTTTTTTTTTTGCAAGGTAGTGGTTCTTGTTTGATTTATTTTATCTGCAAGTTTTGTGACCTGCTTGATCTTGGGAACTGATAAGCTTCAATCTTTTACTTTGTATTCCGATCGCAAAACTAGAACTACATGATTGTCGCAATTCCATTCACTCGAGATTTACTTCAATATTTGTTGTATTCGTCTCTTCCTTAGCGGATAATTTCGAGTTTCAAGCATGGTGATACAAGACTGCATAAGGGTATTTGACCGCTGACCCCGTTTTCACTTTATGATCCATTTTATAAGAGGATAAAGGTGACCAAGGTAAATGTATGTATTATAATTTTATTGATGTTTTTTTTTATATATTTGCAGAGATATGTTGCAAAGATAACACATATATTGCTATCTTGATGACTTTTAGAAATATTTTAATATATGTTCTTAGATATCTCTTTAAAGGGATTAGATACTTTTAATTTAAGTGATATATATATAGATATATTATCAAAGTTTATACTCAAATAAGTCTATATGCCTATACATACATTGAAATTTGAAATTAAAGGAATAAGAGTCAATTCGACCGGCATTTTAAATATGTATATTATCAAAATTTACACTTAAATGACTCTACATTGCCTTGCAAGGGTGTACTATAGGTATAATGAATTAAAAACTACATATATTTAAACAACAACAAGTTGAGAGGAATATGATTTTTACAATACAAAATTCTTTCAAAAGAGTCCTTTCAAAAATCGGTGGTCAAATATTAGAAGGATAATAGATGATTTTTTGGGATTGAAAGTTATACTGATAATACTTCACCAGCCCAATGTATTGGGGCTTCAACATCCAATGCCACCTTTATGGCTATCATTGGTCGACCCACATCTTTGGGTAATAAACATTAACCAACCCAATACAATGGGCGTTCAAACTGAACTTACGTTTTATGGTTGAGGCGGCGGGTGGCCCAACAACCATCTGTCTCCATAAAGACTCCCTGTCTGGCGTGAAGACCACTCCTACAGGCCGCATAAACATCTACTCACCAAGATTTTGCAAATCTTGAGCCTCCTCTTGGTCCTGCTTCTACTGTTGTTCGCCTTACAGGGCCGCGTGAAAGGGATGGGTGATTAAAAAAATGAGTTACAGGCAATGCAACAGGCGTGAGCTCTGACTGAATCGGCCCTGGCCGCGTAGGAGACCACATGGTGGTCGAAAAGGAAGCTACAGGCGCATGTGGTAGGTGTTTCACCACATTTCAACCGCCCCTGGCCACGTGAACCTCCATGGAGGTTGTAACTGGAACTACGGCGAGAGGTGTGGTGTCCAGGCCGCGCCCACGACCACAGTCCCTCCCTTTCTTCCTTTTTTTTTTGAGCGCTTTAAGCAAGCTGGTTGACCAACAATGTTGTTATCTATTCAGTATCGAATGCATCCTCAAATTGGGGGTCCTCCTTCGTAGTGTTTTATCAAAAACGGTGGAGGGACAGTGAAGGCGCACAAATATATTTTAGAATCGATTAAGGGACACTCTCACTGTCACACAGTCGATTTGAAGAAAAGAAAACTCAAACACACGTGCAGTGCGAAAATATCCTCGCTACCTTCACCTCCCAAGACATTTTCTCCAACATTGCATAGATCTCCTGTATCGTGCAGAGATAGAGAAGCACAAGAACTTGCTACATTGTCCGATCCTTTGATCAAGGAGTGCGCAATAGACCAACAAGACTCGGTTCTATTTTTTTTTTTGTCCTATATACAACTAGAAACCTAAAATGATTTATTCGTGGAGGAACAACGTATAGAGGTGGATCTGTTACATATCAGAATATTCATGGACAAGAAGAAAACAGTTTGCTTTGCCTTTTAGAAACCAAGAATAAAAGAAACAGACCTACGTGGATTATATTTATTAATTTCATTGATATCATTTATTGATTATGGCTTAGGATAGTATGCTTTATTAACATGAAGAGAATGTAATAGTATGTTGTTTTTAGAGAAGTCCTATAATAGTAAATCCGCTGGTTTTCATATTACTTAAACATGGGTAATATTTAAAATATTAGATCCCTTATTAATGAAATGTGGTAACGTACCTACTAAGCATAGAACTTGCATTAGAATTTCCTTCTACACACTTCAATAAACATAGCATGGGTTTTTCAAAAGGTTTGATTTTACTTCCTTCTATACTTTGCCAATAATTTTACAATGGATCCATAAATGAAGAAGGACATAAGAGAGTTAGAGCTTAGAATGTTTCATTGTCTTACTAAAAACCATTTGAAAATTTAAGCCTTTCCATCAAGTATAAAAGAAGGGATAATGCACTATTTTTCCAATCTTTCCAACTCATCACTTTCAAGTATCCAAACAAAATTTTAATATATTTTCTTTTGTAATTTCTTTCCAATATTCCACAAAAGAATTCAACAACATTTCCAATAAATTTTAGAGTAAGAAATACTATCATTTCAATGCAACTTTCCTTCAAAATCTTGTTACAATACTTTCTACTTCATGTGGAACAAATTTACAATAATGTAAACACTTTTCAAGTAAAATTTGCATTCAACCGTGTGACTTTGGGGAAAATATAGATTACAATGTCCTTTATTTTTTGAAATGGAAACAAGATGATACAACTTTCTTTCACATACAAATTTTACAACAAAATAATATATATATAAAGGAAAAAGGAAGAAGTCTTCACAAGCTCCAAGGTGTTCTTCATCCATGCTCCAAGTTCCAAGTAGTTCAAATCACAACCAAGATAGGGGGAGAGGCAACACTCTCCTCCCAACCAAAAACTCAATGGAGAAGAGAAGCAATCTCCTCCATTGACCCCCGAGCCCCAAACACAACACAATGAAAGGGTGGTCTCCAACTCAAGGCAACAACACTTGCTTCCACAATACAATTTCTTCACAACATTCAAAGCTAAAAAGAAACAAAGAGACACACAAATAACACCAAACATTTCACAACAAGGCTTTCATCCAAGCCAACAAGAGAAGGAACTATGGGAAAGTTTTCCTTATGCCTCCCCATTGAGATGAGATGCCCATCCAACCCTCCACAATAAAACTCAAGCCCCTATGACTCTTATGCCTCCCTCAAGTACCCCTTTTTCCTCCCATACTCTTATACCTCCCTCCTCTTATGGCTCCCTCAAGGACAAGGTAAGAATGTGAACATTCTTACCCAAGATGGGCATCCCTCTCAAACTCCCTCCACAATTTCCTATTCTACTCTTATGCCTCCCTCATGAGTTTTCCCATAGACCTCTCCTATACTACACCTTAAGCATTCTATCCATTTTTCCACAATACACAAAAGTAAACATACATTTTCTACAAATTTAAGCATAGAAGCAATAACAATAAGAAAGCAAAAAGGGGAGAAGGTCTCCTACCTCTCCATTGGAGAAGCCTAAACCAAGAAGCTTTGTCCAAGCTCCCTCCAAAACAATCCAAGCATGCAAATCCAAGCTCCTCTTTCTTTCTCCCAATTCTTTCCTTTCCAAACTAAAAAAACTCCAACCCCCTCAACAAGAGAGGAAATTTCCATAAATAGACAAAAGGGAAGGGTGAGGATGATGTGGCTCCATGTAGGATGCCACATCACACATCCTCAAACCACCTCCCATAGTCAACTCAACTCCCAAAACACAATAAATGGGTGGTTGGGTTGAATGACATCTCTTTTCCACATCCATCCCTTCCCATGTGTCTTAAGGCACAAATAAATGCAAATGGAAGAAAAGTGCACTCCAAAGTCATATTTCCCTTCCCAAAACAATAAATAATCCCCTTTTTGGCTTCCCAACCCATAGATATGGTTGGTAAGGGGTTTTGGGAAGTGTGGGACAAGTTCAACTTGTCCCACAAGTCCCCCAAAATTGCCCTAAATCTCAAATTCGAGATTCAAAGGATTTGGAGTGGTCAACACTCAAAACAAACATTCAATACAAGAGGAAAACACAAGGCTCAAGGAGCCAACCATCAAAATTAATTACACCTACTAGACTTCCCTCCAAAACTTAAAATTTAAAACAAGATGTTAAATTAATCAAAACATACTTAGCAAAAGTAATAATAAAAAAGACATCACAAATGAAATCATCTACTAAAGTAAGTTAAAACAAGTAAATAAAATTTTACCCCTTGGTCACATTAGAAAATTTCCCCCTCATGGAAATTTTTCTTAACAATCATAAAAAAATAAGAGTAACACAATACAATTCACTAGTTGCCTTGACGACCAATTGTTGTAACCACCCGACATCCTGTTGTGTTTGGTTCCCAATCCCCCTTTAGGTTGTGATCATGTTGTGTTTCCTGCAAAATACAAAATACCTCCTTCGGCCTTGCGACCGTGTTAAAATGTCCAAAATAACCATATGCATGAAATTTATTAACATCTATATGTAATTTAATTATCCATTATTTCAAGGTTTAAATCACAACTTAATCATGCATTCCTTCATTATCCAAAGTTATAGTAATGTAAATTCAACAACTACATTCTACTTATCATGGCAAGGAAATCCAATGTTAGAACACATGCAATATATCCATATACAAGTAATATCGGTATCAATAGTCTGTCCATGAGTCAGTGAAGATCATACTGAAAACAAAATCCAATCATAACCCAAATGCATCTACAAAACATCATACTAATCAATGTAAGTATAAGTCATGTCCATATCCAAAAGTCTGCATAGCTCAAAATGATAATCAACTAAGTGTCATAGGGAAGTGGGCATTACATCCCCCTCCCCTTAGTCTAGACTTCCTCCTGGAAGTCACTAAAATAAGTGTGGAAACTGAGCTCTCAATGATGTAGCATCCTCCCAAGTAGCAGCAGTCTCATCGTACCTGTCCCACTGAACACGTACCTGATCAATCTCTCTACCTCGAAGGCCCAGGGTCCTGCGCTCTAAAATACGTACGGGCTCCACCATCACCTGCCCCTGATCCTGCACCTGCAATGAGGTCCAATCTAATACATGAGAAGGATCTGCTACATATTTCCTAAGAACAAACACATGAAACACGTCATGGACGCGAGACAAGCTAGGTGGCAATGCTAGGCGATAGGCCAAGGGACCGAGGCGCTCCAAGATCTCGAAGGGACCCACAAACCTAGGAGCAAGCTTAGAACCTTTTCCGTAACGGATAGGGCTCTTATGCGGTCTGACACGAAGAAACACCTTCGATCCCACCTCAAAACTGCGATCTGTCCTATGTTGGTCGCATACTTCTTCTGTCTATCCTGTGCCTCCTGCAATCTCTGTCTGATCAAGGTAACCTGCTGCTCCATGTCCTGTAATAATGCTGGCCCAAGGGAAACCCTGTCCTCAATCCTGTCCCAACTAAGAGGTGTCCTGCACTCTCTGCCATATAATGCCTGAAAAGGAGCCATGCCTATAGAACTCTGGAAACTATTATTATAAGCGAACTCTACCAAATACAGATACTCCTCCCATCTCGACTGATGATCCATCACGTACATCCTGAGCATGTCCTCCAAAATCTGATTCACCCTCTCTGTCTGTCCATCTGTCTCAGGGTGATAAGCTGTGCTGAAATTAATCCTCATCCCGAGGGCATACTGCATGGTAGTCCAGAAATGAGAAGTGTACAAAGGGTCACGGTCGCATATGATCTTCCACGGAATCCCATGTAGTCTGACAATCTCATCAAGATATACTCGTGCCACCGCACTAGCCGTATAGGTAGTCTTCACTGGGGAAAAATGAGCTACTTTCGTCAATTTATCCACCGTGACCATGATGGCGTCGTGGTGGTATCTCGACGTCGGCAACCCAACAATGAAATCCATAGAAATGGTGTCCCACTTCCACTCTGGTATGGCGTGAGGATAGAGGAGACCAGCTGGATGTTGGTGCTCGGCCTTCACCCTCTGGCACTCTAAACAGCGTGACACAAATGAAGCTACATCTCTCCGAAGTCCTCTCTAGAAATACAACTGTCTCAAGGTGGCGTGCATCTTCTTCACCCCGGGATGGGCTGAATACGGTGCACAATGAGCCTCTGTCAAAATGTCATGTCTCAAGCCTCCATCTCTAGGAACATAAATTCGACCTCTGTGTCTGAGAAGACCATCTGCCTCTAGTGAAAATCCAACAAATCTCCCCTCAAGGGGTCTCTGAGACTCAATCTCTGCTCTAGCTGCAAGGTAGAAACTATCCTGAGGAAGCTACTGCAAGATCCTACTCCGCAAATATGTACCCACTGCGGTGGCCATAGCCACATGTCTCTGCCTACTCAAGGCATCTGCAACCACATTCTCCTTCCCTTTCACATGCTCTATCTCCATGTCATACTCACAGAGTAACTCCATCCAACGCCGCTGACGAGCGTTGAGATTGGGCTGCGTGAAGAGGTGGCGAAGACTCAAGTGATCAGTCCTGAGTGTAAATCTCCGGCCAAGAAGGAAATGTCTCCACCGCACTAAGGCATGTACTACTGCTGCAAGCTCAAGATCATGGGTCGGATAATTTAGCTCGTAATCTTTGAGTTTGCGAGACTCAAAGGTAACTACTCTACCCTCCTGCATTAACACACCTCCAAGTCCTGCCAAGGAAGCATCTGTGCAAACGTAGAACTCCCTGAGGATCGGCACTGCAAGAATAGGTGCTCTCGTGAGGCACTCCTTGCAAATCAAGCCCCGCTCACACCTATCGACCATAAAAACTTCTTCCCTTTCCGCTGAAGAGAAGTGATAGGGTGCGCAATCCGAGAAAAGTCCTGAACAAACCTCCTGTAATACCCTGCTAGACCCATGAAGCTACGCACCTCGGTCACACTAGTGGGTGCTGGCCAATCCATGATGGCTCGAATCTTGGAAGGATCGACTACGATACCTTCCCCTGAAATGATGTGGCCCAAATCCGCACCTCAGTGAAAAAAGAACGCACACTTCTCCAAATTCCCGTAAAGCGCGCGCTCGCGAAGACACTTTGAAGAACCTGGCGAAGGTGCTCCTCATGCTCCTCACGTGTGCGTGAGTAAATCAGAATGTCATCAAGGAAGATAAGCACGAAGCGATCAAGGAAGGTCCTGAATACCCCATTCATCAAACTCATAAACACTGCGGGGCATTCACAAACCGAAAGGTACCACTTTGTGAACTCGTAGTGGCCATATCTCGCAAGCGGAAAGTTGTCTTGTGAATATTTGTCTCCGCAATCTCGAGTGATGGTATCCGACTTAAGATCTCTTAGAGAAAATTGTAGCTCCCTTCATATGGTCAAATAAACCATCAATGCGTGGAAGGGGGTAACAATTCTTGATCGTTACTTTATTCAAATTTGACGATAGTCAATACACAACCGAAGAGATCCATCCTTCTTCTTTACGAAGATCACTGGTGCACCCCATGGGGATACACTAGGACGGATGAGGCCTTTCTCCAGAAGGTCCTCAAGCTGCAACTTGAGCTCACATAACTTAGGAGTAGTCATCCGATAGGGTGCTCATGAGATAGGCTCTGCGCCGGAACTAGATCTATATGAAAGTTGATCTCACGTGGGAGAGGTAATCCCGGTAACTCCCGGGAATACATCAGCAAACTCTGATAAGATGGGATGGTCATCGAGGGAAGGTCCTCTGGACTCATCCTCTGATCTGTCACTGACCGTAATAGCAAACATCTGACAACCCTGTCGCGCACACCGCTTAAGCTGCATAGCGGAGATGGTGCGAATGGATACGGCCCTCCTAACTCCTGATATCACTGACTCTACTCCAAGATCATCTATGCAAGCAATAGTCTTATGGTAACAATCCGCCTGTGAGCGGACAACCAATCCATGCCTAAAATGATGCCATAAGATCCTAATGGAAGGATCCGAAGATCAGAAGTAGTGGTGAAGGGTCCCAAATCCACTACACACTCCTTAACTAAGGAGTCTACAGAAATCTTGGCTCCAGAAGCCATCTCAACGTCCCAACTACGGCCTTGCCTAACTGCCACCAGCCTACAACGCTCTACTAAGGATGGTGCAATAAAAGAATCAGAAGAACCAGAATCAAATAATATAGAGGTGGAAATACCACCAACACTACTACACGTCGTCTCTATCACAAGACTCGATGCTCACTGGCAGTTCTCGACCAGCTGCGTAGATCCGATGACTCCGTGCCATATCTCCAAGCAGAGGCTCTCGAGCTCGTGGCTTACCCTGGTAGGGTTCGTCAGGCAATCTCTCCAATGATGTCCAACAACACCACAACCATAACAGCTGCCTGGTCCTCTCCAGTGGGATGCAGCTCCAGCTGGTACTCTAGATGATCGAGATCTGAGATCCCGACGATCCGGTATGGATCGCGAGGTCTCGCCGAGGAGCTCCTACCGACCGAGCTCTCGGTGCACCCTGTGTCCTGATGGGACCCCTAGGAGGAGGCCCCATACTCCGCCCTCTCTGTGCATCAAATCTCTGAGGAGGTCTGTAAGGTGGGCGGGTCTGCTGCTACTTCTACTGTGGTGGCCCGAATGAAGCTTGCCCGAACTCGTCCACCCCGAGGAGGAGGAACCGACCCTTCGACCTACTATCCCGCATCTGTTGGATACGGCTCGAACTCGTCTCTAGCCTCTTTGTGTCTTTCCCCGTGTCTCCTCTGCAATATAGGCCTTCTCCACGGCCTCGGCTAATGTCCGTGGGCGGTGAATGCGCACCGTGCCACCTAAATCCAAGTTCAGCCCCGGATGAACTCCGTGAACTGCACCTGCTCATCCTACATATAGTCGACGCATCTTTGGGAGTAGGTCCAGTAAATCAAATCTCATACTCGGCCATCGCATCGATGCCTTGACGGAGGTCATGAAACTCGTCTACATGACCGTGCCGTATAAATCTCTGGGTAAATACCTGCTCCTCAAATAGCTCCTGTAATCTTCTCCGAGTCAATGTGGAGTTTCGCTCTTCGGTCCTCCACTGAGACTCTGCTCCATCCTTCAGAAGATGGATTGCAACACGAGCTTTCGTGTTGCTAGTACAAGGGCAGAGCTTGAAGCATCCGCTCAAGCTCACCAACCAGGCCTCTGCCTGAAAACCGCCTGTATCACCCAAATAGTGAGATGGTCGTAGCTTCAGGATCTCCCTGATATGGTGCCGGCAAATTTGACGTATGATGAATCTGGGTCATCTCGAATGCTCCTCCTCTGCAGGGCTCCGAGACCTGTCCCTATGTCCTGAGATCCTGTCCCCATGTCCTCTCTGTGGTGACTCTGCCCTAGCCGACTCCGCACGGAAGTTCTCTGCCCTGTGCTCCTCGCTGTGTCGAGGGGATGCCTGGGCATCTACTGATGGCTCCAAACTATGTCTAGCAAGTCGTCCTCCCAAGGGCTCTCTGCATATAGCGGCATTGACATCCTGAAGTGTCTGCAAGATCTGAGGTAGGATGGTTGCTACGGCCTGCTCTGGCGGTGGTATGTCTAGGTCTATATGAAGAGACCCCTCGCCCAATCTGCGCCTCCTGCATAGATCAAGGTGAGAGTTAGTTCATCATTCTAGGTCTTGTGCTAGTTTTCTAAATTTGTTGTTTACTATAATTATCAACATTATGGTTTTATATTTTAAAAAAATCAGCTCGTACTAAGTTCAATGTTCCCATTTGCGTTTTGCGTTTTCGTATGTGCCCAAGAGTCCCAACTTCGAACCCCTGGCTCTGATACCAAAATGTAACGCCGCAAAAAGACGACGACACTACGCTCGACGATGGCAACGACGACGCCGCGCGACAAACAAACAACCCGAAAATGTGACAATTTTTTTTTTTGCAAGGTAGTGGTTCTTGTTTGATTTATTTTATCTGCAAGTTTTGTGACCTGCTTGATCTTGGGAACTGATAAGCTTCAATCTTTTACTTTGTATTCGATCGCAAAACTAGAACTACATGATTGTCGCAATTCCATTCACTCGAGATTTACTTCAATATTTGTTGTATTCGTCTCTTCCTTAGCGGATAATTTCGAGTTTCAAGCATGGTGATACAAGACTGCATAAGGGTATTTGACCGCTGACCCCGTTTTCACTTTATGATCCATTTTATAAGAGGATAAAGGTGACCAGGGTAAATGTATGTATTATAATTTTATTGATGTTTTTTTTATATATTTTAATATATATTTGCAGAGATATGTTGCAAAGATAACACATATATTGCTATCTTGATGACTTTTAGAAATCTTTTAATATATGTTCTTAGATATCTCTTTAAAGGGATTAGATACTTTTAATTTAAGTGATATATATATAGATATATTATCAAAGTTTATACTCAAATAAGCCTATATTCCTATACATACATTGAAATTTGAAATTAAAGGAATAAGAGTCAATTCGACCGGCATTTTAAATATGTATATTATCAAAATTTACACTTAAATGACTCTACATTGCCTTGCAAGGGTGTACTATAGGTATAATGAATTAAAAACTACATATATTTAAACAACAACAAGTTGAGAGGAATATGATTTTTACAATACAAAATTCTTTCAAAAGAGTCCTTTCAAAAATCAGTGGTCAAATATTAGAAGGATAATAGATGATTTTTTGGGATTGAAAGTTATACTGATAATACTTCACCAGCCCAATGTATTGGGGCTTCAACATCCAATGCCACCTTTATGGCTATCATTGGTCGACCCACATCTTTGGGTAATAAACATTAACCAACCCAATACAATGGGCGTTCAAACTGAACTTACGTTTTATGGTTGAGCGTATGGTGGCCCAACAACCATCTCTGTCTCCATAAAGACTCCTGTCTGGCGTGAAGACCACTCCTACAGGCCGCATAAACATCTACTCACCAAGATTTTGCAAATCTTGAGCCTCCTCTTGGTCCATTCTACTCGTTGTTCTCGCCCTGGCTGCATGAAAGGGATGGGTGATTAAAAAAACGAGTTATAGGCAATGCAACAGGCGTGAGCTCTGACTAAAACGGCCCTGGCCGCGTAGGAGACCACATGGTGGTCGAAAAGGAAGCTCTGAGGCGCATGTGGTAGGCGTTTCACCACATTTCAACCGCCTCGGCCGCGTGAACCTCCATGGAGGTCAGAATCGAACTACGGCGAGGGGTGTGGTGTCCAGGCCGCGCCCACGACCACCGTCCCTCCCTTTCTTCCTTTTTTTTTCTGAGCGCTTTAAGCAAGCTGGTTGACCAACAATGTTGTTATCTGTTCAGTATCGAATGCATCCTCAAATTGGGGGTCCTCCTTCGTAGTGTTTTATCAAAAACGGTGGAGGGACAGTGAAGGTGCACAAATATATTTTAGAATCGATTAAGGGACACTCTCACTGTCACACAGTCGATTTGAAGAAAAGAAAACTCAGAACACTGTTCTGGGTCTGAAAATATCCTGCTACCTTCACCTCCCAAGACATTTTCTCCAACATTGCATAGATCTCCTGTATCGTGCAGAGATAGAGAAGCACAAGAACTTGCTACATAGTCCGATCCTTTGATCAAGGAGTGCGCAATAGACCAACAAGGCTCGGTTCTATTTATTTTTTTGTCCTATATACAACTAGAAACTGAAACGATTTATTCGTGGAGGAACAACGTATAGAGGTGGATCTGTTACATATCAGAATATTCATGGACAAGAAGAAAACAGCTTTGCCTTTTAGAAACCAAGAATAAAAGAAACAGACTCTACGTGGATTATATTTATTAATTTCATTGATATCATTTATTGATTATGGCTTAGGATAGTATGCTTTATTAACATGAAGAGAATGTAATAGTATGTTGTTTTTAGAGAAATCCTATAATAGTAAATCCGTTGGTTTTCATATTACTTAAACATGGGTAATATTTAAAATATTAGATCCCTTATTAATGAAATGTGGTAACGTACCTACTAAGCATAGAACTTGCATTAGAATTTCCTTCTACACACTTCAATAAACATAGCATGGGTTTTTCAAAAGGTTTGATTTTACTTCCTTCTATACTTTGCCAATAATTTTACGATCCATAAATGAAGAAGGACATAAGAGAATTAGAGCTTAGAATGTTTCATTGTCTTACTAAAAACCATTGAAAATTTAAGCCTTTCCATCAAGTATAAAAGAAGGGATAATGCACTATTTTTCCAATCTTTCCAACTCATCACTTTCAAGTGTCCAAACAAAATTTTAATATATTTTCTTTTGTAATTTCTTTCCAATATTCCACAAAACAACATTTCCAATAAATTTTTGAGTAAGAAAACTAACATCTCAATACAACTTTCCTTCAATATTTTGTTACAACACTTTCTACTTCATGTGGAACAAATTTACAATAATGTAAACACTTTTCAAGTAAAATTTGCATTCAACCGTGTGACTTTTGGGGCAAATATAGATTACAATGTCCTTTATTTTTGAAATGGAAACAAGATGATACAACTTTCTTTCACATACAAATTTTACAACAAAATAATATATATAGGAAAAAGGAAGAAGTCTTCACAAGCTCCAAGGTGTTCTTCATCCATGCTCCAAGTTCCAAGTAGTTCAAATCACAACCAAGATAGGGGGAGAGGCAACACTCTCCTCCCAACCAAAAACTCAATGGAGAAGAGAAGCAATCTCCTCCATTGACCCCCGAGCCCCAAACACAACACAATGAAAGGGTGGTCTCCAACTCAAGGCAACAACACTTGCTTCCACAATACAATTTCTTCACAACATTCAAAGCTAAAATAAAAGAAACAAAGAGACACACAAATAACACCAAACATTTCACAACAAGGCTTTCATCCAAGCCAACAAGAGAAGGAACTATGGGAAAGTTTTCCTTATGCCTCCCCATTGAGATGAGATGCCCATCCAAACCCTCCACAATAAAACTCAAGCCCCTATGACTCTTATGCCTCCCTCAAGTACCCCTTTTTCCTCCCATACTCTTATACCTCCTCCTCCTCTTATGGCTCCTCAAGGACAAGGTAAGAATGTGAACATTCTTACCCAAGATGGGCATCCTCTCAAAATCCCTCCACAATTTGCTATTCTACTATTATGCCTCCCTCATGAGTTTTCCCATAGACCTCTCCTATACTGCACCTTAAGCATTCTATCCATTTTCTCACAATACACAAAAGTAAACATACATTTTCTACAAATTTAAGCATAGAAGCAATAACAATAAGAAAGCAAAAAGGGGAGAAGGTCTCCTACCTCTCCATTGGAGAAGCCTAAACCAAGAAGCTTTGTCCAAGCTCCTGCTCCTTCTTTCTCCCAATTCTTTCCTTTCCAAACTAACAAAAAAAAAACTCCAACCCCCTCAACAAGAGAGGAAATTTCCATAAATAGACAAAAGGGAAGGGTGAGGATGATGTGGCTCCATGTAGGATGCCACATCACACATCCTCAAACCACCTCCCATAGTCAACTCAACTCCCAAAACACAATAAATGGGTGGTTGGGTTGAATGACATCTCTTTTCCACATCCATCCCTTCCCATGTGTCTTAAGGCACAAATAAATGCAAATGGAAGAAAAGTGCACTCCAAAGTCATATTTCCCTTCCCAAAACAATAAATAATCCCCTTTTGGCTTCCCAACCCATAGATATGGTTGGTAAGGGGTTTTGGGAAGTGTGGGACAAGTTCAACTTGTCCCACAAGTCCCCCAAAATTGCCCTAAATCTCAAATTCGAGATTCAAAGGATTTGGAGTGGTCAACACTCAAAACAAACATTCAATACAAGAGGCAAACACAAGGCTCAAGGAGCCAACCATCAAAATTAATTACACCTACTAGACTTCCCTCCAAAACTTAAAATTTAAAACAAGATGTTAAATTAATCAAAACATACTTAGCAAAAGTAATAATAAAAAAAGACATCACAAATGAAATCATCTACTAAAGTAAGTTAAAACAAGTAAATAAAATTTTACCCTTTGGTCACATTAGAAAATTTCCCCTCATGGAATTTTTTCTTAACAATCATAAAAAAAAATAAGAGTAACACAATACAATTCACTAGTTGCCTTGACGACCAATTGTTGTAACCACCCGACATCCTGTTGTGTTTGGTTCCTAATCCCCCTTTAGGTTGTGATCATGTTGTGTTTCCTGCAAAATACAAAATACCTCCTTCACCTTGCATGACCGTGTTAAAATGTCCAAAATAACCATACGCATGAAATTTATTAACATCTATACGTAATTTAATTATCCATTATTTCAAGGTTTAAATCACAACTTAATCATGCATTCCTTCATTATCGAAAGTTATAGTAATGTAAATTCAACAACTACATTCTACTTATCATGGCAAGGAAATCCAATGTTAGAACACATGCAATATATCCATATAAAAGTAATATCGGTATCAATAGTCTATCCATGAGTCAGTGAAGATCATACTGAAAACAAAACCCAATCATAACCCAAATGCATCTACAAAACATCATACTAATCAACGTAAGTATAAGTCATGTCCATATCCAAAAGTCTGCATAGCTCAAAATGATAATCAACTAAGTGTCATAGGGAAGTGGGCATTACATCATGGGACTGGCTAGGTAGACTTGAGGTGCCTCAGAAGAGCAAAACTTGACGAGGTTCAACACGAGGGCATTGTTGTCATAATAAAAATTGTCAATTTCCTTGTTGCACATTTGCATTAAAACAACTTCAAGGCTTATAGGTACATGATTGACAATGTCATATATTATCCGCATATTGTCACATCTTACATGCATAAAGGATTTGAGAAATTTTCGTGAAGAGGTGATACAGATACTAAATAGAGGTAAGAATTACTAGTACATCTTTGTATTTTTTTGTTGCATGAAAATTTATTTGGTGTTATGAATGAAAGGTTTTGTAAAAGGCATGTTTTTTCTAGGATTGGTGTTTTGTACGTTTGAGTGACAATATTGAGGATCTACACATGTATATGGATTCATGAGGGTTCTGTGGCCTGTATGGAAACATTACATTGAATGACGAGAATTTGATTGTGGGCTGCAAGATCTTTTTTTGATAGATACGTTAATTCATGGAATCCCCATCAAATAAATTTAATGCTCGGTCGATCAAGAAATGAAGATCCTCTCTCTATGAAACCATCGCGGAGATACCAGAGTGACCCACTTCATAACTACGAAGAACTAATCAACCATGACCAGAGGCACGGGAAATATAGTGAGATGTCATGTTTGCATGAAAGAAAGGACCATCTATGGTTTATCGTTATAATCTTCCATGAGATCTTTGAGATGATTCAAAGTTATGTATTGATGCACGTGGTCACAAAAAAATTGAACCTTCCAAGAATGATTCGAGATTGAATCTTCACAACTCGAACATGATGGCTATATGCCACAATAATGTGGATTGTCACCCTGTTGTTCCTAAACAAGCGGTGTTGAAGTATATTTGAAAACATGGATTTGATATTTATTAATGTTATTTATTGGCCCTCAATCAGGCTCTTCGTTGATCAATAAATACAATATCGAGGGTCTATCATCCATGGCATTTCCAACCCCGATCCCTATGGGAGTTGCAAAATGGTTGAAACCAAGGACTATATGAGTACAATGTCATGATTATGTGAAGCATTTGATAAGATATCATGACAATATGTTTGGAAAGCACCCCAAATTTTATTCACATACGCACATAATAAACAAGTGTGACACCACGAGTTAGGCCACTTTCGCTTTTGTTTTTGTCCATAAAACAATGTATTGCTCATATAGAAACTATTGTCAAACATTCTAGAAAAGGTGTTGTCAAGAAGATCCATTCCAAATTACCAAGAAGGTACAACGCTGGAACAGGAAAATCTTTCTTGATCAATTGCGTTAAAAGTGTCTTTGGCAAAAACTTCACTCCATGTAAGACTCCTCTACTTTTTTTTTGGTGTCGATGGGAGTTTGTTGCTTTCAACATCTGCAGAGATAACAATTCATGCGTCGTTGAGAATTCTCGTTGCTCGACATGAGACCTCTAAAAAGAAGCTCCGCTCCGAAAGATCATACAAGGTACAACTGGAACAGGAAAATCTTTCTTGATCAATTGCATTAAAAGATTGTTGGCAAACAACTTCGCTCCAGGTAAGAGTCCTCTGCTTCTTTTGGCTCCACCGGTGTAGTTGTTTTCAACATCTGCGATACATGGTTCATGCATCACTAAGAATTTCATTGCACAACATGAAACCTATGAACAGGTTGGCACTGATTATATTTCAAGAGTAGATGAGACATTATAGATACCATTCTTGATGAACGAGTTTCGTGGGTCGAAAACTATTGAAAAAAAGTGATATTCGCCATGCGAGAAGCATTCCCTTCACACAATAACATCAAGATCTTTCCCAAGTACACTTCATCGGTAAGTAGATACCGATGTATGCAAAAAGCACTGAAGGAAAAATTTACAAAAATAATCTTTCCTAATATCATAAATGCAAATCCCACAATTCAAGATTGTGAATTGTTAATGTCCGAACTAATTCGTGCTTTAAGTGCAAAGCAAATGTCAGTTTGCCAATGAATGTCAAGTGAAATTTCATAACATGAACATTCTTAAGAAATTCAATGCACTGTGGCACGAGTTATTACAACCCGTGTGAGAAACATGACATATGGAGAAAATGCATAATGACCACTTGGAAAGTGAGGTGTTGCTTTGCGGTAGTGTGATGAGGCAAGTTTGGTCAATGGATTTCCTTAGACAGTGAAGAACATAGTGTATTCTCTTGGAATAAACCTTCGGATCTGAAGATTGTTGTCATGGAATTTCATAATTACATCAACATCACATGGGATTTGAGTCACCCCGAGTAATGTTACCCAATGCCCTATTTAATAGGGAACATCACAACAACTCGACAAGGAATAACTCCAAACACGACCGGTTGACATAGGCAATAGAGCAACAAGGATTGACATTCACGACAATATTGAGAATCAAGTCTTTTTGATGGATTGAACATATTTTGTCCTTTTTCTTTTAAATGTTATTCTAAGATAAAGGACATGCATATGTTTCTCATTCGTTTCTACATATTTATAAATAAATATTGAATGGTGTCGCAAATCTCAACACAAGGCCTCACTTATGCAAAGATCTCATATTATGGATCATCCATTCTCCATACATAATTGTTACTAACTAGCTTGTCCTCAAGAGTTGCACTGTGTGACACCAAGAACTTCCCTAGAGGTTACCTTCCCAAAGACTAGTCCGCCTCGAGTGCACTTAACTCGCCCAACTCGACTCGCTCAACTCTTCTGAGAGCTCATGCGTGCGAGGGTGTCAACCAGAGCCCCCTGGATAGTGCCTCGTGCACTATCCTTGCCCATCCTAGGGAGGTGGTCTCTCCATGACCTACCCCTTGTATTTTGTGTACAATCGTATTGCAATGGCATTACATTACTCAAGGGAAGAGGAAGTTTAGTTTTCGTTTGTGGGTGTAAACAAACAAATGCGAAATTAAATAAGTTGTAATTATGTTAATTCTAAATATTTGTTATCTTAAATTTAATTTTTAGTTGTGCTTCATTTTAATTTCTTAATCTTTATTATAATTAAAAAAATTTAAAATCATATTTTTGTAATTTTAATGAATTTTTGTTTTTACTAATTTCTTATTTTCAATTTTTTATTTTTATTATTTAAATTTTTATTTATAAATTTTTATTATTTCTAAATTCTAATTTAAATATTTAAAATTTAACAAATTTAAATTAATAAAAAACACTAAAAATTAATAGAATTCAATAATTTACAAAATTATTATGTAATTTATAAAAATTAAATTCAATAAAAAGTAGACTAATTACAAATTCGTAATTTTAATAATTAATAAAATTAAATTTTTATTTTAATATTGGTTTTTTAATTAAATTTCCATTTTATTTGAAATTTTTAACAGAATTTTGAAATTTTTATTGAATTTAATTTTTGTTAATATTTAATACTTTATTAATGTAATTTTAATATTTTAATTACTTTTACATTCTTATATTTATTTTGCTATTTTTGACTTGTAATTTTTAATTACATGTTTTATTAATTTTTTACGGATTTAATTTTTTTAAAAATCTCAATTTTTTTATTTTTATACATTTTTCAATCATTTTGATTAATGTTTAAAATTTATGAATTTTAAAAAATTTTACTAATGTTTTAGTTTTTATATTTGAATCTCTTAAATTTATTTTTAAATTTTCTTCATTTTATTTTTTTATTTTTTACCTATTATATAATAATATTTGTAATTTTTTTTTTTAATATTTTTATAAATGTAATTTAGTATTTTAATTACTTACATTCTTATATTTTAATATTAATATGTTTATTTTATTAATTTTTTAAGGATTTAATTTTTAAAAAAATTCTCAATTTTTATTTTTTTATATTTTTCATTTTTTACTTTTAATTATTAGTTTTAAAACTTTTAATTTGTTTTTAAAACTTTTATTAATTTTAATTTTAATTTTAATTAATTATTTTATTTTATTTTCAATGATTTTGATTAATGTTTAAAATTTATGAATTTTTTAAATTTTTACTACTCAAAGTGTTTTATTTTTTATTATTTGTTTTGAATTTCTCTTAAATTTATTTTTAATTTTTTGCATTTTTATTTTTAATAATTATATAATAATATTTGTAAATTTAATTTTTTAATTTTTTTAAAATTTTAATATGTTTTAATATTTAATAAATTATTAATGTTTATTTTGATTAATATTTAATATTTTAATTACTTTTAACTTGTAATTTTTAATTACATATTTTATTAATTTTTTGCACGACTTTATTTTATTATTTTAATTCTCAATTTTATTTTATTTTTTTATTTTTTTATATATTTTACTTTTAATTTTTAGTTATTTCTTTAATTTGATTTTTTTTTTTTAATTATTATTAATTTTTTTTTTTGTAAATTTTATTCAATTTTATTTTTTATATTTTTTATGTTCAATTTTTAATTTTAAGTTTTTTAGTTAATTTTTTATTTTTTATTTTTTGCATTTTTATTTTTAATTTTAATTTTTTAATAATTTTAAAATTTTAATATTTAATAAATTATTAATGTTTATTTTGATTAATATTTAATATTTTGATTACTTTTAACTTGTAATTTTTGATTACATATTTTATTAATTTTGCACGACTTTATTTTATTATTTTAATTCTCAATTTTTTATTTTTTATTTTTTTATATTTTACTTTTAATTTTTAGTTATTTCTTTAATTTGATTTTTTTTTTTTTATAATTATTAATTTTTTTTTTTGTAAATTTTATTCAATTTTATTTTTTTATATTTTTATGTTCAATTTTTAATTTTAAGTTTTTTAGTTAATTTTTTATTTTTGCATTTTTATTTTTAATTTTTTAATAATTTTAAAATTTTAATATTTAATAAAATTATTAATGTTTATATTGATTAATATTTAATATTTTAATTACTTTAACTTGTAATTTTTAATTACATATTTTATTACTTTTGCACGACTTTATTTTATTATTTTTATTCTCCATTTTTATTTTTTTATTTTTAGTTATTTCTTTAATTTGAATTTTTTATTTTTTATTTTTTTATTTTTATTATTAATTTTTTTATTTGTAAATTTTATTCAATTTTATTTTTTTATATTTTTATGTTCAATTTTTAATTTTAAGTTTTTAGTTAATTTTTTATTTTGTTGTTAATTTTAATTTTTCTTAAACATTTTAATTAAATTTCCATTATTAATTTTTTATTTTGAATTATTATAGTTTATTATTATATTGATTTTATTTTATTTTTTGTTAATTTTTAATTTATTTGCTGTGTGCGACTTTTTAATTTTTATTTATTAGATTTTTTTATTTTTACTAATTTGAATTCTTTAATTTTTATTTATTATTTTTTTACTGATTTAATTTTTAATTAAATTGAATTTTTTAATTTATATACGTTTTAGTTTTCTGTTTTTAGTTTAATTTTTTTTAATTTCGATTTTTTTACTATTTTGTAAATTTTATTAATTTTATTTTCTATAGATTTAATTATTTATTTTTTTACATTTTTAATGATATTTAATTGAAATTATATAATTTTTCATTTTTTGTTTATTTTTATTTAATTTTTTTATTTTATTGATTTAATTTTTCTATTTATAATTTTATACTAATTATATAATTTTTCATTTTTATTTTTTTATTTGATTTTTTTAATTCAAATTTTTTTTTATTGATTTAATGTTTCTATTTATTTTTACATTTTCTTTTTAATTTTTACTTACATTTTTATTTTTACTTTTTATTTATTTGTTGACTTGTAATTTTTATTACTTTTTAATTTTTAACTAATTTATTACTTTGTAATATTATTTATTTTTAACTAATTTAATTTTTTTACTTTATAAAGATTTATATTGATTTTTAATTATTTATTAATTTTTATTGATTTTTAATTGAAATTATAAAAAAATTCAGTTTTCCCATTGTTAATATTAATATTAATTTTCCTAAATAATTTTATTTTTCCATTTATTTACTCTTAATTATAATTTAATTTTAATGATTATATATTTAATTAATTTTTAACTAATTTAATATTTTATTAATTTATAACCAAAAAATTGTTATTTTCAGTTTTTAAGTTTTATTATTTTTCTATCGTTTTGATTAATACTTAATATTTATGAATTTTTACATTTTTATTTAATATTGTATTATATTAATTTTTAATTTATATTTTAAATTATTTATAAAAAGAGACAAATAATTACGTCAACCTAAAGTAAAATCAAAGGCAGATTCAGACTTCCACAGGGTTTTATGTAAAATTAAAGGTAGATTCCGACTTCCACATTAATCCTGAAATTCACAACATGAAACTTTTACCTGTTTATTCAGTAAACAAAATAATTGATTAATAGTTTAATGTACAGTAGTAAACTCAATGACGGCAGTATAAATTAGAAGAAGCAAACATGATAATCAAACTTTGAACCCCACAACTATCGACTGATAAAAGGTGGAGAAAATTCGCAAATAATTTTTTTCCTGCAACTAACAGAATTTCAAAAGCAATTATTGCATCTAAAGAAAAGAGCGACTAACAGAATTTCAAACAATATATTCCAATAGCCCCATTTAACTGATATTAAAAATATAGTAATGCATACACCAATACTAATAACACTGATAATTAAAAGATTTGATTTATTGAAAAAACAAAATTACATGAATAATTGGTGTTATACTCTAAAACAAACAAAAAACAGCAACAAATAGTAAAATCGATATTTAAAAATTTGGTTTATTGGAAAAACAAAATTACAATATTTGGTTTTATACTCTAAAATAAACAAAAGATGAAGCAAATAGTCTTCAAATTAGATGGCAGAGAATTTAAATAAAACATTTCGATTATTAGAGTCAAAGCATGACATTATTATTATAACTAATACTCTAATTAAAACATACTCTAAAATAAACAAAAGAGGGAGAAACAAATAGTCTTAAATTAGATGGCAGAGAACTGAAATAAAACATTCCAATTTTTGTGCATTTACTTATTTTAGGTTGGGTTTTGTTTATTTTAGTTACTGCATTGGTTATAATAATAATGTATTGCTTTGAATCCAATAACTGAAATGTTTTATTTAAATTCTCTACCATCTAAATTAAGACTATTTGTGGCTGTCTTTTGTTTTATTTTAGAGTATGTTTTAATTAGTGCATCAATTATATATAATTGAAATGTTTTATTTAAATTCTCTGCCATCTAATTTTAAGACTGTTTGTTGCTGTCTTTTGTTTATTTTACAGTATAAAACCAAATATTTGAAATGTTCTATTTAAATTCTCTGCCAAATAATTTTAAGACTGTTTATGGTTGTCTTTTGTTTATTTTAGAGTATGTTAAAATCTCTGCCATCTAAATTAAGACTGTTTTGTGGCTTTTTTTTTTTTTAATTTTAGAATATAAAACCAAACATGATAATCAAACTTTGAACCCTGATCAATAAGAATAAAATCCTTTGCATATTTAGTTTAGAACCTAGAACCCCACAATTAGTACAAAAAAATTGACAATGGAAAATAATTGCAAATAGTTCTGTCCTGCAACTAACACAGAATTTCGAACAATATATTCCAATACCAGAATTTAAAATAAATATATTCCAATACCAGAATTTAAAATAATATATTCCAATACCGATATTAAAAATTGAAGTCCAAATAAATGGAAGTCGAAATAATTGTGTCTTGAAACTAAAGAAAGAGCAACTAATAGAATTTCAAACAATATATCCTAATAGCCCCTTTTAACTGATATTAAATATATAGCAATGCATACTCTGATATTAACAACTCTAATAGTCACACACAGCAATTTCTGTAACACAAAACTATAGAAAAGGAATAAAATTATATGTAAAAATAAAACCGTTCTCAATCGAAATCAAAGGAACTATATCTAGTAGATCCTAGTAGATCCTCCTAGTATTTTTAACCTCAAATTAAAAATTCATAGCTAATGCATCGCCTAAACAGAGTTAAGATAAAAGTCGGGCAATGACCTGCCCTGCAGACGAAAACTGGAGCTTATGTACTTCATTGAAATATAAAATTTCAGAATTGAAGGACGGCAAATAATTTTCTCCAAATTTTTCTGCACAAAATTCAAGTATATTTGATACATGGAGATGGCATCACTATCTCCCATAGTGATGCATGTGTAAGGATTCACTATCTGCAAGCATGTGTAATACAACATCAAAATTCTCACTGAACCCTCAAATAGACCATAAACCATATTTCATTAGAAACTAGATCTGTTTCCTACAGTAACTTATGTAGAAAAAATTAGAACATAAAAACTTGATTTGAAATAGGCATGACCGTCTGTCAAAACATAACGCTCAGGGGAATTCTATCAAATGTTTAAAACGCAAATAGATCAGAGATAGATATAATACATTTCATATTCTAAAATAAACAAGCAACAAGCGGGTATATACCAGCTTCTCTGAAGATACAGTTTAAGCCATTAAATTAAAAGACATTGAAAAATAATAGACTCTGATTGATTCCATTATTAAAGGTAGAAGGCGCTTTAAATAAGAGTAAAATCCTCGCATATTTGGTTTAGAACAAGCTCCTCATAAATTAATCAATAAGAGTAAAATCCTTATCTCATTGAACTCTGATCAATAAGAGTAAACCCTTTGCATAATTTAGTTTGGAATCCCTCAACTAGTAAAAGCAACCGATAAAAGATTTACCCCTTTGCATTCATTTGAAAAGTACTAAAAATTGGCTATGGAAAATAATGGAAAATAATTCTGTCTTCCCTTGTAAACTAAAGAAAGAGCAACTAACAGAATTTCAAACAAAATATTCCAATAGCCCTAGCCCTTTTAACTGATATTAAAAATTATAGTAACGCATAAACTGATATTAACAATTCTAATAACACACAGAGCAATTTTTGTAACACATAACGCTATAGAAAAGGAATAAAATTATATTTCAACAACAAATGAAAAAAAAACCAAAAAACCAAGGAAAAGCATATATGATACCTGAACATGGCATCACCGTCTCCCAGTGCAAGGATTCACCACCTGCAAGCATGTGTAATACACCATCAAATATCTCACTGAACCCTCAAATAGATAATAAACTATATTTCATTAGAAAGTAGATGTTTCCTTACAAAATCCAGGGAATATATAACAAAATTATGTTTCCTACCAAATCACAGTAACTTGTGTAGAAAAAATTTAGAACATAAAAACTTGATTTGAAATAGGCATGGCCGTCTGTCAAAACATAACGCTCAGGGGAATTCTATCAAATGTTTAAAATGCAAATAGAACAGAGACAGATATAATACATTTCATATACTAAAATAAACAGGCAACAAGCGGGTATATACAGTTAAAGCCATTAAATTAAAAGACATTGAAAAATAATATACAGATTGATTCTATTACGGCTCTGTAAATAGCTACATTCCGTCTTAAATAAAAATCCAAGGTTAAATTGCTAGAATGGATGATTTCGCAAAATAACAGATAGTAAAATGGATGCAAAAACCTAGCCTAATAGAAACTACCTAAAACAATAGCAATTGCTTAATTAGATCTGGTGGCTGTGTATGCTTTTCAGGCACACAAAAATTGTGAATTAAAAGACTAAGTACACAATTTGTAACAATTACACCCTGCATAAAATACAGGGCATATGTCACACCTGTACAGGTCATTACCCCCTCTTACGGTCGGACATCTCACTGAACCCTGAAACTTAACAAAAGATACACGTAACAAAACAAACCCTTCCGCATGCCAAGGATTCACCATTTGCAAGCATATGTAATACACCATCAGAGATCTCACTGAACCTTCAAATACAACAGCTGACTGTCATGATCATATAAACTATTATTTCATTAGGTTAAGCAAATACAAGAGAATCTATGTCCTCATCAGATTCAAGGAAATCTATATGTTAATTTCTATCGAGCTGCTACTTAAATCAACAGGACACAGTGTCAGAAAATAGATGTTTCCTACGAAATACAGGGAATATATCCCAAATTTATGTTTCGTACCAAATGCAGGGTCCAGGAATAGATGTTTTTTTACAGTAACTCGTGTAAGATAATTTATAACATAAATATTTGCTTTGAATAGGCATGGTCGTCTGTCGAAACATAACTCTATCAAATGTTTAAAAGGCAAATAGAACAGAGATGAACTCAATACATTTTATACACTAAAAGAAGCTTCATAAACTGTAATATACTGCACACCTTAATAAACAGGCGACAGACTCGAGAACCCATAGCCGAATAGAAACTAACTAAATCGGGCGGGTGTGTATTAATATCAAGCACACAAAAAAATTGTAACCTAAAAGACGAAGTATACAATTTCCAACAATTAAACCCCTGCACAAAATGCAAATATATGTGACACTGGTGACACCTGTACAGGACTTGGCCCGCTTCACGATCAGATAAATCAATGAACCCTGAAACTTAACAAAAGAGACATGTAACAAACAAACCCTTCGGCATGCCATTAAGCCTCCTCAGATCTGAAGGAAATTAATCAATTAAGTAGAATCAATCTTACCGTGCGAAGTTAAAGGGAGAAAATCCGAATGCTGCCCTCGATACTCTGGTTCGTACTGAACATATTCGGCTTCAAAATATACACAACAGACTACGACAAAAACAACACAGACATTTACACAGTAACAGACACATCAAACGCACAAAATCAGACCACAAACCTGAGAAAACAGAGACTCGGACGAAGACGAAAACCAGACACAAACAATAAGACCAAAAACTTCACAACACATGAACAAAGAAGCACAAACTTCAAAAGAATATTTTGGGGAAATGATTTTTTATAGCTCGCACGTATCAACGGCTCTTTCCCACCGACACATGCTTTCCAGCTGGCCGCAACTTTTTCCGGAAGCTTCCGCATTAACTTTCGTGCCGTTTCGTTTTTGCCCGTTGAATCACACCTCGCCGCGACCGTTGGATAAAAGCTTTTGTAACGTGTCACGTATTCATTCATACTTATCCTTTCCCATAACTTATGAACGCGGTGTAAATTTGGACTACCATAATTTGGCAGCGATTTGCACATTATTAAAGCTGGCATTTGAATTAAAAGGAGGTGCAATGTGAGATGTGAAATTTGACCCTTGTCCTTTTCGTACTCGTGTAAATTTGGCGGCTCTTCCTTATTTTTATTTTATATTTTAAGCTATTAAATATTTGCACTTTTTTTAAAAGTAGGTTATGGGTATAGTGGAAATATGAGTTTATAAGTAAACTCATAATTATAAAACATAATAGAGGTTAAATATTTGACTATTGACTCAATGGTAAAAATGTTTCGCTCTTAAATTGTCTACAAGGGTTCAATTTTTGCTCCAAATAAAGTTAGAAGATGTACCATAATAAGGGATGAGGTAGGAATCGTGCCTGGGTGAATTTAATCGGAATAGATATCCCTCAATTCTTGACCATTTAGCGTGGGGAAGGCGGTCCACACTGACTGAGAGATATATATATATATATATATATATATATATATATATATATATATATATATATATATATATATATATTAGTCGTAGAAGTAATTCCAAAATGTATTAAGCTTACAATATTAATTATGTTTCTTATCACCTAAATTAAAGATAAAGGAAGTGGGACTATATCTAATCTAAGTTTATCACATATGGTGAAACCAATAAGATTTTCTTATTTTTAACATACTTTTTATAACATTTTTTTAAATTATGGCATGTAAATTTTTATCATTTTCAAGTTTAAATCATATTTTAAAATATTCAAAATCTATACAAAATTGATGATTAAATTTAATCACTTTATAACTAAACTTAAATAAAATGTGTATGGCTTAAGTTTTGATAAGGGTGACCTTCTAAACAAGCACGAGTCACCAAAAAAATATTCAAGCACAAGAATGATGCATGGGCACTAATTGTTGATGGATTAATATGTTCAAGGATGATAGAGATGAGATCTAACGCCTGCTTCAGACGTTTTGGTATTTTAAAATGTATTTAACAATTTGTAAAATCGGATTACCCATCCTCTCGTGGACGTGAATGTGTTTACGTAAATCGTCAATAGTACCAATAACTATCTGTATTAACATTGAGAATGGTTATATTTTTGAAGGGATAGATTTTAAATAATAGATATTTTACTAGAATTAAACATGCACTAATACAAGTTTTGAATGATGGAGACATAATTTTTAAAAACTGATTTAAAATAGATATAATATTATAATTTGATGGCCATTTAAAATGGCTTACCCATCCACGATGTTTTTTTGACAGCAAGGCCACGGTAGCCAAATCTCGGCCCTAGATGCTACGTAACACGAAGAATGGATTTCTTCAAAGGCACACAGAGTCGAGTTAACAAATTACACAATTGCTTTAAGGCATGACTCTCTAGATTTCGATAAGAGGGTGTTCCTTTTGAGGCATTCTTTTAAAAGACGAGGTTTTCTCACCTTATATATCCCATGGCTAATCGGGGACTCTTTCAACTTACACATATAAATTCATATACATATAATGTCAATATATATTAAATATATCTTTAATATTATAATTTTGTATATTTTAATTAATGTTTTTAAAATATTTTTCTCATTAAAAAAATTGATGGGCATAAGTGATTGTAAAATTTAAGTATGCCTTCATGTATACCACATTTAAGAGGATAGAGATGAGCATACCTGGAGAATGAAACAGGTATGGAACCTTAACCAACGCACATAGGTAAAAGAAAACTCATATAGATGACCATTATATAGTGCTCAGTGTACTCTACACGTTTATTACATTCATGTGCATAGGCTATGAAAGAAAATATTTCAAATGTTAAAAACTAGTAATCATACGAGATGTAGTTGAATAAATACATTGATAGGAGGAGCAATGGTGAAACATTGCAAGATGAAGTGGGAGAAGCATTGTTGAGTATCAAATTTGTCTTAATCGCCTCCATCCTAAAACCTCGTAAATGGCTTTGTAACTTTTTGGGATTACTATAATTACATTTTTACACGTATTATAAGGGCCACAACAGAGTTAGTGACTTTGAATATTTATAGTAGAAAAACATGTACACGCATATTCACTACCCCACAAACTTACTGAAAAAAAAATTTAAACAATCATTAAAACAAAGAATAACTTTAAACATGTATCCTAGGTGTAGAGAATAGATACGCAAAATAGAGGATAGCTTCAAACATGTGTCCCGAGTGTATAGGAGGGCTCGTGAGAGGAAGGAACCAAGTGAATACATTCTCAATGTCTCCTTCACCACCACTTATAGATAGAGAATCTTATCAATGTCCAAATCATTAAAAGTTTTTTCATTCCCCACCACACTGCACCTCATCTTACACAATCAAACTTGAATGAATTCCCTACCAAAAACATTTCATGTAGAAAATTATAGAGAAAATTAAAGAATATGTTATGTTCCTCCGAGAGAATAGAGACCATCGATAGGTTGACCGCAATGGTGGTGACATTTCTTTCTAGAACACAAAAATTACATCAACCACGTTGGTGTCCTTAAAGGGGGTCCATAATAGGATAGGACCAAGTGAAGGCATTAGTAGTCTCCTTTACCACTTCCACAGATAAGGAATATTCCCTCACACTTTTTCCCTTTCCCACCGCACCTACCAGCCCATCCTACACCTTCATGTTGATTCCTCAATATAACATTTCCGTACACATCCTACAATAATGGCATTCCATATTGCCATGTATCCATTAACGCATAATAGTTTAACAACTCAATTCCTTTTGTAGATGTCAAAATTTTGCATACATATCTATCATGGCACCTACAATTTAAACTAGAAGTGAATTCACTTTCTCTTATGTATTGATGGGTGGTTAATCCTTATTCAAAGTTTTCATTTTTACGTAGTTTAGAAGGCATCGCTAGCTTGTGAGAGGTTGTTTTGTAAATGCACTACTTTATAAAGTTCCACATTCTCGGGGGTTGACTAGTACTCTTGGATTTTCACATGCAGACGCATTATCGGCCGAGTTTGACGCTCTTTCTTGTTCAGGCACCTTGAACTTTTGTTTCCGCATCATGGAGAGTACTATTTCCTGACATGAGCGCCATAGGATTGCTTTACAGCCTCCACCACTTCTTACCGGGAGAGGGAACTATTCAATTTGGCGTGCTTCCATGGAACGTTACTTCGCCCACGAGGGTCTTTCACCCTTCTTACTTGGGCAGCTTCTTTCACCCACCGATCATTGTCATCTAGAGGATTTTCTTGACACTTGTGACCATGTTTTTGGTCACATGATGATGCATGTCTCTCGATCTCTCTAGTTTCATGTGGCAGACTCAGATCCACCCCACCATGTTTGGAGCATTCTTCAGTCCCTCTATGGAGACCCTTCACATACTACATCCGTTGTTGTTGCTGCTGATTCAGTTGTCTCCTCTTCTTCATGTGATGACAGTTCCACTGATACAGACTAGCTTGATTCTACTTCTGATGACGAGGATTGTGCACCTAGTTTTGATGTCAAGAGCACTACATAGGACTCTTCTCCTCTTTCTCTCACTATTCAAGAGAGTGTTGACACATCCCACATCTCATCAGATATCGAGTAATCTCCTACAGTCTTATACAGTCATCACACCCACCTCTTTTCCACCTTTCGTGTATGAGGCCCACTTCACTCCTCTACCTTCATTGGATGACTCATACCTATCTGACATCGCTCTTCTGTTTATTGAGCCCCCTCATTGGGACGAGTATTTTCCTGACCTTAGTCATCTTTTCGCAGAGTCTACTTGTGATGCACTACAGGTCCCTTGTCCATCTATAGGTGTTTCAGAGGAGTTCATCATCTCTGTTGTTGGGAGTGCCCCTTCTAGGAATCATGTCACTTCCACATCTCCAGAGACCTTCATTGATCCACCCTCAACTGTGGATCCCTTTTTATGTTGTGGAGGATGTTTTGTTCCCTTCACATCACTGGACATCCTTTCTGCGAGTGTTCCTCTTTTTCACTCGACAATTCTACACACATGGCATTACCTTCGGTTCCTTAACACTCACTCGCTAGACCTATGTCACACTTTTGTGCACCAGGACTCGAGTTCTTTATGTTCTTGCCTTCATTTCCTTTGTGGAGTGGGAAGACTTCTAAGACATCATTTATGTCCTTCCTAAGTGTAGCGCATAGTTCATCAAGGGTGGCTCTTCTTCAATCCAGAGGCAGAGGATATCGTCATCGACATTCTTCTTGAGACTTCTTAGAGCTACAGAGTTCAAATATGTCCATGGCATCTTCTACATTCCTCACATCTCCTCTTCTTCTCTCTTCTTCTTCTTTCGAGAGATTTCCTCTTTGTACATGGGTACCTTTTTAGACTCGCCTCATGGCCTGGGACCCATTTTTGGCATCTTTCTTAGATTAGAGAGTGTTTTCTCTCTTGTGGTGGATGTTTTTCCCACTAGGTTTTCTTTCACTACTTGGGATCTTCTTGTTGTAAATGGGTACCTCATCAGCTTTGTGCCGAGACCCATTTCTCATTTCTAACTTGCCGCCTCATCCTAAGTTATGATGAAGGGGGGGTGTTGGTGTGTGTTATTTTCCACATCATTAGGTGAGTCATCTCACTTAGGTGAGATCGTAGGTCCATGTGTCATTTAGGGGTCATTATGATATTCTCTTACGTGTCATTGCATCGGTCAAGACGCCATATGTGTCATTGGGAGTTACACTTATATTCTGGGAATGTAACTCTCCCTCTCTACTTGAGTTGTCATGATTGCAAAGCACTAGGGGTTACTCAACACCTCCTATATGTACACCCCATTTGATCTATGAGATAGAGGAGAGTTTTGTGGCTTATCGAGGTTCTGCCCATTTGTCGAATCTTTGCATGCACATTCGGTTGATGCTCGCTCCTCCCGAGATCTCTTCACACTATCATTCGCATGTCTCGTTGATGTGCACGTCATCCCTCATGATCCTCACTTGCGGATTTTAAACCTCTTTCAGCTCCATCACAAGGCACAAGGCTAGATCATCACACACAACATAGGGGGAGGATTCTATTATATTCCATACACACATTCTATTACATTTTTTACATCTAGTTATTGCTCACTACTTCATAAAGTGCGATTGACACAAGAGCACCTAGGGAACATTATGCACACACTCACTAGAACTACATTTAGATCTGAAATGTAGTGCAACACTTAGTTAGTAAGCCCACTATTGTGGCAATTGAGGTCATTTTGACCCATTCATTTACATTTTTCTTTTTTAGGGTTTGATACTTCTTTTGGTATTTTACAGGTCTTTTCATCATCTTGGATTATTGGTGACATTCGGTAAGCTACAAACGAATCTGATGCGACACACAATGAGGGTTTCAAATCACCTGTTAAACTTGTGTGATTTAGTTTTGGATATTTTACGAAGACCAGTGGAGCCCATTCTACAGACTAGAGCACTCGTAGGTGCCCCAGTCCCTCTACGGTGCACTCCAATCTAGCTAATAATTCCAAATCTATCCTTTTTGGGGATTCTACACAATCATTCCCGCTTCTGATTTTCTAGTCACCTCTATGACATAGTCCCGCAAGATCATCAAATCAGCTGAGTTCTTTCCTCTTCCCTCTTACAAACTAGGGTTAGTATTTCCTTTTACATATTTTCTTGGATCATTTACATACTATTTTACTACATTTACAACAGTTCATAGCTTAGATTAACTATTACACATTTCCACATTTTAGTTAATCATTTTGGTGAACCCGACAACTTTCACGCTTAGGATCCTCATCTTTCTTCTATCATGGGTCGTAAATTTCCTCAAGTTCCTTTGTTTGAGTTTCTTAAAATGTATCCTGACTATCAAGTTTTTTCTATAAGGAGAACTAGCCTCTATACTTCATCCTAAAAATATGCCACAAATGAAATAAGTCTTATCTTCCATCACTTATTTGATGACCCTAGTCCTAGTGCTCCTCCATCTAATCAACCCCTATTGGACTCAATCCATGCTCTACATGATTTATTTCAAGATAAATTTAAGGCCATGGAATCCATGATTATATCTCTCAAATATGAAATTCAACAACTTAAGGATGCTTCTCAATCACATGTTTGTGTTCCTTCTACATCTTATATGCAATCTATGTCCACTACATGTCATCTAGTTGAACCTCAAGACATTCCATTTCCTGAACCTCTCATATTTGAGCATAATAATACGTAACATGACATTCTTATTCAACTCCTTAGTCATCAGTTGATCACTCTGCCGCCTACTCACTACTATTCTCCTTATCGATTGCAATTATCATCGAATCAATGGACATAATGATAACGATTGTCACACTTTTCCATGAATAATCAAACATCTTGAGCGTCAAGGATTTATTTCATTTTCTACACAACATTCTAATACAAATGATAAATCCCATTGGGTTCCTAAATTTGATTCATCTATATCTAATGAGCATCAGGCTAATGTTACTCAGAAACTCCTAAGCAACAACCTCTCACACTTAGTTCACCATCTCCTCCTACTCAACCATCTACAACATCACCAAGTCAATCACCTACCAAAATTAGTTCACAATCTCCTACTAATAAATCGTTTATCATATCACCAAGTCACCTAAACAACCTCCTTTAAAACTCGTGCAACATGGCCTCCTCTCAAGTCTAAGCTCCAACCAATCACTTTCACAAAGAAACTAATCCTCCTACTAGTGGTCATGAAAATTGCAAATTTCACCACAATCGCAAGGTCCTATTGTTACTTTTGCCAACCATGCTTCCACCGCCAATGATCTGAAAATCAAATTTAACTAGCAATTGTTCACACAACAAAATTTTTTTTGTATTGATTTTTGATTTAAAATTAGGCGATTATGAACTTTTTAATATTTTCAATAAAAGATTAAAACCTTCAAGTTTTGTGCAAAAATACTTAGAAATGAATAGAATTCACTAAAGCAATTCAACACAAAGCGTGATAACAAGAGTTCGGCGTCTCTCGGGTCCAGTTGAATGAGACCGATCTATTAAAAATTGAAAATAATTATTTACAAAGAATTATACAAAATTATGACCTTCTCACAGTCTTCCTCTATCAAAAATAATAGGGGTTTCTTTTTACTTCTCCTCAAAATTCCACTCCTAGCTCAAGTTATGAGCATTTCAATAATTTACACAGTCCTGAATGCCACTTCAAATACAATAAAGCTCCTTTTATAATGTTTCTAACCGGCTGGCTCAACGGTTGGGCACCTATTATTTTGCATGGGAGGATAGAGGTTCAAATCCCCTACCTCCACTTCCTTCTCCTTCTCCTTAGGTGGCATTGAAGAGTTTTATCCCACATTGTGGGTGCGCAAATGGAGGAAGGCATTTAATAATGCAAAGGGGGTGGTTTTGTATTGGCTTTTGAGCCGCTTATGTTGTGTAGATTGGTTTGGTTGGCCAATGTATGGCACATGGATATGCATTGACCTTGTTAAGTGGAGTTTAGGCGCCTTATTTAATAATGTTTGTTTAAAACTTGGACTTGGAATATGGCGTATATCTTGGGATAAATATAGAGGAGGTTTAGCAAATAAATGCGTGGAATATGGAAAATAGTTATGTAATGTGTGGCATTTGGAATTGGTCTTGGTTTAATATGCACTTACCAATTAGTCCCACATGCATAGTAAAAATGTAATTAGAGGCATATATATACACAAGTTTGTATAGTGATAATATGAGAAGGAGGCCAAGGCACCCCTCCATAATCAAGTGTGTCGAACCTGGCTAAGGGCCCCCAGCCAACAAATAGCGGGGTCCATTTGTCCGAGTACGAGTGTCCAAGACCGGTGTTCCAAAACCCACTTTTAGTCCATGTCACACACATTGTCCACGTGTCGCAATGAGATTGAAACACTTGGTGAGCATGCACATGTCCAACCTGCACAAAATTCCAAATTTTGCACAGGTTTAAAAATTCAAAGGGGGCTATAACTTTTGCAAATGAGCTCCATTTCCGCAAATAAGATATCAATGAAATCGTCTACTTTTTCTCCACACTTTCGAATTGAATGCAAATTATTCTAAGAAGATCTTATATCGATGTTTCTCGTTGAGGATCCTCTAGATCATTCCTCCCACCGAGAAACTTTTGGATCCCAAAAGTCAACTTAATTGGTGAATAGGTGAGGGTATTTCTCCTCGCCTTTCCAATTTCCATCCATTTAGCCTTGTTCGGATGCATGCCTTTAAACCCAACATGAGGATACTCCAAATCACCCCTTCACGAAGTTCTCGACTTTCCTATACAAAATGATGTCTTCCCGCAACTCATCAAGATACTCAAGAGCAAAATCATCAATGGAAGGCATTATGTTAAAGCATCATCATCATGATCAATGATCATAGGTGGTTCATACAATCTTAAATTATTAACATTTACAAATGAGCATATTTGTATATAAGGAGGTAAATCTAACCGAAATCGTTATTACCAATTTTCTCCAATATTTGGAACGGACCATACCATATAGGTTTCAATTTTTTACCTTCACTTTGTCACCCTTTCCTTGTTGATGTGAAGCCAAACTGAATCACCAACTTTGAACTTGTGATCAGTTCTATGTTTATCATGCATGGCTTTGTACTTAGCCTGACTTTTCTCCAATTATTCATGGACATATTGATGAACTTGTTGAATTCTCTAAACAAATCTTTTAGCACTGTAGAATCACTTGAACCATTAATAACAGCTTTCATGTCCATAATATACATATCAAGGAGAATTAGGTAGATATCCATAACAAGTCTCAAATGGAGACTTCAAAGTAGAAGAATGTAAGGCATGATTATAAGCATGTTGCACATAATATAGATGTTCATCCCATAATTTAGGATGTTTTCCACAATATCCCCCTAAAATGTACTACTGCGCGGTTTACAACCTCTCGTTTGACCATCGGCCCATGGATGAAAAGCAAGTGTTCTTTTTAGTTTTGTGTCCATTAACCCCCACAATGTTGACCAAAATTCCCCAAGAAATATAGAATCTTGATGAGCTTATAATTGAATTAAGTAATCCAAAATGAACCCAAACAAACCGAAAAAACAAATGTGCATTCCCTCACTAGTTATCTCTGTTTAGTACATGGAACCAACACACACATTTTGTCCACTACCACATTTTGCTAGATCTTAGATTGGTGTTTTCTCGGTGAGGATCCTCCGGATCATTCCTCCCCCATGAGAAAACTTTAGACCCCAAAATTCAACTTAATTGGTGAATAGTGAGGGTATTTCTCCCTCACCTTTCGGTTTCCATCCATTTAGCCTTGTTTGGATGCATGCCTTTGAACCCAACATGAAGATACTCCATATCACCTCTTGGTGAAGTTCGACCTTCTGTCCAAAATGATGTCTTCCCGCAACTCATCAAGATACTCTGGGAGAAAAATCATCAATGGAAGGTATTATGTTAGCATCATCATCATGATCAACAATCATAGGCGGTTCATACAATCTTAAATTCTAACATTTACAACTTAGTATATTTATATGTAAAGAGGTAAATCTAACCGAAATCATTGTTACCTAATTTTATCAATATTTGGAATGAACCATACCATATAGGTTTCAATTTTTTACCTTAATATTGCCAACCTTTCCTTTGATGTGAAGCCAAATGAATCACCAACTTTGAACTTGTGACCAGTTCTATGTTTATCATGCCTTCCTTTGTACTTAGATTTGAGCTTTTTCTAATTGTTCATGAACAAACCGATGAAACTGTTGAATTCTCTAAACAAATCTTTTAGCCTTGTTAGAATCACTTGAACCATTAATAACAGTTTCATGTCCATAATATACATATAAGGGAGAATTAGGCAAGATATCCATAACAAGTCTCAAATGGAGACTTCAATGTAGAAGAATGTAAGACATGATTATAAGCATGTTGCACATAATATAGATGTTCATCCCATAACTTAGGATGTTTGCCACAATAGCCCCTAAGCAAATGTACTACTGTGTGGTTTACAACCTTTGTTTGACCATCAGTCTGTGGATGAAAAGTAGTGCTCTTTTTTAGTTTTGTGTCCATTAACCCCCACAATGTTGACCAAAATTCCCAAGAAATCTAGAATCTCGATCAAATATAATTGAAGTAAGTAATCCAAAATGAACCCAAACAAATTGAAAAAATAAATGTGCAGTTCCTCACCAGCTTATATGTTTAGTACATGGAACCAACACACACATTTTTCTAAATCTATCCACTACCACATATAAGTAATCATGTTTCTTCCATGTCATGGGAAAGCCTCCTACAAATTCCATGGAAACACTTTCCCAAGGCCTTTTGAACAGGAAGAGGAGTGTAAAGTCCTCATTTCCTATTACTTGGCTTCTTGTGGCACAAAGAACACATCCCTTAATATACATGTTTACATGTTCATGCATTCTAGGCCAATAACAATATTTTTGTAAATTTACAATCGTCTTACTAACACCAAAATGCCCTTAAATAAGAGAAGTATGTGGTTCCCTAATCATATGCACACGCGTTCATTTTCGGAATACAAAGTTTACCAAAATGATATAACAATCCTTCATGAAAATGATAATATTTTTCTCCTACTTGTTTCCCACTTACTAGATCCTCATACACTTCTATAAAATCAACATCATTAACATATTGTTCCTTGTAACTAACATGAGACAAAGAACTATGTTGTAAAAGAATAGATGCTACTACCACTAGTGGTCTAGATAACATGTCGGCAACCTTGTTTTGAATACCTTTTTTATACCTTGATTACAAGATGAAATTGTTGCAAAATCCCATCCACGAAATGTCTAGACTGCTGCAATTTGGTTTGTGTTTGTAATACAAGCGGTTGATGGTCGGTATGTATAATTGTTTCTTTTCCCATTAAATAATGCTTCCACTTTTTAACACTTTGAACCAAAGCATACAACTCTTTATCATAAGTTGGATAGTTTCTTACCACACTTGTAAAGGTTTTTGAATGGTAACACACTGGTCATTTGTTCTGCATCAAAATGCCCCCATTGCATAGTCACTAGCATCTGTCTCAATCTCAAATGAATGTTGTAAATCCGGAAGTGCCAAGATCGAGTGGTACTTATCTTCTCTTTCAATGTGTCAAAATATTTCTGTTGTTTTCCTCCCCACTGAAAGACCTGTTTAATACTTGTTAAAGCATGCAAAGGAGATGCAATATATGAGAAGTTAGCAATAAATTTTCTCCAATATTGAACTGCACCTAGAAAACTCCTAACTTCCATCACATTAGTGGGTCTAGGCCATTTCACAATAACCTCTATTTTTGCAGGATCAATTCTCAATTCTCCATTTCCTACAATATAACCCAAGTAAATTAAAGATATTTTTCCAAATTCACATTTTGACATCTTCAAATACAATTTCTCTCTCCTTAATGCATCTAAGACTTTTTGGATGTGTTTAACATGTTCATCCCATGACTTACTGAAAATAAGAATATCATCTAAGTAGACAATAATAAATTATCAATGAATGGTCTAAAGATATCATTCATAACTCTCATGAATGTTTCCGGTGCATTGCACAAACCAAAAGGCATCACTAACCATTCAAACAATCCCTATTTCATTTTAAAAGTAGTTTTCCAAACATCACCTTCTGCAATTCTTACTTGGTGATAACCACTTCTTAAGTCTAACTTAGTGAAATAAATTGCATTCTTTAATTGATCCAGTAAATCATCTATTCTAGGAAGAGGGTAATGATTCTTTATAGTAATCTTGTTTAAAGCACAAAATCAACACACATTCACCAAGTGCCATCCTTCTTAGGAACCAAAATAATTGGTGAACCACATGGGGATGTACTTGGATGAATTATACCTTGAGCCAAAAGTTCCATTACTTGTCTCTTGATTTCCTCATTCTCTACTACTAACAACCTATACATTCGATATTGGGAAGAGGTGCATCCTGAAGCAACTATATCTCATGTTGAACCCCTCTTTTGGGAGGTAGACCTTGTGGATCCTGAAAAACATCATCAAAATTAGAAATAATTTTTACCAATTCATCCTTATGTTTCGGATCACAATTCTCAAAATCCATCTCATGTTCTTTCTCTTTGGCTTTGACCACCATGAGCACAAAACTTTTTCTTGAGTTTACAAGCCTTTTCATTTGACCTATAGTTACCAAGGATAGATTATTCTTTTCACGGTGAGCTCTAACAATAAACTCAATTCCATCCTTTACAAGCAAATATTTATTTTCTTCCCTATAGAAGATTGCTTTACGATCATACAAATAAGGACTTCCCAAAACCACCCCACAAATATCCAAAGGAACTACATCCAATTCAACCTCATCTATAAACTTGTCTATAATGGCAAATCTGAAAGTACAAGTTTTAGTTACTTGCAATTTCACATCATCACAAACCCAGCCCAAAGGATAAGGCTTAGGATGTGGTTTAGTTTTGAGTCCTAGTTTCTTAACAACCTCCTCAGAAATTAGATTAGCTTGAGATCCACTATCAAAAAGAGTATCAATTTTTTCTATGCTTTGAAATTACTCTAATGTGGAAAAGCTCATTCCTTTTCTTATCATCATGTATAGTTTGTTTACTAGAAGAAGATGCAAATTTTGTAGTACTATTGTTGGAAATTGAAAGATTTGATTTACCTTGAAAACTCATAGCTGTGATCTTGGTTTCATACCGAATCTGACCCAAGATCATGAACTATAGTGTTTGTTTTCTTTTCCTTTCCTTTCTTAACCATCCATTTAGGTTTCATTTCAGGATGTAATTTCCAACATTTAGACTCATCATGGTTCTTTTTACAATGATTACAAAATGGTTTTTCATCTTCCTTCTTAACAATAGAGTTTGTCTTATGCTTACCCTTTCCTTTTCCTTGTTCTTTCGAACCTTTTCCTTCAAATTGCTTGTTCTTTTGTTTAAAAGAAGAGAAAGAGGACTCCTTTGTCATTTTCCCTCATGCTTCCAAATGGGTTGCTTGAACACATACTGCATCAATATTAGTAGGACCTAAAACAAGTATCATATGCCTTAGATAACTATGTAATCCACCAATATATTTAAGCAAAGTGTTTTCTTTGTGTTTAGGGAAATTCCTAGAATTAGAGCCCTTTTCCTAAATTCCTGTGTGTATTCTTGAACACTTTGTCCCTTAGTTTGTCTTAATGTTTTCCAATCCATCATAGCTTGTTGCTTATAACCAAGAGGATAAAATTTTTGCCTAAGATTTGAAACAAATTCAGACCAAGAAGTGATTGCTATACCTTTGGTTTCTTCCACTTCCTGAAGCTTACTCTCCCACCAAATGAGTGTTGTACCACCCATCCGAAGAGTTTCCAAATGAATCTTTGCTTCATCATCAACAATTCTCTGAACCCTGCAATATACTTCTATCTGCTTGACCCAGTTATCCAACTTCTCTGCATTTAGCTCTCCAATATACATTGGCAATTCAAACTTGATATCTAACTTTAATGAAGGAAAATAAGATTTTAAAGGGTCTCTTTTAGGAATATCAAAACTAGAGATTTCTTATTTCTTACCTCCTCTAGTTCCCTTTTCCCTTTGCCTATCTTGGTACATTTCTTCCACCGTGTCCTTCATCTGTTGGAATGATTGACAAAATTCTTCCTCTCGATCCTCCATTGTAGGACTTCGAGACCATCTGGTACCAATTTTGTGATCTCCTTCAACTAACTCTCCTTCACCCTTCTTAGATCGAGACCTTGTTAACATCCAAAACACAACTTGCAATCCAAAACATGTTAATCTGAACTAAAAATCAGTCAAAACCAGCTCTGATACTAGTGATCTGAAAATCAAATTTAACTAGCAATTGTTCACACACAAAATTTTCTTTGTATTGATTTTCAATTTAAAATTAGCGATTACAACCTTTTTATATTTTTAATAAAAGATTAAAACCTGCAAGTACTGTGCAAAAATACAGAGAAATGAAGAGAATTCACCAGCAATTTGACACAAAGCGTGATAACGGAGTTCGACACTTGAGGCCTACATCTTGGTCCGGTTGAATGGGACCGATCTATTAAAATATTGAAAATAATTATTTACAAAGAATTATACAAAATTATGACCTTCTCACAGTCTTCCTATGTCAAAAATAACAGGGGTTTCTTTTTACTTCTCCTCAAAATTCCACTCCTAGCTCAAGTTATGAGCATTTCAATAATTTACACAGTCCGAATGCCACTTCAAATACAATAAAGCTCCTTTTATAGTGTTTCTAAGCGGTTGGCTCAATGGTTAGGAGCCTATTTTTTGCATGGGAGGATAGAGGTTCAAATCCCCCTACCTCCACTTCCTTCTCCTTCTCCTTAGGTGGATATCAAGAGTTTTATCCCACATTGTGGGTGCACAAATGGAGGAAGGCATTTAATAATGCAAAGGGGGCGGTTTTGTATTGGTTGTTGAGTCGCTTTATGCTTGTGTAGATTGGTTTGGTTCACAATGTACGACACATGGATATGCATTGAACTTGTTAAGTGGAGTTTAGGCGCCTTATTTAATAATGTTTGTTTAAAGGCATGGTCCTACGTGGAAGGGGGCTCCTTAAATATCTCAACGGGTGTCGCCTGAGAAAATTTAGGAGCATCTTAGCGCTTTTAAGGTCCCATGAGATTTTTATTAGTTTCTCAACAATACCCACCGAGATATTATAGGTCCCATGATATATATATGGTTATTTCTAGGAAATAAAATCATATTTCGTAATGAAATTTTTATTCGGATTAAGAGCAACAATAAAACACCAAATAACACAATATTTTAGAATAATGATCTTAATATTCCTCCAAACCATATAATAAGACTCAAATTCTCAAATGATAATGAAATACTACCTATAATCCCCTATATATACTATTCATTATATGGCCATCACCAAGGCCAACCAATTAAGCATGAGAAAGTATAAATGATATAATATGGTAAGCCACAAGTCGACTACTAATATCCTAATAAAAAATATGGTTAGGCTTAAACCAACATTTCCTAGACATTCCTTTAAACCAACATTGTCCTCAACGTTGAATAATCCCCGATGTTTTTTAAAACCTTCATCCTCCCAGTGTGGTGTCTTCTATGCTCAAATTCTTCCACTTGATTAGATATTCCTTAATGTCTCTAGTTCTCAAATTTACCTTCGGCTCCAAAATGATTCTTCCTTGGCAAGTTTCTAGAACTCTGCTTTGGGCTTCAAATTTCTATCCAATAATCTTCTGCATGAAACATGGAATATTGGGTGTATGTGTGAAGATGACGGCAACTCTAGTTTATAAGCCACTACCAATTTCTCTCAGAGAACTTGATAAGGGCCATAATATTTAGGAACAAGTTTGTTTTAAGTTTAGTGGGACATAAAAAAGTGAGATGCTCCTATCACCAATTTTTTTGAGTTTCATCCTATTTTGTGCTAATGCTAAATTCTTCAAACTTTCTCGTTGTTGATGTTAAATGTGTTCCTCAAGCATTTTCGACCTTAGTTTGCAATAAGGTGCATGGCATATAATGCTTGGGGTCATTTGAGAAGAGGTATGAAAAGATGTGTTATACCACCAAGCCCTCGATACAAAACAATGTAAATACCCTCTAAGGATTTCTTGACCACTTTGCCCTAAAAGGATGATTGGCCTTGAGGAGTATATGTCTATATCTAGGAGATATATGGAGGAGGTTTTAGCAAAAATGAGTGTGGAATAAGGAAAATAGTTTTGTAATGCGTGGCATTTGGAATGGGTGATAGGGCACAAAAATTAATATGCACTTACTAACATTCTTACCCTCCGAACAACAATCCGTGATGAAATCCATGGAGAAATGCAACTAGAGGTGTCTTATATGTTTCCCTTTGTTCGAGCACACTAAACATAGTGATACAAACTTTGAGACAGTGAGTCCTTCCCAAAAGAATTATGTTTTTATTCTATGATATGGCCGTAGTGTCCTCCAACATAATCTTCGCAAGAATCTTATGCTTCAACTTAGAAACTTTACTCAAGTATAACCTATCCCGTACTATAGGGCATTACCTTTCCACTCAAAATTGTTAGATGTCATAAATCCTTGTTTGATATTATGTATTAGAGATTGTGTATCCTTATCTTGATTCCATTCCAATCTTGCTTCATCCACCTAAGCCATCAACATGGAGTTCCACAAGACCATGGGATGCTTCTCCAAAAACACGTATTTTATTTTTTATATGATTTCAAAATCATAACCCAACATTTTCGTTCCACTTTTGTTGTCGGATGTCAAAATGATTTGAGACTAATAAGTTTTTACCAAGTTCACCATGAGATGCACATGAAGAATAGCCAACATTTATTTCTCAAAATTCCAAGATTTTTCCTTTAAATTGGTGACTCTCAAATGCAATTGGTCTTCCTTCCTAGCAACATTAAGGGCCATTAGTCATCTTTCGAGGATCAATGATGCCTTCATGCCCCAATCTTGACCTCAAGTGTCACATAACAATGAAGTTTTTTTTGGGTGCATTTGCACATGGCTTCCTTCACATGCCAAAGGAAAGTGGCTACGTCTCCAATGGAAGGCATCCTTCTTTAGCAATGCAAAGTGAATGGGGTTGTTATTATAATATCCCGCACAAACAAGATATCAGGAACCCATGAAGATTTTTGAGATTTTGCCTCAGCCATTCCACCATTTTTCTTCTCGAGGATCAACATGCCTTCATTGGGATACAATATGACCCAAGTACTCTACCTCTTATACACCAAAAGAACATTTGGATGGCTTTGCATACAAAGTATGTTTCTCAGAGAACAGATCTTAAGATCCATGTCTTATCAGAATCAATATGTGAGGATAATCAAATTTCCTTAGTTCCTAAAAAATGTTCAAAGCTTGGTGCATTTGTAAGTAAGTAACTCATAAATTGAGTCTGAAAGCCATTTTATGAACACTTTATCCTAATTTGATGGTACCTAACACAAACTAATTTTGGGGAATAAATATGTATTCATCAAGTAAATCCCCTAGGAAACATTTTGATGGTTTTTCATGAGTTCTCATACAACATCCTCCATGTTTCATCCTTCATACGCATACCATTGAAGAATATCTCGCTATGCCTCGAGATCTAATCATTTTTTCCATCTCACGATGACACACTCCTCTGGAATTGATCCCTAACTGGTGGTATTCCCTTTGGAATTTCATCAAAAATGATGCTTCGATTTTGTTCACACCTTCTACATCCGATGATCTGTGGAGACTTAGCTACCATCCCATTGTCCTTTTAATGGTGGAAATTCATCTCTATAATACCTAAGGTCAAGCCGTGAGCCATTGCACTCTCTAAAAACAATATCTCCTATGTAAATAGCAAATATAGGTGAGCCTTAAATAAGATACTATGGCACTTTCTGTGCAAATCCGTAATCCATCGCAAATCGAGGTATTACTACACATGAATCCCACACACTACACAATAGAGTCTTACACATTGCATTTATTCACATATCACACATCATACATTATACATCATACTAGTCATCATTATGCACACATCATACTTATATTGTACTCCCCGATCGTCTAACATAGCCAATAATATTGAGGAGTACTAATACGATCATCCTACATATTACATTACTATCTTCTATCGAATCATAATTTACATTCATCATTTTATCCATTACACTTTACTCAAGACATTTTTCCCACATATTTGCTATCACATTCTAAAACATATCACGCTCTTTTCTTCCACATTACATATCGCCTATATACACCTGGTGTTATGGCCTTGAACTCTATTATTACGACACATAATAGAACTTTATCATTCTATGTGATGTGGTCCTAATACCCCTATCACATTCTCTTCTAGAATAGTTCTTAAGGATAGGTTTTGGATGCCATAATCTTACTCGATCTTGTTTTCCGTAACTTTTCTAATTGAAAAGGTTTTACAAATCAAATGGACCTTGCAATTCCTAAAATTATCACACATTTATCATTCGACCTTTCGGGTTCAAGATATGGGATGTGACAATTTCTCCATTTTCCTAGGATAGTGACACATACAATATGGTTAGTTTGTCCATGATTTTGAATGAAGGTCCTCCTTGGCCGATAGGGCCGATTTGGGCTATACTATAGGCTAAATCCTCACACTTTCTCTATCATTTTATAGTGGTATATGCTTTAGGCTACATCACCACTCCCTCCTATTCATCTTTAGTGGTATACACTTTAGGATACATCACTATTCCTTACTATTCATTATGTAGTGATATACAACTTTAGGATAAATCATCACTCATACATTCATCTTTTTCATGATATACGATTTCTTGTGGAAGGCCCCGCATGATGTATAGGGTTTAGGTTTCACACACACCTAGAGAATTCTAATATATGTCACATTTCATCATCACTACACATACATACTCATCTAAAGTAATAACTTTTGCTAGATCTAAAAATTCTAAAACACACACTATTCTTTATAACCATTTCCCCGATGACACACTCTCATTTCATTCATTCTCGACTACTAAGGGGAAAACAAATGAACAATCTCACTACATACATCTCCATTCACTTGGGGGCACGTGGCTACCTATCACTCCATTTTACATTCCATTCCATCCATACAAAACATATGATTGCATATTATGGTACCAACAAAATTGGTGGGAATGCTTTTACTCTTAAGTTTAGGGGGTTGCTTACTTTTGCTTAAAACTTCATGAAAATTTGTTTTCTTACACATGCTAGTTAGATACTTGTATGTCATTTATCTATTCCATTCACACATGTGCGTTCACCAACAAATCCTTTTCTAGTTGTAATCGCATTCCAAAGATATAGGTCTCTTACACCCAACACAAGATTGAATGCTCACCTTCTACCCTTCCTACATTGATCATAATCTTTTGCAAATGAGCTTTGTTGGGCATCTACATTTTTCTCTCATAGGTGTTATTATTTCATGTTGTACTTAGCACTCTACACTACTTGGTCATAATCATACAACATACTTTATTCATACTAGTTATCTTTCTAACATGCTAATGGGTGCTTCATGTCATACATTATACATCATACTAGTCATCATTATATTTACTTTATGAAAGGATAATTGATTCCATATTTTGCATTTTATCCATTTTGTTACATTGTTTGTTATTACATTTATATCTTGTTTACCCTATGACACACTTTGGGCCTTGCCCTATGTTTAGTACAAATCAAATGGACCTTACAATTATCACACATTTGTTTGTTGTTTTGCGGCCATGATGGCCTTGCGTGTCTTGTGAAATCATGAGTGATGTTCCATGTTTGCAGCCCGCTTTGTGTGACACATTTTACTACGTCTTCTTGTGTGTTTACACTATTACTTTTCTTGGTATCTTTTACATTGTTTGTGTAACTCATACACTATTTTCTATATGCATGTTTGTTCATACTAACACTTTTCTTTGGCTATCCTTCTTGTTTGTGTGTGCCTTGGTTTCTACATGATAAGCGCATTCATTTCCCCTATATGTCACATAATGTTTCACATACATACTCATGCGGTTGGTCCTCATTTGGGGCTGCATTTCTCATCTCCATTCACTCTGGGATGATGTTCCTATCACTCCGCATTCCATTGCCATCCATACTCAAGAGGGGGCATCATTTGGGGCTTTTTCTGTCATTTACACACATGTTCACATCCTTTTCACAGAGATTATACACATATCGGTTTACCCTTTCAGTCACTATATACAATGAGTGGGTTCTACACTATTCTACGAACCCCATACATGCTAAAAGTTAATTTTATAGGACATGGTTGTTTCCTTATCATTATGGGAAGTAGCGATTCCCACAGCCCAGGTTAGAGGTTTACGGTGGGTGTGCTTCCTCTACACTACTTTACCAACAGCTGCGGTGGCGTCGGATTGCCCAAAAACCATACATTATTTCTTGGATGTACAGAGATCTCTGGGGTTTTTCACACACACATTTAGGGAAGCCTTGTTTAGAGTTATAAGGAGAATAATGTAGCTTTCTCTCTACATTTCTTCAAACCTAGTGGCGTCGGATCGGTGGTGTGAGATCACTTAAAAAAACTCTTAGTAAGGAGATATCCTTTTTTACACTCTCTTTCTCGAATGGATCATGGATCGTGTGCACATGTTCCATTTACACTTTTCCATTTACGTCTTTTACATTCACACACTTTCACATGTATCTTTACATTGTATTTTTACACATACATACATACATATTTGACTACTTGATCATTTTCTCCTTACAGTATGACCGTATGAGAAAAAAACAATCAAATGGGGAAACAACAACAACAATGATGTAAACAACAACACTTCACAACATCACACACCATAATAACCATGTAGGTACACTACACACATCGGCATCAACTCACAATTTTTACGCCCTAAGTTCAATCACATCACTTTTTTGCGCATTTTCATCTTTAGTTTCCATGCTTCACCATATTTTTGTCATTCCACACTTTGTCTAGTCCTTCGACATGTTATCTACGTCACTCTTCATGGACATCGTGTACTCATCTATATCTACTTTATATTACCGAGATTTCCTCTCACCAACATAAAGTGGGGAAAAATTTAGTCACAAAATCATGCACTTTAGATATTATTTAATCTTGGTTTCATACTACTATTTAGAATTTTCTTGAGTGAAGAAAGTACTAATTAACCCCATCTTTTGGTAATCTTGCTTTATTTTAATTCATCATTCCTAACCTTTTACACCCATATGCCCAGTTTGTTTTGGTCATATTCTATTATTTTAGCCTCAACTAAGGTGCCCATGGGTGCCCTTGGTCCCACCATGGGTGCCTGATCCTTTTTGAACTTTCCGCCACTTTTTGGGCTCTTTCTAGCCATTTCATCTTCTTATCTTTTTGGTGGTTACCATTTCGGGGTTAATTACAAAATTAGATCAAGAGAACCCTATAAATATAAAGTTATGAGACCATAATGAGGGACCAAGCACTAGTCACTACTATCATCCATCTAGAGTTGCATCCATCTATTGCATTGGAGATCACTTGCATCCACATAGCTCCATCACAAGGCACAAGGCTAGGTCATCTACATCACACACAACATAGGGGGGGATTCTATTATATTCCATGCACACATTCTATTACATTTTATACATCTAGTTATTGCTCGCTACTTCACAAAGTATAACTGGCACAAGAGCACCTAGGGCACATTATGCACACACTCACCAAAACTACATTTGGGTCCGAAATGTAGTGCAACACTCAGTTAGAAAGGCCACTGTTGTGGTAGCTGAGGTCAGTCTGACCCATTCATTTGCATTCTTCTTTTTTAGGGTTTTGATACTTCTTTTTGTCTTTTGCAAGTCTTTTTCATCATCTTGGATTATTGGTGACATTCGACAAGCTACAACGAATTTGATGTGACACACAGTGAGGGTTTGAAACCACTTCCCAAACTTATGAGATTCAATTCTGGATCTTTTGCACAAACTAGGGCACCCATTCTACAAACCAACGCACCCGTAGGAACCCCACTCCATCTCCAGATGCTTCAATCCAGCTAATCATTCCACATCCATCCTTTTCAGGGCTTCTACACAGTCATTCTTGCTTCCAAATTTTCCAGTCACCTCTGCGACACGGTCCGCAAGATCATCAAATTAGCTGAGTTCTTTTCTCTTCCCTCTTGCACACTAGGGTTAGCATTTCCTTTTGCATAGTTGCTTGGATCATTTACATACTGCTTTACTGCATTTTATTTGCTGCATTTACAACTTTTCATAGCTTAGATTAACTATTACACATTTCCACATTTCGGTGAATCATCATGTAAAAAGAACCATTGGATATTACTCAACATTTTCTATCTGGTCCCATTACAAGACACACCCTCTCAAATTCAATGTTTATTCCAAGATATCTTCACAACATTCACCATAGTGAAGTGTATTTCATTCCTATTCTCTTTTCTTTTTTATTGTATTTCAACCATTACTTTATTACAAGTTTATATATGTAATGATGTACTAATGCATACTTGGAGAAGTAAGGATTTACTATACACAAGAGCATGGTTATGATGAGATGACTAAGGCTACCATCATGTATCCACTTATTTTTTTGTTTGTTTTTTTTTATGTTTTTACATATATGCACACACATGCACATCAAACTGGGATTCTGTAAACACATTATTTTGGAACAAGACTAGACAATTGTTATAGCGCTAGTGTATTTAAATGTTTATCAATCACTAGTCTAAGTTACGTTCTTATAGTACATGTTCCTTATGGTGTTTGACCTTCTACTTCTTTTTTGATGCTTTCAAACTTGTATTGATTGTTTGTGACTTCCTCTTCTTCTTATCGACTCCTTAACTTGTTGTATTTATTTGATCCCCTTTCTTTCAATTTAGCACATTTTTATGGTTTTCTCTTTCCTATATCTATTTTTGGTGTTTTGAACATCTTTCCAATGTTGTAATTTTATGAATTTGGTATGCCAAATATGTACTTGTATAGTTTAGGAAAGTCATATTGTTGGCCCTTTCAACCCATGATTTGGGTGCTCAAGCTTTTAACCCCTATTTTTTCCATTTTTTGCTTGTTGTATGTTGGCTTGCATGCTAATAGGATCTTAATTTGAATTCAAGAAGTATATAAAGAGAAAATGGTTCTAATGCATTTAGGACACAAGAACACACAAAGAGAATCATAAAGAGAGAACTATATAGAAGTTGTAAAAGAAAAATATTTCTATTTTTGAAGTATATTATCCCAAAAGTGAGTGCAAGCATATACAACTTACTAGTCGTTTGCATCCATTAAAAAGCTAATAAATGGGACACTTTCTCTATGCAAGATCGATTGTTTTAGTACATTATACTTGTACATGTTGAATGCCACATTATCCACTAGTTCAAGGGTTTAATAAATATCAAAGGAGTTTTTCACTAGTTCGATAGAGACTTCATAATACATTTATTTTCCTTACATATTTTGTAGACTTAGAGATGGGATAAGGGTTTGAGGAGAATAACACTTTTGAGAGACTCAACGTGAATTTTGGAAAAATCATGAGAAGTATTTGAAGCTCAAATAATGTGGATTTTTTTTTGTCATTTTACTTTCATCATTCTAGACAAGTGTTATTCCCATTATTGTATGCATTTGGTTATGGCATTATCGTACTTGTACATATTTTGTCATCGAGAACAAGTTCTCTGTTTGTTTTGCTACTTCTAGATTTTGTTCACCTTAATTACGTAATTACTATTCATCTATATCACTAATGACTATCTTTTGATCCATGAAAAAATCAAGTATTATCCTATAAACCCTAATAGTCACTTGTACTAATATTTTCTATTTTTTCCTACATTCATGGTATCCCAAAGTTTAACAATTACAAATGAATTATTGTTTTATGCGTGTTTTATATGTGCATTAAATTTGGTTGCAATGTTATTTTTAGACTAGTGTATTATTAGGGAAAAATCACTTTCCATATTTGCACCAATGAAGAAGGAATTTTGAATGTAAACCACCACTTTCGACTTCTCACTCTCTTAACTTTTGTCCTCGTTATCAATGTTCTTTAAGAACATATAATGCTAGATCCCCTTGTTTCACAATTGTTGTCATTACAAGATTGGCATATTCTTAAACATTTCAAATTTGAAAAAGAACATTAAAATTAAAAGTCTTCACATATAAATAATTTTAAGAATATCAATTCTTACTTCCAAATAATAAACTTTAAGAACCACAAAAGACCACACAAGAGACCACAATCAAGACAACTTTCTCCTTCCATCTTAAAAATACATTTCACATTTTATGTACTGAATTCATGTAATATTTTTTCAGTTCCATGGGTCATTCTTGGCCTCTAGTGGATATTAACATCAAAATTAAATGAAATATTCTTAAATTAACTTGCTAATTAAATTTGATGGCGGCAAACATTAATATTTTCATATTTTAAATATTATGAACAAGCTGGTGCCCATGGCTGCAAAATAACACAAGAAGTTCTGCTTTTTGCTTTACTGATTTTAACGGTATGAATCAGGATGGTATTTGATATTGTTATGTTAAACAAATTATATCCGTTGCATTTGTAGGAGCTATATATTCCTCCGTCTTCCATTGTGGTTTTATTTCATTTGGATTTTCGTTTATTATTCTCTGTTTTCTTTGGGGTTTCTTATTGAATTTGTTCGCTGTTCTGTGTTTCCTCTTCTGTGCTTTATTTATTTTCTCTTCTGTGTGTTTGCTTAGCATGGCCATGCTATTTTCTCTGGCTTTTGATTCTTTTGTACCGATGTTTTTTCAATTTTTCTTTTTCCCCCATACGACGAGGCCTAGGCGGTGCAGAAATGGAGTAGGGATGTTGCAGAGGCTAAAAGATGAGACCCCAGGTATTTTTCTTCATTTGTTTTCATTAGGATTTTTCCCTGAACTCGTCTCCATTATTAGGGATAAATATCGAATGGGTTATTCATCAGGGTTAAATATCGGATGTCTAAATGCATTGGACCTTTTTCAACTGGAAATTTTTATTAGGGTTAGAGCATAAGGTTTTTTCCGACTTAAAGTTTTTTATGGTATTTATCTGGTTGATTGAATTGCATTTAATTGTTTTTCTATGTTGAACTTTTTTATTTTTCCGTTAGGGCTAACTTGAATGGTTTGATGTCAAACAGGGGGACATGATGGCTCTGCAGGAACAGGGGAGCCCATGCAGTAGTTGGTTCAGGAAAAGGTTAGCTCACTCTTAAGTTTTGACATACTATTTTATTTACTGTTTCCTTATGATGATGTAAATTCTGGGTCAACGTGTAATGTTGTTCTGTTTTTTTAATTTAATTGGACCTCATTGATATATCATACTGAACATTCTGTTTCGGAAAAATAAGCTTGATATATATTTTTTTGAGCTGCTGCTCTTTAGAGAATTTTTGTGTTGATTTTCCATTAGATGTAAGTAAGTAGAGAAGCACAATCTAATTAATGGTAAAAGTTTTCCTCAGCCTCTACTAGTGTGATTTATTTTCTGTTGTTTATTTAAAGTAGTACCAGTTTTAATTTTTCATTCGGGCCATTCCTATAGGAGGTTGGGAGCAATATATTTGTGGCCTATGATGTAGTACATGTTGCAATGGAGGACATTTAAGTGATAGCCTTCTTACTGAGGAATTTATGTATCTGTGCAGTATTATACAAGGCTGCATTATATTTCATTTTCTTCATTTGCAAAGGAATTCCTCTATATACGTTTGTTTTCAATTACCAACAGTACAAACTCAACTCCTCACAAACAAGGAATAACATATGACCTAAAAGATCGAAGAAGGCTAGGCTTGTTTTGGTAAGGAGGCTCTCAAACAGACTGCCAAATTCATCAAATCAATCCTCAAAACTCAACTCCAGAAAAAGCCAATTCTGAAATACTAAATGCCATGTTACAAAATAATCCAATTCCCGAATGGATATTGTTCACAATATAAGTGACTGAAGAATCATATAAATATTTAACCATCTATGATGATTCTGAAATATCGAGCACCATACAAAAATATAATTCAATTAAGTTTCAAAGGGTATTGTTCACAAATTGAGTGATTGAGAAACATATTTAACTAGTTTTGAGCTCAGCCAAAGTTTTGTTGCTGCGCCAACTCTAAATTCTGATTGCTATCATGGAAATCAGTTGCATTCTCTCTAATTAATTAGCTAGACCACATGCTTCAATTACCATTGAAAAGGAAGAAAAATCACGAGAAGACAATTCATTTTGTAAATGGTCCATTCATATTGTTTGTTGGCCTTGTTGTAACTAATTGTAGGCTTTCATAATCAATCAACGAGGCTTCAGCCATTGATTACAAACTCAAGGTCCCAATATTCTGAACAATCAGCTAAACAATCCACTTAACAAACCAATCTTATTTAATGCTTGTTTTCATTTTAAGCACTAAATCATAACTTGGGCTGATCCATGAAAGAGCATTGAAGTACTGTTGTTGATAAGTTGTGCCTTGAGGGTTCATGCCAATAAATAGTTTTTACACCGTGTTTTGCTTACGGCTTGCATTTTTACATCTGAATTTTTCTTGCGATAGACAATACTTGATCAAATCTATGCATAGAGAATGTTATTATAGCCAATAATTGGTCAATTCTATGTATAGAGACTCCCCAAAAGTTTACAATTATGTTTTTTGTACAGCTGGCATTTTTATGCCTTAGCTATCCTAATATCATTATACAATATGAACAAAATCGAGCAATTGTTGTTTGTAATATTTGAAATCTCTTTGCGGGTTTATGTCATTAAGATTTTATTTGTCTTTTACAATTTTTTTTTAGCAAAAGAACTTGTTTATAAATAATGATTGATCCCTGCTTTGCATTTTTCCAAATATTTTGGGCATCGCTGAGAGTCTATGCCGGTTAATGCTTTTATTTATCTTTTGCTTTGCGTAGGGCTGGCATTTTTACCCATAAATTTTTCCAAAGCATAACTTGTTACTAGTATTGCAAAAACTTGTTAGCCCCTGCTGTGCATTTTTACAAGATTTAGGCTAGACTGTTTCAGTATGGGTACGGGTACGTGTATGGTACGCCGAAACAACAAATTTTAAAAACTTTGGGTATGGTACGCTGTTGGGTACGTTCGCAGTACACTATATTTTTAAAAAGTCAAAAATATAAATATATACAAAAATTTAAAGAAAACAACAAGCTTATAGTCTCAGCAACCTATAAAATATTAGAAGCCAACAACAAGCTTATTATGAATCAGAAGCCATCTAAAGCAAGATTTCTTTGACTGAATACAAGAAGACCAAAAACATCAAATCTATGAGTCCATCTACTAAGCTTATAGTCTCAACAACCTCGTAAAATATTAGAAGCCAACAACAAGCTTAGTATGAATCGAAGCCATCTAAAGCAAGATTTCTTTGACTGAATACAAAAAGACCACAAAACTTTAAAGAAAACAACAAGTTTATAGTCTCAGCAACCTGTTAAATATTAGAAGCCAACAATAAGCTTATTACGAATTAGAAGCCATCTAAAGCAAGATTTCTTTGACTGAATACTAGAAGACCAAAAACATTAAATCTATGAGTCCATCTACTAAGCTTATAGTCTCAACAACCTGTAAAATATTAGAAGCCAACAACAAGCTTAGTATGAATCAGAAGCCATCTAAAGCAAGATTTCTTTGACTGAATACAAAAAGACCACAAAACATTAAATCTATGAGTCGATCTACTAATGGGCTCACAAACATTCAACTTATTGTTAAGGCCCAGAGAAAAGTTTGGGGAGAAGGCAATATTTTCATAGAGCTGTTTGGAGGTAGCCTCTTGGAGAGGGGGCCCTTTGAGCCACCTCATAGTATCCCAAAAGTCATTCTCATCCTCCATAATTAGTCTAGTAGAGGGAGCTGTGAAAGAATTTCTGAGCATTTTATACATTCTGAACTGAGATTGAGGAAGCTTATAGAAAGCTTTAAGGTTTGTCCATTCCATCCACTTCCCAAATCTGTACAAGTCATGAAATATTTTAATTCCTTTCTCAAACCAAAGGAGGGCAGAACAGCCTCTTGTCAAGGCAAGGATCTTGTCATTATATTTCTGATTCGATGAAATCGATTTGTAGGCTTGGCACCTAATGTCAAATGAAGAGAAGATAGGCTGCCCAACCACCAAGTGCTTCACTTGTTCCCATGCCTTCCAAATTGACTGAAGAATAAAGGACCCATGAGGAGCAACAAGAAAGCCCCCAAATAGTAAGTCAACCAAATGAAGTCCTTTTCATCTCTCTTGACCCTTCGGAGCCTATTGGCAATATTGAATCTCACACAAACTTTCCAAAGTTCAATTCCAGTCAAAGCCCTCATGTTTTATTTATTTTTTTGCACTTTAAAAAAGAAAAACTGTGTGGGTACTCTGTGGGTATGTACCCACAGGCCCTGGGTATGGATTTCCATACCCGGGACATACCAGGGCCTGTGGGTACGTACCCACAGTGTACCGGGATGTACTCGTGATCCGGGACATACCAGGCCTGGTACGAGGGGGTCTAGGGCATTTCCGGGCAGTCTAGGATTTAGGGCTTCCTCACAGGTTAATGGAGGAAATGCTTTTTTACCGTGTTTTGGTTAAAGCTTGTCTGTAATAAAGCTTTGGTAAAGCTACATTAGATAACAATGGAAAGTTTTGTGAACTGTTTCCTAGATTTAGAATCTATAAGTAAATGTTTCTTACTGTGTTTTTCTCAGGGATGATATTTTTATGATTCATGTTTCCTTTAGTAGAGCTTGGGAATATTGCTGCAGACTAATATTCTCTAGTTGTGTGCAATGTTTCCAAGATTTAGAGTCTTCCTAAGGTTTATTTTTCAATATTTGTTGACAACTTCATGGCATGAAGGTGGTTGATGCTAGCATTGTCTTTAGAAAGTAAGCAGAGTTTTCTGATGGTTTATTTTACATAGGGCTTGGTAAGATTGTTGTGCTTTGTTAAAATCTTGTATTTTGAATAAAATGCTAACATTTTTTTATTGTGAAATATACTCTATTTATGACGCTCTAACTTGCTGATTTTTTTTTCCAAGCTTGAGTTTGAGTCTTCTATGTGTGATGTGCCTTGTTGTCACCATTTTATCTAGGGTTTGTTCTTTCTTTAATAAAATTGTACGACACATGTCCAATGTTCGTGATGTGTCCACATCTCGTTCGGCATTGCACTAACTTCCAATTGTTCGATCTCCAATACATTTTGGAAGATACATTATTTAAAGGTGTACAGTCTGGAATATTTTAATTTATTCCTTGGATTGGAAAAAACCGTCAATGCTATTTTTGCTAGGTTATCCACGTAAAGGAAAAATAACTTTACCTAGGCTTTACATAGCTATGATACTTCATCCAGGGGATTACTTTCTAACTTTCAAGGCCCTTTCTTATTCATTTTGGAGAAAATTGCATGTCAGAAGGCTGGAAGAGTTTGCATTTGTCTGCAAACAGTGCCTTTGCACTAGCTTTTGGTTCCTCAATTTGTTAATTTTTTGAAGATATATTATTTACAGGTTATTAATCTGGAATGTGTGCTATACCTTTTTTGGATTTGGGAAAACTCTTCATGTTAGGTATCCAGGCAGGTGAATGAAGCACATAGGTGAGATGCGACTTTTTTATTCATAGCAAATATGGTTGAGAGCTATATGGCATATGGAATTAGTTTTGAGTATTGCAAAATTCAGAAATTTACACTGTACATGTGTGCTGCTGCTAACTGTTATCAAATGTGTGTGTTCTTAATAATCCCAATTTCTTTGAGGACCTTGGAAATTTGAACCCGAAAAATATTTTGCTTAGGAATCATTCTCTACATAAGCAATGCCTATTATGTCACTCAATCCTTAAAAAGAAAAAGAGACATTTAGGCACCTAATCTTAGTCAACAACTCATTCAAAATTAACAAATAGATATTGACAGGTCAAGACCCTCTTTCAAGAACAAACTAGTACTTATCAGAGGGACATGCAACAGATCTGGGATGAGTTTCAAGCTCTGCAGTCTCTTCCTCTAGAGATTCAGAACAATAAGAAAAAGAGAATCAAGTTTGTATGAAAATTTGAATTCCAATACGTAGATCCTTCCAACGGGAACCCAACCCCTTCGATCTTTGAAAAATATATATTGACAAGTCAAGACCCTTATTCAAGTACAAACTAACACATAGTAGAGGGACATGCAGCAGATTTGGGATGAGTTTCAAGCTCTGCAGATATTCCACTGGATATTCAGAACATTAAGCAAAAAAGAATCAAGGTTGCATGAAAAATTGAATGCCAATACACAAATCCTTTCACCGACAACCTGATCCCTTCTCTATTGAAGCAATGTCTATTATCTCACTCATTTTTAAAAATTAAGAAACATTTAGGCACCTAATTTTAGTTAACAATTCATTCACCATTAACAAATAATAATTGAAAGACCCTCTTTTAAAAACAAACTAGCATTTATCAGAGGGACATGCAACATGTCTGGGACGATTTTTAAGCTCTGTAGTCTCTTCCTCTGGAGATTTAGAACATTAAGCAAAAGAGAATCAAGTTTTAGTTAAGAAACTGGTGATTTAGAACATTAAGCTGACTGTATATAGTTCAAGGATCTAGCAAGAAGTATAAGAACATAAACATATATTCACAATGCTAAAGTATCAAATCAGACATAAGCATAAGAGAGATAATTTCCTCGACAATTTCAAATCATGTGAGAAAATCAATGACTCACTGAACGTGTATTTATTGTAATAATGCGTTAGATGCATAATTAATTTTCATTCCTAACTCATCATCAAAAGATCAGTAAAAATCTGCCATAGCTGTAAGGGCCAAAAACATAGAGCTGCTTTTTCTCATTAAATCTCTTAATCCAAAACAAAGGACAAGGTAAGCCTAAGCAAAATCTCACCTTTCTAATAAAGCTCAAATACACAAAATTCAAGCCACCAAAATTCAATAATTTCTTAAACCCACATGCCCCTTGTACAGACTGGGTTGATTGGGCATCTCACCAAATGCAACTCAATTAGAAACAGCACAAAAATAAGAAGATGATGATGAGCTTTTACATATTTGGTGTCTCATGGTTGGACCCAGTTTTTTCAAAAGCTGGTAGGTCTAATGCGTATTACCAATAGGTCCTCATGTGACCACCACTTGTCCACCACCTTCCCCAAAAATTATCAAAGGGGATTCATCTCCTAAAAATATTATAAGGGTTGTGCGATGTTTGTGTGAAACGAAAAGGAAAGAGCTGCAGATTTTTATGACACATATTTTGCTGAACAGGAAAGTTTGTAGAGTATTTGGGTGTTGGTTGAGTAGTGAAGGGATTGTGTATTTGGTTTGTGAGAAGTTGCAGAGTAAAATTGGTTCTAGTCTATTCATATTCTAAAATGATTATCAGGGTGCTGCACTGTTTTTGTGAAACCTAAAAGGAAAGAGCTGCAGATTTTGATGACACATATTTTGCTGAATAGAAAAGTTTGTAGAGTATTTGGGTGTTGGTTGAGTTGTGAAGGGCTTGTGTATTTGGTTTGTGAGAAGTTGCAGAGTAAAAATTAGTTCTATTCATTATGGTTTAAGGTCTTAAGGTCTTTACATTCTGGTTTAAGACCCACATTGGTTGGACTGTTATACAATTTGTCAAAGAGGGCTACAGAAACATGTGAAGTTGTTGTGTATTTGGTTTGTGAGAAGTTGCAGAGTAAAAATTGGTTCTATTCATTATGGTTTAAGGTCTTAAGGTCTTTACATTCTGGTTTAAGACCCACATTGGCTGGACTGTTATACAATTTGTCAAAGAGGGCTACAGAAATATGTGAAGTTGTTGTTAGCCTTCATACCCAAGAGTTGATTTATGGGTGTGTGATACCGCAATGCTTTTAATTTGATGAATTATGGCACCCATTGTTTAACTCGAATATGGCCCTTCTGTCAAGGAGGATGGTGAAAGAGATAATTAGAGATATTGTTAGTGGTGGAACCTAGAGTAGTATTGTGTCAAATTCTTCTTCGATGTTCTCAAGTCCCTAGGTGTCGTCCATCTTACACTAGAATGAGCAAGGCTGCATTTCACGTGAGATTCAAGAAGATGTATGGTCTCTTGCTTACGCTTTTGGTTGGCGAATTTCGTTTCATTGACCTTTATTTCTCTTATTTTTTGAGGGCAATTACTATAGAATGGATTAAATTTGACACTTGGGTTCATGAAAACTCAATTTGAGCATTTCAAGAATCTTATTTGTAAATGCTTTGATTATGAGCCAGAGAACTGATTGGATGCACATGATCTCTTGAGGGTGCTTAAGTGGCTGGTCCACATCTTCCAAACAACCATTCGAAGATAAGCCTTGTTTCAATGCATCTAGCTAGGGTTGTTCATAATTGGTTCTTGGGGAATCATTGTCACCACCGTTGACTGCGGAGTTTGAATCATGTGCAGAACAAGGAGTTGTTAATGGTAGCTTAGGAACGCACCATGGTTTAGGAAACAAATTTAAGGATATAGGCTTGAATGAAAGAAATTTGATAGATGTTTAAGGGACGAATGGAGATATGTTCAGTTTCAATGGAGAAACTGAATATAAAATGAATGATCTGGGAGTTCTGAATTTAGAAGGGCATCTTGATTGTGTGACTGCATTAGCAGTTTGTGGTAAGTAGTTTAGTTATGTTTCCCTTTTGTGATTGAAATGAAAGGCATATCTATTCCTATTTTTAGTAAACTAGAACAAAACTTGCAATAGCTGTAGTTGGACCTGATGCGGTTGCTATTTCTATTATCTATTAAAATAAGAATGTTGTGATATAGTAGAAAAATTATATAACTGATAGTTTTTAATAGTCTTTTGAAACCACAAACTATGAAACATTAAACCCATATAACAAGATCAGGTCGCTATAGCTCTGCATAACATCTATATACTGGATGGTATCTCCACATATGCAGATAAATAACAGAATGTTGCATGAAAGGGACATGACAACTTTAAAGGACCAATAAAAGCTCCAAAACATCCCATGTTTCCACATAGCTTGTATGCATGTAAAAATCAAGACCCATCATATACCAATAACACACATAGAAAATGATCTTCTTCAGTAGAGCATAGAATCCTTTTTAGTCCTTGGTTCCCGTAATTCTTGTCCAGACCTGAAAGAACAACTAAAAGAGATTTTTGCATATCATTTTTGAACCCTTTTTCATTATACAGCATTCAAAGCTTCACATCCTTGTGTTCAAGTGGGTTCTCGCCAACATCTGAAATCCATGCCCAAACTACTGACCTGCTCTCCAAGAGGTCACCATCTGATAAAGAAAGCTAGACAACATTGTAGTGTCATGTGTTTATTTTTCCTTTGTCTTGGTTCATTGCTTTCCTAATGCATTAAGTTTCAGCAGATTATTGTGTTGTCTGCTGGATTTACAATTAAACACGATTCAAGCAGTTGTTCCAGTACCAGATTGGTCTGTCTAAGATCATGCAGACAAGTTTCAGATGGAAGAATTATTACTATGCCAATTATTTAGTCCTTAGCCTTTGTGCTCTTTAAGATGATTCACAGTAGTTGATAATGCATCCTGTTTATTGTTTACAGCATTAGAAAAGATCATTGTTAGTTATTGAATATTCAAAATGTCAATCATGGGTGTCACTGCTCTTTCAATAGGCATTCACTTCCTATCAATTAGCTGAGATGATATATTTTATATGATTTCTTTACTATTTTGCGGAGTAAATGGCATGATAAAATGTGCTAGAGAAATAGTTGCATGCTGGTATCTTTTGATGCTGTTATATTCCAGCATAAATTTATTGATTAAAAATATTTTTCTCTCTCTGGACTCGTTTATTTAGTGGTTAACTCTTAAGTCACTTTTTTCAATGTAACGTATTATAATTTTAACTGCCTTTGATTCTTTGTATTAGCAAAATAATAGGAGATATGAAGCAATCATACAAACTCAGAGAGAAACAGAGGTTAGACCGAGGAAATTATTCTGAAATCAAAACCTCCACCATTTTGACATCACAAACATTAAATAGTAGATGCCTGTATAAAAGACTGAAATCAAATCTTAGCTTGCCTCCATAAGTCTACATAACTGCCATGTTGACGTTTTTAAAACTGTTTTTTTAACATATGAAACCAGTGATGGGACTGTATTGTTACATTAGAGGTCTATGACAACACTCTACTTGCATCTGCAGAACTGTTTTTTTTCTTGTTTTGGGTTCTTTAATACAGATCCACCATATCTTATAAATTTTAAGAGGTCATTCCCATTCATTGCTTTCTCATTTTTATTTATGAAATTGACACTCTACTGAACTGAACTTTTGTTTGAAGGTATGCAGCAGTTTTTGCAGCTTTTGTTTCAGGAATTTCTGCTTCAGTTGGTATGGATTTTGGAGCAAAGCTTCTTGCTTCCCTTGAAACTTCCTTTGAGGTAAACCTCCATTGAATTTAACTGTTGGTGTTAAGAATTTTATGTGATGAAGTATAAGATTTGCAAATTGAGGACGGTCCTTAAATGGATTTCTTTCATAAACAGCATAAAAACTCTGTTGTATATTGAGCACTGTGCGCACGTGTATATGCAAAATATGTAATATTTGATACCTAATGTATTTGCAGCAGCTCTCGTCTTTTGTTCAAATTATTTGTTTGATTTTTGATGATATTGCTACCTCAGCACTGGAGATGTTTCTAGTATTGAATGGACCTTATCTTCCTCGAACATTGCTTTTATCTAAGAAGGTTGTAAGATTTTCTAAGATTTTTTCTGGTATTCTTGACAATTTTCAGGATCCTTTTAGGAAGTTGCTAACCATGTCTTCTTGTTTTTGTGTGTTTTTAACTTGATAAATGTCTGTCTCTTTTAGAATTGGTTTTGTGATTCCTTAATGTTAGAGGTTAATTTGTTTATCACAGTTTGGTTGCAACTTCTATGCCAAATGTATGCAGCGCATTTTGTATAAGATGGCTTATAGCCTAATGAATGGTGCATAAGGGGGCCATTTGGTTCATTGTAGGGATGTTTCATTTATTGTTCTTTATTGGAATCACCATTTTTCAATTTCCAATATTTTCAGTTATTTTTACCCTAAAATGCAAGGGAGGCAATCGAAATAGATTCTGCACAAAGGGATGAATATTCTGCCATGGAGGCAATCAAAATGGATTCTGCCCCAAGGGGATGAAGATTCTGCCAATTTCTATCTTACTTGCTCATCATCTTAACATTGAAGAAAGATTCTATCACATGACAGTTATGCTTGGGACATGTTACATGATCAATGTGGAACTTCACCTTTAATTCCTTGTTCTCCATTGGTTCCAAGTTTTTGTTAGTTTTTATGATCCATATTTCTCAGTTTTATTTGCTGTTTAGTTTATGTTAGTTTTAAGTTTCATATTTCTCAATTTTATTTGCTGTCTAGTTTATAGCGGAAACTTAGGGTTGTCACAAAGGCCATTTATAGGTGTAATAAGTTTAGGTAAACATGCTCTGTTCATGATTTGAAATAAAATGTATTCTCACTTGTTCTTTCCATTAATAATCACTACTTATAGCAAAGTGAGATCAAATGTTAATGCTTCAACTGTCGAAATATGAAATAAGGCCCTAATGCAATTATTTGGTATTGATTGGCTGACGAACTTGGGTAGAAATGAGACCTTAGTAACATGCTTTTGCACTCCCATGAAATCTGTTATCACAACCTATTATATTGAAGACAGTGTGTTGTCTCAATGTAAGTTGTTCAGCCATCTAGAATGGAGCTACATATAGAACTCTTACATGAACTTATGTATTGCAACCTCTCACTAGCATATGATGTGGATGCTTTTCAAAGTCACTTGTATTGGACTCAACAATGGCCTGGAAAAGCCAGAGTAAGAGTCAAGACTATGATTTGTACTCAACATAAACTTGATAAGTAAGGTTTCTTTCTTATTCCATGGAAAATTCCTTAGATGGACATCAAAATAAGCAAAAAACAATGTATTACATAGGAAACACAATTATAATCGTGTGTCAATCATCGATATAAAGGAGCTCCTCTATTTAACACAGTTTAAGGTAATTTTGATGTATTTGAAGCATTGTCATGTAGCTCTTGGTTTCATAAACAACTTGAGACACCAATGAGAGTAGAGTTGGATCAACACAAAAAGGGAAATAAGTTTGCTTTGAGTAGACTCTGCTTGTTTTCCCAAAGTGTAGATTCAAACGAGTTCAAAACTATTGTTCCCAAGTCCTAGGTGATCTGCGGAAAAAATACTAAAATAAAGCCTCAATGTATTATGAGTGGAAATGGTTATGAAGCATAAAGGAAAAGAGAAAGCACAATTGTAGTTGCATGACAAAGAGAATGTTGAAAAGAGAAAAAATTGGAAACTATGCTAGAACTATAATGTGAGATTGAACTGATTCAGAAACTGCAAATTTTTACAAGGATTCAAGAGATTGAATGTGAATCAGCTAAAACTGCACTTGTAGAATCCCTCCTTGAACAGTAACTAATACATGCAACTATATAAGTTTGGGAGACGAAGAGATTGCTTGGCAATTACAAGGAGAACAACTGTTGACCTTCCATTGATTCATATTCCATGTGATATGGAACAAATGTGTAGAGCAAAGTTGACATTGTCGGAGTTGTGCGGTATGGAATACAATGAATTAGGCTATGTGGTTTTGACCATGAGTTCCTATCTTAAGACCTTGACAAAGCCCATGGTTAAAACTGCATTTGGTTTTGTGTACTATCATGGTACCACAAGAATGTAAAAGTTCCAAATCCCTTGGATCATGTAATCAGGCAGTTGGGAAGAGTATAATGGCTATGACGCTTTTCTATTTTATCCTGGTTTACCTTATCATATGTTGTTTTACGAAAACATTCATATGCATGTCTCCTCCTCAGCCTATCTATGTCCATGTGAGGCATAAATCGCTTGAAAAAAACATTCAAAAGCAAAGACTAATAGAAGAATTTCAAAATGGCATGTTTGAACTTATTGCTTGACTAAATTGAATTTGTTAAAACTCATGTTATGGATCCAAAGCATAGGCAATACTTATCATAATAAGAATGTGCAAAGTGTTCATTAGACTAGGTTGGGTTGTTTGAAAGCAACCTATCTTTTAAAGAGGCTACCCTAGAAAAATGCTACCCGCATTGAATGGGATATTGACATTAATAGCTAGTAGAAACTTAAGTTGTTGCCTTCTTATATGCGACTTCGCTAAAAATTCAAAATCATTGATCTTGAAGCTATGCAACTGAAAATGTGAGTGGACACGGGGTGTTTTGCTGTTTGTGGCATTATAGGGGCTCATCCCATATGATTCATTTCCATCTTCCTACCCTTGAGGGATGTGGGGATACATTATAAAAACCACGGGGTGTACAAAAGCTAGGGACGCAACCCTTGATAACACTAATTTACTTGATGAAAAGCAATGCCCTTATTTTTCATTGGGATTTTAAGCTCAAAGTTCCAAAGGTTGGGCTCTTCAAGGCATTGTATCTTTTAAGGTGACTTCTATAAAATTCTACCTTCATCGAATGGGATATTGACATGATAGCTAGGAGAAACATATATTGTATCCTTCTACTCAAAATGTAAAATTTTTGGTCTCGAGTCTTCAAAATTCAAAACTATGGATGGACATGGGATTTTGGTGTAGACCAAGGCGGGGTGTCTTAATTTAACAAGAGACTAATCACGTATCTTCCGTGTAAAGTCGTGTCCTTACGCTGCACACTTTAGTCACACTCCGAGACACCGGACTATGACACTCCTTTCCTTCTACACTCTCATTTCACCTTCTATAATCTTCTTTGGGTTCCTCACAAATGCTTTCCAAGACCTTCACAGTTTGGGCTCATTCACACACAAACATAAATTGTGACCTATTAGAGACTCTTTAAATATATACTCTCTCACACACACATATATGTTGTGACTAGATTCCTTGAGACACTTCAAGAAAAAAAATTACTAGTATTGAGATCACACTTCACCTTTTGTATTGCGACATAGTCTTAAGCATACACACCGTACCCTAGGACACCTTCACAGTTTGGGCTCATTCACACACAAACATAAATTGTGACCTATTAGAGACTCTTTAAATATATACTCTCTCACACACACATATATGTTGTGACTAGATTCCTTGAGACACTTCGAAAAAAAATTACTAGTATTGAGATCACACTTCACCTTTTGTATTGCGACATAGTCTTAAGCATACACACCATACCCTGGGACTCCACACATACCATTACTTTGTTGGGAGCTCACTTGCAAGCATGCACACACACAATTGAGTCACCTTTATGTTGAGACATAAACACATTGATTTACACAAATCTAAGCCATACATCATTTACAATGAGACAAAGGTATACATTGATATTCTTTACACCCTATTGGAATTTGGTGCTTCATATAGTTTCTCTTCTCAACAATGTGACCTCGTAAGTTCTCTAAAGTGTTTCATTACATCCCATCCTCTCTTTCTTCACCGAGTTCATTGAACTTAATTGCTTGTACCCGTCATATGAGTTTTCCATTTCTAGTTATGCTTGGTTGAGAAGTTTTGGAGATCGCTTCCAGCTCATAAATAGGTATAATTGCAACTATGGACATTTGAATTTGAATTTGAATTTGAGTGCCATTGAGTGTCATTGGGTTCTAGAATCATCCAAGAGTAGTCCGATGGTGGTTCGATGGTCTCCTCAATTCAAAACCGAGATATGGATGCTGCCAAGTTGTGTTACAGTATTCTTCAGTCATAATGCACCCTGTTGTGTGTCCTTACTGTCAAAAGGTCTTGAAATCACAGTTGTTGGAAAGATCTTAAAGAGATATTTCCAACAAAACTCTTATTCACATTTTATGGTGTATCCATTTGCAAGTTTTGTAAATTCAAATTTATCCTCTCGTCGCGCCTAAAAACAGTTCTAAGGATCATGATGAGATCAAAGCAAGTGGCACACTACTTATGTGGGATGGTGACAAATCTAGAGTTCACGGTCCCTCGGTTCCCATGTTCCTTAACCCTCGATGCCTTTGTTGAGTTTGCGTTTGCCCCTCTTAAAAATGCTGTAACCAAATAGTCAATGCATCCACTTTGTAATGTCCCCTTCTCAACGCTAGTCCTCTTTGAAAACCTTGAGCCCATTCCACTTCCCGTGGGCAAAAAGGAATGAGCAAGGGAAGTTAATGTTTTCAGTTGGTTTTGTGAGCTTTGCATTCTTTTTTAGTAATTTTCTAAGTATAGTCAGGTCAATTGGGTAAAGGAGAAAAGTCAAATGAAAAATAGAAGAGGAAAAAGAACTATTATGTCCCTAAAGAGGATTCTAATTGGTTTTTGGTGCCACCTCTAGCTATTTAAAGGGGTTGTTTGGCTTGGAAGATGTTATGCATACTTTTGGAAGATGTTATGCATGCTTTTGGAAGATGTTATGCGTGCTTTTGAAATTATTTCTCTTGGAGTTGGAGCATGCTTTCTCTCTCTCTCTCTCTCTCTCTCTCTTCCATTGATGATTCTAATTGGTTTTGGCGCCACCTCTAGCTATTTAAAGGGGTCATTTGGCTTGGAAGATGTTATGCATACTTTTGGAAGATGTTATGCATACTTTTGGAAATTATTTCTCTTGGAGTTGGAGCATGTTTGTTTTCTCTCTTCCATTGAGGATGAAAACCCTCTTGGAAAACCTATTGAGAACGAAACCTCTCAATAGTGGGCTGGTTTGAGGACGAAACCCCTCAAGCTTGCAACAAGGTGATCTCATAAGGAGTTGTATTCAATTTTGAAGGCATTTTCCAGCCCTCTCCTAGGGTGGCAACTTTCCCTAAGGTGGTGTTTAGGGACTTCTAGGGCAAAACAACTTCAATTTCATCCATCATTGTGTTTCTCCTATTTTCAGTAGCTGCAATCTACAATTTGGGGCTTGTAATCCTTTATTTCCAGCCATATTTGTAATGATGTTCATTGTTGTTATTATATTTAATTAAATAAATTCCAGTTAGGGTTTGAAGGTTTATTTCTTGGTTTGTATTTGTTTTAAAATATTTCTAAAGTTACCTACATGCTTTGGATCGTGTAAAAGATGCATTTTTGGAGAGATATTGCATTTTCCTTGTTATAAAAATCAGATTGTTGTAGCTTGCTGTCCTAAATTTTAGTGGTTGTCATAATTTTCAGTTTACAAGAAATGTACTTTCATTTCTCAACAGAGACGGAACTCCGTAACTCTCCTATAGGGTACCATTCTCCTCGGCATTCCCTTCCTTCGCTCGACTTAGATCCCCGCTCCATGTATGCTCATACCTCCACTCTCTACGACGTCCCTGGCCAGCCCCTGATCAGAGTTGTTTCCCCACCTTGGCACTTGCCACATCTTCACCCACACGAATGTTAAAAATGCCATCTCAGCCATGAATAGTAGCAAAGCAAAGAGGGCAAGGAGGGCTTCCAGCAGTAACTTTTCAAGGGGACTTGGCATATTGAATCGTTACTCACTTTGGATCTCTTCAACCAAGTGGTTTGTACAGGATTTCCGGGGTCCTGGTCCCACCACATTATCTACCCCATCCACAAATCAAGTCCTACTTCTGACCCCAACAACTACAAAACAATCATGGTGGGTCACACCTTCGCCAAAATTTATGCTATCGTACTCCACATGCGACTTTCGAGTTTTGGGACCACAATCATCATTGCAGCTAGCAGACGACAGGAGGATTTTTGACCAACATACTAGACCATTGACCACATCCTCACTCTTCGAGCCATCATTGAGGAATCACGTCACCGCTCTTCTAAGGTTTTCTGTTGCTTTGTCGACCTTTGGAAATCCTTCTCTATTCCTCGGGAAGCTCTTTTGTTAAGACTCTGAGAGTGGTATTTCCAAGACTCTTTTAGTTGCCATCATGTGCCTTTATGAGGAGGTTCTGGGCCGTCTTCGTATTGCTATTGGGTTCTTTGATTTCATCAGGAGCACTATCAGGGTGAAGCAGGTTGCCCTTTGTCTCCTACATTGTTCAGTATCTATATGGACGAGTTGGAGGAATTTCTCAGGGATCACATCTAGGAGGAGGACGGTTGTCTTCTCCACCAGGTCCTGATCTATATTCTTCTTTTTGCAGACGATGTGGTCCTTCTTGCCTCCTCAGTAGAGGGTTTACAAAGACAAGTTGGATGCTTTATCCCTCTTCTGCGACCGCAGCAACTGACAGTTAACTTGAGTAAGACCAAAATTATGATCTTCAATGCTTTGAAGACATTTGAGTTTCATTTCTTCTACAAGGGGGAAGAGCTTGAGATCACCAGTTCTTACACTTACCTAGGAGTACTCTTTTCTCGGTCCTGCTTGAGTCTATGACCTACCCTTCCTTGTGTTAACAAGGGCTATGGCTCCTCGGGTGATCTTGGATCTTGGATAGATAGTGCTTCCGCCATCACTTCCAGGACATCCCATCCAAGTTATCCCTCTTAGACTCTCTTGTCAGGCCCACGGTTCTTTATGGCTCAAAGGTTTGGGGCCTTTCCTTACTTGAGTCCGACTGGGTTGCAATGGAGAGAGTTGATCTTCCTTCTCGGATGTTTCATCAGATGCAAGGAGATTGTTCCCCACAATATCATCCTGGCAGAATTTGGAGCTCGTCCCTTTCGGTTGGAAGCAATTTTTGGCCTTGTCTCCCTCTTACATTGTATTCGGAAGCTTGCCGACTCCCTTGAGAGAAGGGATAAGTATCCCTACCTGGCTTATTGTTCCTCTTAAGCCATTGCTTCAACGGATCGTTCTTGCCGATCTCGTTGTTGGCATGTCAGAGTGTCATGACTTCGAGTCTATGGCATCCAAATTGATCACCTCTCTCCATACAATTTCTCCTTGGACGCTCCTACCCATCTCCTTCTGAGCAAGCAAGGTTTGAACAAAATCACCAAAGATGATATTTATAGGCAATTCATCCAGCACACTGGACCATCCCCCTGGTGGGTTGCGTCCGAAGATAGCCTTTTATGTTGCACACTTTCTAGAGGTTAATAATGGCATTATTTCTCGGCCCCAGTATATTTCCCAACACTAGATGCATGCCCTTCGCATTTCCTTGGTTCAGTTCAGGGTTGGCTCTCATAGGCTCCGGGTTGAATGTGATCACCAGATTGATCATTCTTAGCGGATTTGCCATCTCTGCTCCCTCCAGGAGGTCGAAACGGAAGAGCACTTTATTTTCGAGTGCCCTATCTACTATGAGATCAAGGGGAGCTTTCACTGCCTATTCAGAGAGCGTCCGACACTCATCGACTTCTTCAGATACTATGATTAGAGGTGCCTTTCCTCTCTACTGCATGAGCCTCTTAGGTTTTGGGAGGAGACCCTTTAGCCTCCTCCTAGGCAGACGACTACTCAACAAATCACTTCTTTCTAGTGCTCTCCCCTGGGAGGGGCACTAAGCGGTAGAGTGATACCAACCCTAAGTACCGTGACGAGACCGATTCGACTTGAGGCCTTATCCCACAAATCAGAACGCCCGACACATACGAGGTTGCTATCATTCTCTCATAGAGGACCCGTGAGATCCACTAGATGCACCTAGAGATCCCTATCGGGCATCGGCACCGGAGAGACCTTTAACCTCCTCCTGTAGCAGAGGACTTCTCAAAGAAATCACTTCTTTCTAGTGCTCTCCCTGGGAGGGGCACTAAGTGGCAGAGTGATACCAACCTAACTACCGAGACGAGATCGGTTTAGACTTTGTGCCTTATCCCATAGATCAAGAACGCCTCGACACATACGAGGTCACGAGCATTCTCTCATGGAGGGCCTCGTGAGATCCACCGATGCACTCGGAGAACCCTTTTCGGGCATCGACACCTCAGTTCCTCTAGAGATTTTTGACACTAGTCTTCATCACATCACTAACTTCTTCCACTCGGCATTGACTGCTAATTGAGGGGATCTCCTTCTTTCCCCCTCTTCCTTTCTTTTCCTCTTCTCTTCTTTGGGGTTGTTGCTGTATTCGCAGCTTCTTTCGGGCCTCTCTCTTGCCCATTCTTTTCTTCTTTTTCTTCTTCTTCTTCTTCTCTTTTCTGGTTGTATTCAGGGACCTTTTGGCTCTTTAAACTGGGTTCCTTTTCACTTACTTGTATGGCGTAGTTCCATTGACCTAATTTTTGGTCATTCGTTGGACATTTAATAAATTTATCTTATTTTATCTATCGGGGTTTGTGCAATTTTCCTTTGGTTAGAGCCCAGAAAGGGGCATTACAATGGTATCAAAGCATCAATCTTCCTAGTCTACAGATGGTCGAAAGCTAACATTTGAGGCCAATGTACAATGGACACATGAGTGAAAGGGATCATAGGAGAGAGAACACAGATTGGCGACCTAGGTTCTTATCAAAGAAAGAAGAAGTCATTCCGGAGGTTGAAACATGACATTTAGTGGGTCAAAACATTGTGGCCAACTATGAGGAGTATAGGGCTCTTCAAAAGAGATTCATGATGCCATCCCAATTGCGGAGTTCATAGGAGTAAGCAAGGGTAGGTCAATGCTCGAGCCTAGATCTCAAGCACTACAAAAGGATACTCCACATTTGATGGTTCCAACAAGGGGCATCTAGTGCATGGATGAAGATGCTAGGGTTAGACCATAGACCACAAGAATATGCCAAGGAGCCAAACCCAAAAGGGTTTCTTGTGAATGAAGACAAAGAGCCAACAAAGGTTCAACACCTCAAGATGTCAAGGAAGAAATCTTGGGGCATGAACTAGAGAAAGAAAAATCAGATCTAGAAGAGGGTTTTGAGGTGGAGTCCCAATAAGACCCTTTTGCACACGAGAAAAAGATTTACCGGTTGTTAATGTTGATTTTCAGCTGGCTGAAATTTTTAGAACAACCTATAAGGAGCAAGTTAATGGTGTTCATGACTCTAGCAAGAACTATGAAGATGCTCCATACATGTGTCAACAAAGTATGGATGAAGTTAAGGCGGAAAGATCTTCACTTGTTGAAGAAGCAAAGGCAAAGGAGGGTGAGCTCTTTGGGGAAGCCCAAGGTATGACATTGATGACCATATTTCCAATTTGTTGTTTCCTCCTATGTCGCTGCCATATTTTTGTCATCATGAAAATATTTTAAGAAGCATGTTAGGTGTGAAGAGACAAGTTGTAGCTATAGGCATGTTGTTTCTTCTACTCAAGGCCAAAATTGCTTTGGCATGGGTGGTCTTTGTGTTGGGGTTTATAATATTAAGTGGGAAATTGCTTATTAGAAAACCGCCAAATGACCAAAGTTGGATTTTAAAAGAGTGGATCATGACACCCGCCTTATATATAGCAAGGTGATCCTTTAGGGATTGGTTACATAGATTGTAACATTGTATGGCAGCTATATGTGCAAGCGGTTTAGTAAGTTTCATGAGCAAATGTGTGAAGCAATTCATAATTCCTTAGTGAAGGCATAACTACATGTGAAATAGTGGGTTCATAATTCCTTAGTGAAGGCATAACTATATGTGAAATAGTGGGAGTGCCGGGTAAAAGTATATTCTCAATAAAGATAAGTAATTTATCTGTAGGTTTTTTTTACCTTTTATGGTTTTCCCACTTAAATCTGCAGTGTCATTTACTGTACTATTATTTGCTTTCATCTCTTGTTCTTAGATTCTGTAATCTTCAATAATAATCATCTTCGGCAATTTATATTGTGGATCTATAATTTGTTAATTATATCTTCCCTTATAAATCCTAACACGGTATCAGAGCTGGTGATTATGTGTGCAGGATCGATCTGGAAGCTTTTAATTTACTAGAGTGAAGAATCTTGAAGTTTATTTACAGATCTGCGAAGCCCTAATTGTTCCGTAGTTGTCTTCAAGCTAATCAAGTTTAAAATTCCAATTCCCGCCCAAATATTTTTTGAAAATATTGGTTAAATGGCTATTTAGATCATGTTTGAGAAATTGTGTGCTTAGATATGTGTTTTTGCATCTTGCTTCTTTTTTCGCCGTATACGGTTGAATCCATGAGTTTATTTTAACCTTTTTGCCCGTTTATAGCCGTTATAGTTGTTTTTTTGTTGTGAATCCGAAAGTATTCTTTAGATCTAGTATGTTCGGAGCTTCTATGTCCATTCCGATAGTAATTAACTTTATTTTTTGCTAGATCTGCGTTTTTGCGAAGCTTGAGCCAACCATTAGTCTCCAAGTAGTTTTGTTATAGATCTTTTCGTTTTTGTGAAGCCCGATCTAATCTTTAAGTGCTAAGTTGCTTCGATGTGTCATTTTTTGTTTAGATCTTTTTGTTTTTTTCAAAGTTCTGTTGTTGCGAAGCTCGAGCCAATCATTTTGCTCCATCTAACTTTGCATTGTCAATCTTTTAATAGATCTTTTCGCTTTTGTGAATCCCGAGTTAATCGAATTGTTCCATCTTGCTTTGCGTTGTCAATTTTGTGTAAGCTTGTTTCTGACACTTAAGAAATCCGAGCCAATAAGATTGCTCCATGTTGCTCCATATTTCGCTCTGTTAGTCTTGTATTTGCTTGTCTTTGTCATATGAAAAGTTTGAGCCAATAGATTTGCTCCAAGTTTCTTCGCATTTCACAATTTTCAATATTTTTAATTGTGGCAGTGGTTATCCAATAAGAATTCACCACCTTTTTCATAGTTGTAAGTCTTTGTCGGATCCATGAAAAATCGAGCAATTAAAAGGGCTCCACGTGTGTTCAATATTGCTTTAGTCATTTTGGTAGCATTGCGAAGTGCGAACCAATTACATTTGGACACATGTATTTGTCTTTCGTAGTGTTAGTCCTTGTCTATTCTTTGCAAGTTTTAGACTTTTTCTTTCGGGGTGTCAGTCTCTATTTTATCTTAACCACTAAGATTGTGACGCCCGCCTTTTGATTTTGGATCTGAATTATATTTTAAATTTTGGCTTATTTCGGGGACTTAAGTTCGCCCTGAAGCCATCTATTAAAGTTTGGCGGAATGCCGCCAAGTGTCTCTTGTCTATCGTTATCCGCCCGAAGCCATCTATTAAAGTTTGGGGAAAGTTGCCAAGTGTCTCTTGTCTATCGTTAGTTTTAGACAAGTGGCGTCGTTTGATTTATTTTTCATTATTTTTTAACTCGTTGTAGACCCATTGTTTTATTTGTTTTAATTAGTTCTACGGGGACTTCACGTCCGCTGGGGATCTGCAGATTGGAGTTTGTCGAAAAGTCGACATGTGTCCTTTTGCTTTGTTTTGATCTTCGACACGTGTGTACAGTTTTGCATGTCTGTCTCTTTTAATTTTTCTTCTAATTTGTTTGATCGCAGTAAAGTGCGATCTAATAGAAAAGCTACACATGTATTTAACTTTTCGCGGTGTTAGATTTTATTTCCTTGGTACCGTGGCTTTCAAAACTTACCTAGTTTCGCGGATTTTTCAAAGTTTCTTTGTTCCACGGGTTTATCAATTCTTCTTTGTACGCGGTTTTGAAGTTCTTTGGAGTTACTTGTCTTAGTTCTCGTGGGTTTCCTTTGTTCTTTTGCTCTGCGGCCTTTTACGGCCTGCTTTTCTATTTTTTGAGCATATAACTAAAAAGAAATTCTGTAGCTTGTTTCTTTATCTCTGTTTTGGCTCTCCTAGTTTGTATTTTTAGCTGAATTTATCTTCATTTCTGTCTTAAACATTTAAAATGGAGTAAATCAGATCAAAATCAAGATGAAATTGATGAGAATAATCATAGAGCTAATGTAATAACTCTATAAACTATATAAAAAGCATATATTTTATTCAAATATATTGCATTGAATTTAAGTTAGATGGTTTATTGAAAATAAACTAGAAATAACTATAACTGAAAACATGCACAAAATGTTTTTTTGTGTTTTAAGATTTTGCTTCAAGTTTTCTCTGGTAGTCTATTCAAAATAGAACTATTGTTCATTTTTTGGCATATATGACATGTCTAGACTTAAATTTTCCACCTATATATTAAAAGGTGCTTACATGGGTTTTTTTGAAGCAAAATTCACATACATCCATGAGTGTGTCCACTATTAATGGATCATGTTTTCAGTGAATGCTTGATTATTCTTGAATGATTTGATTATCTGTTCAGATATGTTATCTATCAAGTCTTATCTAGTCAAAGACAAAATAGAAGTTGATATCATGTATCAAGTGGGTTTATACATCATGAAAAGTGTTCCAAGTTCATGAGGTTCCAAGTTCTTGAGAAACTTTTTTTTGTAAATTTGCATCCCTTCACTCTTCCGATTATTCTAAATCTGAAACTGTTCTCGCAAGAATTTTTCCGTCTTCTTCTATTATGATGGATGTAGACATTGAGGGCTCAAAATCTTGTTATAGAGTCTAATCCGGTTAATCTTAGAAAGGTAACTCGTAGTCAACATTCTTATCATGCCTTGATGACCCTCTATGAGGTTGAACCACAATATTTTGAAGAAGTCTGTCAAGATGATAGATGGATTCAAAGCTATGAAAGATGAATACAATGCTTTAATTAAAAATAACACTTGGGAACTAGTCCCTCATCCTTCTAAGTGAAGCATAGTAGGATCTAGGTGGCTGTATAAGATCAAGTATAATTATGTAGGAGAAATTGAAAAATTCAAGGCAATGCTGGTATCACTCGAAACTTGGTCTTGACTATGTTGAGACTTTTTCTCATGTAGCTAAGATAAGCACTGTCAGAATTCTTCTTGCTTTGGCTGCCCAATATGGTTGGGAGATTCACCAAATGGATGTTAAAAATGCATTTCTCAATGACAACTTAAAAGAAGAAATCTACATGTGTCTCGTAAGTGAAGGAGTCTTTGTATGGTCTTAAGAAAGATCCGAAGAGCCCGATATGCTAAGATAAATAAGTTCTTTCATAAGCTTGGTTTCTCTAACTGTTTTGCTTGACGATGATTTATTTGTTAAATATGAAGGCAAGGCTGGTATCACTCGAAACTTGGTCTTGACTATGTTGAGACTTTTTCAAATGTAGCTAAGAAAAGCACTATCAGAATTCTTCTTGCTTTGGCTGCCCAATATGGTTGGGAGATTCACCAAATGGATGTTAAAAATGCATTTCTTAATGACGACTTAAAAGAAGAAATCTACATGTGTCCTGTAAGTCAAGGAGTCTTTGTATGGTCTTAAGAAAGATCCGAAGAGCCTGATATGCTAAGATAAATAGGTTCTTTCATAAGCTTGGTTTCTCTAACTGTTTTGCTGATAATGATTTATTTGTCAAATATGAAGACAATCATATCTTTATTGTCTTATATGATTGATGAACTCTTGATTACTAGTAGTAATAAGAATCTAATTCTTAGAATCAAAGAGAAGTTAAGACAATGTTTTGAAATGACTGATTTAGGACTATTAAATCATTTTCTAGGCATGGTTATTTGTCAAAATCACAAATCTATTGATGCATCACAAGCTTAGTATGTTACTAACCTTCTCAAAAGGTTTTATATGATTGATTGTAAGCATGTCTCTACTCCTATGGTAGTTTGATTTATTTAATACGATACATGACTCGAGAGAAGTGGCGATGGAGTTTTAGTCTCACTTCTACAAAGGCCCACATATATAAAGGATAGCCATATATATAGGTGGAGTATCGATTCCTCCTCGAATCATATTCACTTGCCCAGCTTCGACCTATAGATATATGGCGAGCCCTATAGATCTATATGGGCGAGTTGATTTGCCACCCGCCAGGGGCAATCGATTCACTTGCTTGGCTACCCATAGTTGAGTCAGTAAACACAAATGAGTCACTTTTACAAAGTGCATCATAGCTGAGATAGATCTATGGGTGCTCAATCAATTCTAGATGAGCGTCACAGTAGTGTCGGGCTTACCAACTACAAGTCACACATATATAGAGAGAGGCCTATGTATGGGCTAGCGATCAAATCAATAGCTCTAGTGGGCCCATACCCAATAGAGAGATTGGGCCTTCGCTACCCAACCCAAATTTCCCCATGTTCGTTAGCCCACTCGAGCCAGCCCACCCATGTGCTAGCAACCTACCCATGCTCCCGATATGGCCGAGCTAGAATTACTATTACTAATTACTAAATGTAGGGGGTAGGGGGGGATCAAACAAATGTCATTGGCATTAGTTGGATCAATCGAATGGGCTATATAGACTTTTATCTTATCTCACATAAGTAGCTAATCAACCCTCTTGGCCCATATCTAGATAAGGGAGCCACCAACAGATGGGAAAGCCCCTCCTCCTCCATACATGAGTTGGAGTCGAGTTCTCTCAAGAGGGAGAGGTCATTTATGCGACTCCCTCCCCCTCTATCTATATGGACATGGGATCGAGGATATTTATGGGCCTTCACTACCCAAACCAACTTTCCCCATGTTTCACTATCCCACCCGAGCCAACCCACCCATGTTTGCTAGCCAACTTACCCATGCTCCCCATATGGCCGAGCTAGAATTAATATTACTAATTACTAAATGCAAGGGCGGGCAGAGATCAAACCAATGGTATTGGCATTAGTTAGATCAATCGAATGAGCTTTATAGACTTATATCTTATATCCTATAAGAAGGAGCTAATCAGGTCCCTGGTCCATATCTAGATAAGGGAGCCGACAATAGATGGGAAATCCTCCCACGTACATATATGAGTTGGAGTTGAGTTCTCTCAAGAGGGAGAGGTCATTTATTTGACCCCTACCCATCTATCTATATGGACACGGGATCGAGGATATGTATGAGATGGGCTCGACCCAATATAGTTAGATATAGAGGGGAATTCCACCAGATAGAGGTTGAGGGAAAGAATCTATACATTCATGCACTCGACCCCAAGGTGGGAGGCGGCCCAAGTCATTTATGCGATCATGCGGCCTGGATGAAGAAACCCCATTCTCCCAATGGCTATGAGAGGCTATGAGGAGGGGGAGTCGATTTGATCAATGGTGTATTGGTTCGAGCGGTTTAGTCCACAGTCGGGCATCTATAGATAAGGTGAGGTGAGAGCCATCCCCATCCATGTGGTCTCGGTCTAGTCTCACGGTGGTCTGGTTGGTTAGCCATCCATCAAAGAAAAGGGAGAGGGTATATAGGCAAAGCCAACCTATTGATTGGAGTGGAGATTGAATTTTTGACCGGGTCGCCATCTATCTATCTATATAGGGTGCCTGACCGATTCCCCTATTGCATTGATTGGGCGGAAGGGAGAGGTTGTGAACCCCAATCATGTTGATTCGAGGCCTAGGTGATCCACTTCATTTCACCTGTGCTATCGTTTCACTTCACCTAGGGCATGGGGAATTGTATATGTAATGCACTTCTATTAATCATGATCTCGGCTCTGGGACTCGACCCCTATACCTATCAATAGGGAAGGGCCCCCTTATCTATACATGTCCTATTCCCTTTCTCCCGCTTGACCACGAGACCAATCGACTATATGGACTATGGGTAGTTCACTGGCCCCCTATATCTATCTCGGGCCTCCTATAGATTTATCTCGGGCACCCCCTCCCCCTCTTATTTAACTTATCTCTCGATGAGATGAATATAGGAGAGATCTTCCCCGCCATATAGAATCGAACTAAATCGAATCGATATATAGGCTAGGCCATGATCGAAATCATTCATTATGGTTGATATATCACAAACGTAATATGAATGATGCATCCATCCGTACATTTATACTATCCATATAGATATATGTGATGGATGTTATATAGAGGCGGGAGGTCGAGGGCATTTATGCCCATATATAGATAGGGGCCCCCTCTAGATATTTTTATGGCGACACTGAGGGCCTCATATTTGGATAGGCAAATCAACATGAGAGTAGTGAGCACCCCCCAATCCGCTCCTACCCCATAGATCTATCCAGCTCTCTGGAAGGCCCCTATCTATATCATATGGGCCCCGCCGACGATCTATAGTTACCCTTATATAGATAGGGGCTTCTCGGGAGATCTATATACGTATTGGGAACATAGATCGGGATAGGTATATAGAGTATAAAAGGCCCCCCCCCCATCCCCTCACTATCTATAGTCCAATTTTCTATTTAGAACTAGATCATCATGGAAGAAACTATAGATGGATGGTCGGCACCCTCTAGACTCTACCTATCCTTGCTATCCCACATCTCCCATCTCCCATCTCATCTCTAGTAGTCATGTCTAGTCCTCGCCGAGCCCCTAGAAATCGAAAGGGCCGTCTCTCGGCACCCTATTTATATATAGATGGCGTCCCCTTCTCTATACTCAATCCCATATGAATAAAGAGGGACTGATGGCCTACTTGATCTCTATTTCTATAGAGATGGGGGCGAGGGCCGTAAGTAGCCTTCGGAGATAACTATAGTAATGTGGACTTTCGGCTAGTGATAGACGATAGACAATACTTATAAATAGTAAATTCTCACAATGGGCAAATTTCTTCAAGGCAGTGTTCACAAGGAACAACCAGAGCCACAAGGAATGTGGTCAAAAGTGAGAAAGAGCAAAAAGGACAATTTTCTAAAAATAGTGAATCCTCATTCTAAGTACATAACGTTACAGTAGGATTAGTTTTCATCCACCTCTCTTGCTTCTTGATATCCTCGTAGGGTTACAAAAATAATCTCATAACTCAAATAAGGTAATCCATCCTTTGCAAACATCTGGACGCATCATTTTGGTCACAGTTGTGTACAAGAGCAAAGTGGAACATCACAAGGAGCAACAACTGAAAGCAGAAAGCATTGTGCAAATAGAAGAGAGGGTCAAGGTCTCAATTAGATTCAAAACTAAGGGGGGGTCATCCTAACTTGTCAATTAAGTTAGATCCATCCGCTCTCCCTTGGTGAACAAGTTGAGTGAGTTCGGTGAGTTGTTCAAAGTGAGCCAAACTAGTTGAACTTGGTGGGCTAGGTGAGAAAGTTGGGTTGAATTTCTCAAGACAAGAAAGATCCATCAACCACGAGTGATTCCTTGCAGAACATTTAAGTGTCCGAGCATGTCTCCTGAAGGTCGAGCTTTCCCATGATAATAGAGAATTGATTTCACAAACAAGCTCTTGAGATCCGAGATGAGCTCCTTCGATTCTCACACCCTCATGAGCAAAAACGTGTTTGCATCAACTACAGAGAACTTGTCTCAAGTTTGGATCCGCATCATGGATGTGAGATATGCAATGCTCAAGAATGCAATCTCCAAGTTAGACTCGTGTGGGCAATAGACTTTTGAGGTCTTGAACGATGTCTACCATTGTGTTCAGAGACTTGAGTTCCCTCCCTCACTAAGGACTCATCATCAAAAGAGCTCATCATTTCATTCTAGGATCTGGTCAAGAAGGAGGCGGTGTGACTCTCTTTCCTTCAATGAAGACAATTTAGAGTTCTCGATCGACATCAGAAGTTGCATTGCTGCAATTGTAATGGATCATGAAGTATGGCTCAGGCAATGCAAGAAGACTAGAGATGTCCCTGGAACATGGATCAAGGTGTTGGGCTGCATACGTTTCAATAAGTGGATAAGTTGACGATACAACGATAACTCAGTTCAAGAAAAAATTCAAGGAACAAGAGTGAGAAGCATGAATCAACAAGTTCATCAAGAAAGCTTTTTCATCAAAAATGTCAACTTCTCCCTCTTTTTCTCCCCCTCTTCTAATTCTTCGTTGAGCATAATCATTGTATTTTGTCCTATTCACTTAAGTGACATAATTTCAAAATTGTAAAAGTATTTTCTCAAAATTATAAGGAAATACTTAATTTGTATTTTCTAATGGCAAATGAAAGGTCACACGTGGAATATGGAACAGAAGAGTCATGTGGGAGGAGATGAGATGGCTATAAATTGGGATGGCTTCTCCATTCCAAAAGATCCTGAAAATGCTAGATTGTGATAGCATCTATGTTGTAGCAATTGTGGATTGTTGTTGTTGGACTTTGTGTCATCAATGCACATGAAATAAAAGCTACATTTCTTCCATTCTCCTTCTCATTTGTTCTTCCATTGCTCTCATTGTACAACTTTGTGAATGTCAATAAAGAAGAAAATAGATTCTTGCTTTTCTTGATGAGGAGATTAATGATGAGACTTTGCGTTCAGTAATCTCATCTTATCTCAGAAAGAAGGTCGTTCTTTCCTCTATATTGAATGATGAACTATTTTGGTTATTGGGAGTGAATCGAGAAATTGGCCTACTCACAACAATAACCTCCCTCACCTAATTTCTCACCTTCCCCCTCATCGCTATAAATTTCTCCCTTGTCCCCGTATAAGCACTTTGCCACAGGTTTTGTAGAGTGTTCTTGTGTGATCTTCGGCCATTTTGATCGACCCATAAATAGATAGGATTAGATTAGTTTTCATTCAATAATGGAAGCTGCACCATTCAATGTAGAGGGGCGTAGCCTCATGAAAGTTGGTGGAGACCTAATTTGATATATCGACAAATTTTTTCACCAACAGTTTTTGGCGACTGTTGTTGGGGAGAGATCTACCCTAGTGCACCCAAATAGATCTATGGGAAATGTAAAAAAAAAGTACTTGAATGATCAAAAGCCTTTTTCCAAGCCTCTTGAGAAAACTGACTAAAAGAAGATATACAAGATTGAATAGGTTGAGAGGAATCATTGATCCTACTTTTGAAGCTTTATACTACTTCTCTCGTGGTTCATCCTCTTCGATTCATCGAGCGGTACCCCTAGTAACCCTATTCAAACTCCTATCGACACTCCTACAAATTCTCCTATATTTCACCCACCTTTGAATTTTGAATTTCCAAAAGAAGAAGAAGAAAGAGAGGAAGAACTGGAAGAAGAAGGAGAGGAGGAAGAAATCTCGGCACAAACACCTGTACCATGGGGACAAAACACTGGTCCATTGGCTTTGACTCCACCACTTCATGAGCTTCCACTAGGTAAGAAATAATTTCTAAGGGCTCTTCTGCAGGTTCTTTAGCTTTTTGATTCACGATTTCATCCACTCTCACATTTGCACTTTCTACTATAGTTTGTAGTCTTTTGTTATAGCATCTGTAGGCTTTGCTTTTAATAGAGTAGCCAAGAAAAATTCCTTCATCCGCTCTTGAATCAAATTTGCCCAAGTTCTCTTCATTTCTTTTAATAAAGCATCTACTCCCAAACACTTTGAAATATTTTACAGTAGCTGGTCTTCCTTTCCACAATTCATAAGGAGTTTTGTCATGATTAACTCTGATTTGCCCTCTATTCAAGATATGAACAGCCGTATTTACCGCTTCTCTCCAAAATCTATCTGATAGCTTAGATTCATTTAACATGGTTCTAGCCATCTCTTGGATGGTTCGATTTTTTTTTAGCCACTCCATTTTGTTGTGGAGTCCTTGCAGCTGAGTATTGTCTTTTGATTCCATGATCTTCACAATATTCAATGAATTCATTTGAGGTGAACTCACCTCCACGATCTGACCTCAGGCACTTTATTTTCAATCCGGTTTCATTTTCTACTAAAGCCTTGAAAGCTTTGAACTTCTCAAATGCTTCTGACTTTTCTTTTAGAAAGGCTACCCATGTCATTCTAGTGTAGTCATCAATGAATAACATGAAATAACTCTCACCTTGTATGCTTTCTGTTCTGGTAGGTCCACATAAATCCGTATGAATCAGCTCTAGTGGTTTGGTGGTCGAATACTCCTTCATTCTAAACCTTGCTCTGGTTTGCTTTCCATGTTGACATTGCTTGCATAGAGTACTTGTAGGTTTCGTTACCTTAGGCATATCCCGCACAACCTGCTTGTTGCTGATTTTCACAAGATTATCAAAATTTATATGCCCCATCCTTCTATGCCATAGCCAACTCTCTTCAACCTGACTTAGACAACATTTCTCTCCTTTTACTTCTCCGAGCATGTATAGGTTATTTGTGGTTCTATGTGCATCTGCTACTAACTCTCCGTGTCTGCCTTCCTTATCTCACACCCTTCAGCATAAAACTTAAGTGTGTGTCCTTGATCACACATTTGGCTTACACTTAAGAGATTATGCTTTAATCCATCAACATATAAAACATTCTCTGTTTTTGTTTTACCATTATCAAGACTTAGCGTACCTTTTCCAACGATCTTTGCTTTAGCGTTATCACCGAATTTCACCGTACCTTCATTTACTTTCTTCAATGAGATGAACTTACTTTTATCTCCGGTCATATGTCTTGAACATCCGCTATCAATGTACCACAACTGCCCTTCATCCTGTGCATGGAATGTTGTTTGAACAAGCATAGATTTCTCTTTATCTTGCCCATCATCCTCTTTCTTCTGTTTCCAAAATTTTGTAGCTTCTTTCTTCTTTATTTCTGGAGCATTTACCTTCTGGTTCGATTTAGATGGTTCTACAAAACCACTTCTACAAAATCTTGCCATATGTCCATAGTTATTGCAGTTATAACAAACAATATCTTCAACATAGTTTGATAAAGGAGCAAAGGAGTTGTAATTTCTATTTGAGAATCCATACACACCTTTGTTCTTTATATTGTTGTCTCTCACCCGTATTCTACAATCTATTGCTTTATGACCAAAATGATTACAATAGAAGCAATAGCCATAGAAAGAATTTTCAAACCTGGACATGTGAGTATATCTTGGAGGATTTGGTCTTCTAAACTTGTTCTCATCTTTGCTTTCCTTGTAAGAAGTGTTGATCTTCATAAAGCTCTTCTCCCTTTTCAACTCTTCATTCTTCATAGGTTCCTTGAGTGTCTCTGCATAGGTCTTTGACTTCTCTTCTCTTGTCCCTTTCGACGACTCTATACCTTTTGTGTTAGCGGTGTCTTGTCTTTCCGTATATCCAAGACCAGTCTTGTCGGATGTTGACTTTTGTCGGTTCAGAATTTCATCTAGTATCTCGGTACTTTTCTCAAATTTTAGATTACTTGTAACTTTAGCATTTGCTTTTTCCAAGTCCTTTCTCAAAGCAACGATCTCTGACTCACGCTTTTCACAATCTTCTTCCTTAGTCCTTAACTGATTTCTTAATTCTTCTTCAACTCGTTTTGCTTCTTCAATTTGGGTTTTTAGATCCACGATCATCTTTCCTGATTCTTCAAGAGATTGTGATATCTTAGCTTCAAAGTTACGATCTTCTTCTTCATACTTTAGGAGCTGTAACTTTTGTTTGTTTTTTCTTTTTAAGAGCTTTCAACTCTCCCAAGGCACATATAAGTTCCTCTTCAAGATTCACTTCACCTTTTTCTTCCATGTCTTCATCTCTTTCTAAGTCATCTTTTATAGCCATGAATAATATTTCTTCATTATCGCTATCTGAGTCACTTATCCCACTTCCTTTTGAATATAAGCTTTTCTTTTGCTTTCCAAATATTTTCTTGCCTTTGCTTTGCTTGAATTCCCTTTTGAATTTAGGTTTGCTTTCCTCATCATCACTATCTTCTTTCTCTGGACACTTAGCCGCAAAATGACCAATTTTACCACAGTTAAAACATTTAAATGGTAACTTACCTTTGTACTTTCCAGATCCTTTCTTTAACTTTCGAATGAACAAGGCTTCTTTCTCATCTTCTTCGTTGTTTGAGTTCTCATTCGACTCAGGTTCTTTGATTTTTTCTTTCTTTGAGACTTTGAATGCAACTTCCTTCTTTGATGGTTTATTTGACTCAGTCCTCATTTCATACGCGGTCAGTATTCCATGTAGTTCGTCCATGCTCAACTTATCAAGATCCTTCATTTCTTCAATGGCAGACACCTTAGCATCAAATCTTAATGGTAGAGACCTTAGAATCTTTTGAACGATCATGGATTCTTCAATCTTTTCGCCTAACCCTCTTATGGCGTTGACAACCTCATCCACACGAAGAAGATAGGCTGCAACATTCTCCTCATCCTTCATTTTCAAGCTCTCAAATTGTCTCCTATGAGTTTGAAGCTTAGCCCTTTTAACCTTGTCATCACCTTCGTAGATAGTTTGAAGTTTGTCCCATATCTCCTTCGCCGTGTCACATTGCATTACTTTAACAAACTCAGATTCTGATAGGCCACATAGGATAGCATTCATCGCCTTGGCATTGTTTTCAAAAGCCTTCTTTCCG